>JAMRYI010001304.1:0-32657 GCA_029231635.1 Ditylenchus weischeri
CGAGATACGTGCGAGCACTCTGAGATCTTCCACCGATTGAGACTGCAAGCATCCCAACAACTTCTGCTGATGGATCTGTCTTCACGATGTGGCACCCCGATTCCTATGAAAACAGTTAGATAAAATTCGCGAAATATGTGAACCCCATTGCCATAGACCAGCGTAACACGGATGCTATAAACAGTCTTTCACACAATTTTAAATTAACGAATTCAATTTCAACCTTCAGAGTCTTGCTTTTATACCAACCGTAGCGCTGCCTTCATGACTTCCACCGCGTAATCCACCTGATGTAAGCGTCCCTGTAAACATACATATCGCTACACTGTTCAGTGAAAATATTAAAATACCTGCGGGCTCCAAACGGTCACATCGCTATCATATTGACTTCGGAATAACATCTGAGAGAAAAATGAATTTTTTAAGAAGAACACGGCGCGTAAACGTCCTTATTGATATGGACCCTTTAAGACCCTTTAAGAGACTTTAGGGGGCATGGTTTGGTGGATTCTTTTGACTGAAAAATGGAATTTTTCGTACCTCAATTTTAGAACTTTTTACCCTTTTATTTTTCTTACACCAAACGATAATGTCGTAAATCCACCCGACGAAAATGACATTAGATCAAATTTTGCAAATAAAATATTTTTTTCAAAAAAATTTTCCCTGGTCCTAACCAGGGGCATCTTCGTAGTTTTCAGAACTATTTCAGAACTTACGTTTTTATCGGCACTACGCACAAAAGATGGATATGCTCAAATTGAATTCCGCCCTCAAAAGTCTGAATTTCACCAATAAAATATTTTTTCACCAGCAAATTCAAATTTTTATCAAAATACTGAATTTCACAAGCAAACTTCTGAATTTCACCAGCACATCTTTGATGTCCGCCAGCAAATTCTTTGTTCGCTAACTTTTTGCACACACAAAAGTGCAGTGTTTCGATGAGGACGTTTTTTGGCTGTGAGTGAGAGTAAGAACTGAAAAAAACCCGGTGAGTGAGGGTGACTCTCACTGAGATGCTCACTTGGAGTGGGATCATGAAAAGTGTTTTGATGTAGAAAAAAAATTGAACACCAAAATGGGGCACATTGAGCTCATCACAGACCTGGTTAGCTGGGAACAGCGATCTAGAACTGATAATTCTTCCCTCAACTTGCTTGTCAAAAAATTTGCCAGCAGCTTGTTTTGTTTGACTTATGTATCAGCAACCCTTCTTTACCATACAGCTTTCGTTGTGTATAATCCAGGAGAAGGGGAGGGTGTCATTTGAAGGCGCCGCAGAAATGACCCCCAGAAATTGTTCCTATGTTTATTTACCTTCTCTTTCCTAATTAAATGTGTGCAAGTGCTGCGGATGGAGAAGGAGGGATTGTGATCACAGAGTAGACAATTAATAAATTTCTCTCGATCAATTCTTCTCAGTGACGTCTTCTACATTTTCGGGTGACAAATCTAATTTTGGTGCAATCATTTTTGGCAAGTTTACAAAATTTTGGCGCTACTTGGATATATCCACCCCTCCCCCAAAAAAAACAATTTTTTTTAAAGTGTCCCCAAACACCCTATATCGACCTAAAATTGCCTCAGAAGCTCGAAAAAGACATTATTTTTGAGCTCTGGTCAATAAAAAGTTGAGTTTTGGGATTACTTAAAAGTACCTTGTTAAAGCAATTTTATATTAATAAATAAACCGGCTTTATTTTCAACAAATTTCGAGAAATGCCTGAAACGGCTAAGGTCCATTGAAAAGAGGCTAAAAAGGCAAACCTTATGCAAAAAAGGTAGATCTTGAACATAGTTTTGAATACTGGGGCCTACATATATAAACTCTGGTATGCATGCTTTTCATGCATCCAGAGTCACTTTGAGTGATTTGTGTCTAAGGTATGTGGGTGTGCACATCTCAACCCGAGACACCCTTCATGCATCCAGAGTCACTTTTGAGTGATTTGTGTCTAAGGTATGTGGGTGTGCGCATCTCAACCCCAAGCACCCTTCGGGGGTACAGGGGACTTGGTTGCTTGGGGTTGAGACGCGCACACCCACATACCTTAGACATAATTCCGAGCAAGACTCTTGATCAAAAATGCATTAAGAGTCTCTTTTTGCCAAGTCCCAATAAATAAGAAAAGTGGGTGAGGATGTACAGGGTGATTCAAGAAATTCCCGGTTTTCTTTTATGGACTAAAATTTTTTCTAGCTCGAATTCCGAATTTCTGTTTTTGCAGATTGATTTCTCTTGACGGAAATTTTGCTTTCCGTACGTAACTCGAAAAATAAAAATTTTGATTTTTTTCAATTTTTTTACCTTGGTCTCCCCTTTGGTTCCAAAAAATGACCAATAATTTGATTACAAATTTTAGCGCGGGAATTTGAAAAAACCGACAGCATCAACAAAGAACATTGACAACAATTGAAATGAACGAGAACATAAGAGAGAAATTCATTCAACATCGGCATATGATTGCTCTACGCTTCTTCCATTGGCTTCGAGGAAACGTTCCAAGCGGCGCACGTAGGAATCGATCGAGCGAAGCACCATAGCATCAGGCAGCACACGAAATTCATCAACGATCCTTCCTCTAAAATCTTCCAAATTAGCCGGCTGCCCGCTATAGAAACAATGTGGGGATCAGGAAGGCATGTTGAAGAAACGCAATTCACCACTGGAGCATCAGAGGATGGGGAAAGTCACTGCAAACGACAATTGAGTCGAGCGCAGTAATAAGATCAGACTGGATAACGTCACTAAGAAAAAGTTCGCTGGAACTAGCACTGGCCATTGTAAACTTAGAAAAGGAAGAATCACTGGCAAGGCTATCGCTATCACTGTAATGAATAGACTCACGGTTTAGGGCGCTCTCACAACACATCCGCATCCGCACATGCGTACGCATTTGCGTATGGTAATGCGAATGTGTTGAGAGAGCATGCATGCATACGGATCCGCAAATTCGTAAATGAAAAATGTTTTTATATTTTTAGCAGTCCAAAAATATCTTTGGTTCTATGGATTAAATGCTAAAAACTAGTGAAAAGTTTAAGGATTTTTGATTGTATGAAGCTGTTTACTGCTAGAAGTTCCATTGCTACTTCCTTACCTGAGTTCTCAAAATTATCTTTTCTCTTGAAATTATTTTGGAACTTTTTTATATCTTGGAATAAAAGTAGACATGATCATATACATTTTTACACTGGAAATGACGCCAGTTAGCAGGACTTATTTTTTGAGTTTATGGTTGTATAAAGCCATATCGTAAAATTTACTAAAAAAAAATATTTCCTAAAACGTTTCCAGGAACTCGTGAATTTTCGGGATTTTATAAGAAACTTTTAGACCTGTGCTCAAAATGCAGCCTTGCTTATTGTTGCCATTTTGAGTATGAAGTTGTGAACGATGTCTATTAAGGTTTCGGCAAAAAATATGAGTTCCAAAATTATAATTGGGAGTAAAACAAAACAAAGTATGCGGATGGACTCTCATAAAAGATCCGCACGCAAACGCGTACGCATGTACGGATTTACAATAATGAAAGTTTCATAATTCATACTCATACAAAAACAATAATCAAGCCGTTAATTTTAAGTCACCTTCTTCTAATAAAACATCATTCCCAACTTCAAGAGTCAATATCTGGGAACAACAAGAATATTTTTTATTGATGTCTTTGCCTTTTTTAACTACCATCAGTTCTATCAATTTCCCTTTTTCAATTTCTAAAGCTCGAGATCGATCTAGAAATTTTTCTGGTTTTGGGTATACATCCGCGTCTATAATTAGGCACATGCAATTTTTGCAAACTCCCAGTGGTCTTTCAATTTGTTCTTATAAAGTTGTTGAGTCGTGTAAAACTGGGTGGCTACGGACTCAGATCCCGGAAACTAAGAACACGGACAACTCAGCTTTGTGACAACTGATCTTAGAACAAATTCATATATAGGGCAACTCAGTTTGAGACAGCTGACATTATTACGACTGAGATGATCCACAACTGAGCCAGAAACGATTAAAATTCCAAAAATGGTCTTAACTCGATTCGTTTTTAGGTCAACTCATCCAAAATAATAATCATCTTTTTGACATTTGGGCCACCTGCGCCCCCTTCGGGGGCTTGGGTGCTTGGAAGACACAAATCACTAGACACACAAATCACTTGAAAGTGACTCTGGATGCATAAAAAAGCATGCATACCAGAGTTTCTTTACGCGGTAGGCCCCAATTAACAAAAATATGTACAAACTCCATTTTTCGGATATTCAGGTACCCTTTCCCGAAGGTTTACCTTAGTCCCCCAACGCAAAAAGTCAAATTTTTGGTAAAAAAAATTCAAAAATGGTCGGCCGCGCCCTAAAAACATGTTTTCTACACGTTAAAAGTTCTAAAACACCGAAAATACATCATTTTAGGGTGTTTTCGGAGGCCCATTCCGGCCCCTGGACAGTTTATAAACCCAAAAGTTAGTCTAAATAAAAAAGAAACCAATTTTCGTAACCCAAAAATCTATGAGGAAGTTGGTTTGTTAAGACCAAAAATACGATTTTACCTACCAGGACCCAAATACCTCAGAGGCAGGTAGCCCTCAGGTCAGGTGGATATCCATCTGTCTGGCATAAAAATCAAATTTTCTAAAATTTAAAAGCAAACCGTTTTATCATATGTAAAATTGGGCAAGGAATTCGGCTTGATGAGACAATAATCGTGATTTTCGCCACCCAAACCACAAAGCCAGGCGTTGGTACATCTGGGTAGGTGGATATCCACCTGGATGGACTGAAAAATAAAAGTTATCTTAAATAAAAAGCAAACTATCTTTTCCAATTGTAAATTTTGCAGGTAATCCGGTTTTTTAGGACCAAAGTTGCAATTTTAAATACACACCAAATACAGGGTGGGTACCTCGTGCTCAGGTGGATATCCACCTGGATAACTTGAGAAAATGATTTTTTCGTAAAAATGTGAAATAAACCAAGTTATGATACGTAAAATCGTGTGGGTAATTGGGTCTGTTAGGACCAAAATCCAGGCCCCACCCGAAACCCAGGACATCCAGGTGGATATCCACCTACCCAGGTGTACCCACCCCAGGTGTTGTTCTCAAACCCAGTTGCCCACACGATTTTAGGTTAGTAAAAAGGGTTTGTTTTGAATTTAGGATAAATTTTTATTTTTTAGGGCATCCAGGTAAATATCTACCTGACTAGGTGGTCCCAACCCTGGTTTTTGGGTGGGTAAAGTCGGAGCTTTGGTCCTAAATGTGTCAGCTGTCTCAAGCTGAGTTGCTCTATATATGAATTTGTTCTGAGATCAGTTGTCACAAAGCTGAGTTGTCCGTGTTCTTAGTTTCCGGGATCTGAGTCCGCAGCCACACGTTAGAGGGGCTTCATTTTAAGAATTCAAGATGAGTGTAAGTGGGATTTTGAAGCATGTTTTTTGTATTGCAAACACTTAATTCGTTATCGGTATTTTGGAAAAAAAATAATTTAATAATTTAGGCACCAACCTTGCTGAATGTTGTTCTCAGGAGGTGGTGGCAACAGCTCCAAACCTAAGAAAGAGGAGAAAAGGGAGCGTAAGACGGAAAGAGGTAAAGGTTTCTAACAATTGGAACTGTTTTTTTCAACTCAAAGCTGATTCAGATGACAAATACGAGGTTCAAGAAGCTGTATTCATCAGATGGTCCAACTCACTATTTGATGAGAATTATCATGACCAGTTGCAGAATTCATCACCATTTACTATTCAAGAGCTAAAGGACTTGGCTGATATTAAATTCCTGTCTAACTTTGCACTGTTGATTACTGGCAGTTCGGTTCATCAGACGGTAAGCAGCTGCATAAAAATAGCGAATACCCCTCTCACTAATTTTTCTTTCAAAATAAATTTTTCATCGTACTTTTTGAGCTTATGCTCAGTGTAAGCTAGCTCATGTTAGGACTTTTTTTTAATTTTTAAAGTCCCGTGTTCCTTGATTTCGTTTCGAAGCCAATCGACAAGCCTACATTTTACATAAAACGAAAAAGTGATTAGGCTCTAATCAAGAATCATCATGAACTTATAATAAAAAAAATTAGGCCCTCCCCAGGCTCCTGCGCAACACGAGTTGCTCAACAAACTTTCATCGGTTTCCACAGGAATGATTTTTTTTATATGGCATACATTTAGTACTCAAAATGAGCATCTAGCGAATATTGTGGTAATAAAACTTAAATAATAATAAAACTTTTACAAGTTCATATTAAAAAGTTCAGAATAAAGAAAAAAACAAGTCGCGCAACAGCGTGTTGCGCTACTTGATTTGCGAAAATATAACAATACAATATACCAATACCAATACAAGCGAAAAATACCAAAATATTCGCCGGATGCTAGTGGTCATTTTGAGTAATAAATGTATGCAATTTAAAAAAAAATCATTCCTGTGGAACCGATGAAAGTTCGTTGCGCGACTCGTGTTGCGCGGGAGTCTATGGCCTTAAAAGAAAAAGGAAAAGTTTTCGCTGAGACTAGAGTAAGTCTCTTATTGAAGGTCTTCCCGGAAAAATCAGGACCAAAAAACTTTTCTTAACCCCTTGTGCCGCTCGCCATGAGATACGAAATACACGCGTTTATTTCGACATAAATTTATTTACGTATAACACGAGAGAGTTTTCTTCTGCTAGACATCTGGTTCTGTGGCGATGGTCTTCATGGACGTAGTAGTGGTGATATCATACTCCTGCTCATTCTCTACTTCATCTCCCTTCTTCCACGCTAGACAACAAGCCAAAAAAAGAGATATCAGGGCAAAGCAAGCCACGATCCACATCAGCACGAAAGGATAAAAAGGAAACACAGATTCTGCAATTAAAAAATTAAAATTATAGAGTAAGCGATAAAAACCCGGACACGCTCATTCTATTGCCGCGCCGCTTTGATGCCGTGGCCGTTTTATGTCGGTCATTTGATGCTGCCCATTTTGATGCTAGCCGTTTTAATGCCGCACCAAATTTATACTGTTTACAAGAAAACAGTTTTTTTTCGCTCATCTTCGGCCATAACTAAGAGTTTCCGGACGCCCTTAAATAGATTGATTCCCTGCAAACAGCTTTTTGTCCACGCTAAATTTCCCTCCCCCCATAAATTAAGGTTACAAGTTCGAATCCCGGTGGTAGCACACATTTTTTTCTGGACTAGTCATAGAATAGCAAAAATGTTTTAAATGACCAGTAAGCCTTAGGATGGGTAGGAAAACCACCAGTATCTTCCCTAGTACTCGCCCTGAACAAGTTTACTTCCAAAAACCAAAATTTTATATTTATCCTAAAGTAATTAAAAGTCATTGTACTCTATCCAAAATCGTGTTCTGAACGCGGTTTGATAATACCAAAATTTGCAGGGATATTAATTTTGAAAAGTTTCATGCACCCTAATAAAAACTAGGTAGTGCAGAGACAGTGGTATTCAAGTGATACTACGCGCATAGTGGTATATTGGACTATTTTTTGAAGAAGTTCAGACCATATTGGAAAGTAGATCAGATCATCTGAGTAGATGGATCAAACCATATGATTAAGAAGATCAGACCATGTTTGGAAAATACCTGGATACGATCACTTGCATATTACTGTTATTATTCACTTTGTAGGAGCCACTGCTTATCTTACTTTCTGTCATTTGCAGTGTGAAGTGTGCTGGTCTTGGCCGCGAACCCTTGCGGCCAACCCTTAGCCGGTACTTAAAAGTGTATTCCTCAGCAAAGGTGTATTCGTCAATCGGTTTTATGATACTATCAAACAGTGATAAGGTTAAAGTTTTAATTAGGATACGATATTTTTTATTTACTTTTCATTCATTTATAATCGCAAAAGGTGCCGAATTGTTAAACATTGAAAAAAGGGAAGAAGACAAGCAAAAATGTTGTTTTCTTTTGCACAGTATAAATTTGGTGCGGCATCAAAATGGCCGACATCGAAATGGGGGCATAAAAATGTCGGGATCAAAATGGACCGCTTCAAAACGGCGAGGGTCAAAATGTCACGTACCGATAAAAACCAACCAACATAGAGAAAGTCTGGACCTTTCTTAACTGCTCTTTTGAACCGAGAGAGATTATGAAAGCTTGAGCCACCAACAGTCGACAAAGGTGTTTCGAAAGTTGAACCGCTGCTAGATGAGACTGTATTAGACGAGACGGTACTTGATACGACGGAAGTACTAATCTTTGTCAAATCTGAAGCGGAAGAAAGAAAATGGGTGCATAAGAAGAAGTAAATTTACTTGAAACCAGGGTTGAAGTACTCATAGCGGTAGAAGCAATAGTCGACAGGACAGCAAAAGCACCAGTGGTTGGAAGAGCTGATGACTTGGTTGAAGCAGGATGAGTGGTTGTCTCAGCCGAAGAAGCAGTTATCGAAATTGATGGCACAGCCGTCAGTTCTGTGCTAGTCGTTCGCGAAGTCGTCGTAATTGTCGTTCCCTCTTCAGTCGTCAGAATGGTCGTTGCCTCAGCGGTCGTCGGAACGGTGGTCGGCTCATCTGTCTTCGGAACGGTCGTTGGCACAACTGTTGTCGTAACGGTCGTCAGCTCTTCAGTCGTCGGAATGGTCGTTGGAATGGTCGTCGGCTCAGTAGTTGTTGAAGTAGATGGTTCCTAAATCAAACACATTAAAAATTTCTTAATTAGCAAAAAACTCAACCGAAATAGGCCCAATATTCAGCGGCTGACATTGCCTTGAAGCCGGATCCTAAACCAAGAACGCATAGACAATAGAATTCCAAGAAAAAACGACAAACCCAATTAACATTCCACACTTGAATCTGCTCGTAGTTCTTCAAATATTTCAAGCAAATTGTATCCCTTCTAAAAGGAACTGTCACAAAAGATAACTCACAAAAATAAACCAGACTTGTTATATTCAACCCAAATTTCACCCAACTGTCTATTCTGTCCCCTGCATAAAAAAAAGTTTACAATAAATTCAAACAGGAATGAAAATAAATTACCATGTGAAGTGATTGCAGTAGACTACATTGGTACGCGGTGACTTGCCTACTTCGAAATGCCAATAATTCATCTGTCCCGTATGCACGTCATAAGTCTGAGTCACACTTGCCTAAAATAGATGTTGAAATGGAATTTGAGAAACAAACGCAAGACTAACTTTATGACCAGCTGCAAATGGACATTGCTCTTTATTATTTCGTGTCATAGGATTGCAATTGGCATCAAAGTAAGAACCCCCGGGACCAGCAATAACGTATTTGTACAACAGCGGGGTCTTCCGGTTGATAGAGGTCATTGAAATGCGCTCCAGAGAAGTTCTGAAATGAGGTGTTACCAGTCTAAAATAGAAAAAAACAAGCAGATAACGTACTTTCCGTATTTTGTGACAAGTCGAAATTTCATCAATTGGATATCGTAGCTGTTGTCATCGTAGACACTTTTTTCATAAACCACATCAAAGTTTCTGGCATCTTTGAGGAAAAGTTGAGACATGAAAAGTCTGAAACCTGAAAATCATTGATTTTATTGAAATCAATGCGTTGCAAACGATAAATGAGCACAAACCCAGCTCGATAGACACATATTCTTGACCATCTACGTGCATGAAAGCATATAGTTTGTCTTCGCCTACCAACTTGAAGCCAGCAACCACGTAATTTTTAGATGCTAAGACAGTTTCTTTGAAGTCTAGGCAATCTGAAGAAGAGACGGAATTTTACTCAAGATTGAAAAGATGTACTCACTTTTTGAGCTGATGAAAAAATGCTGAGTTCCCGTTTTTACTTTCGTAAATCAAGGTGATCATAATCATGAACAAAAAAATAGATCGCATTTTACACAGATAAGGCGGAGAGCTAAACGCAAAGATCAATTATGAAGAAATGCAAGACTGGACAACTTTGACAAAATAAATTCATAAATGTTTCACGACACATACGGGGCTCAAATAGAGTTTGTGGCTCTATTAGAAGACATGGTTGTATTTCGAAATTTCGAAATTTAATCGAATTCTATGTCTACTACCAAGCCGGGATCCCAAGATGAGATCCTGAGTCATGATTTCTGATGCCATCTCTGATTCCTGATAATTTTTTTCCAGGGTTGCTGAATAGCATTGCCAATGGCAATTGCGGAGAGGAGAAGATTGGCCCATTTCGAAATGGGCCAATTCAAACTGGGCCAATGCAAAATGGGACAATTCAAACTGGGCCAATGCAAAATGGGACAATTCAAATTGGGCCAATTCAAACTAGGCCAGTTTCAAATCGGGCCAATTTAAATTGGGTCACAGTATTGAGTCAGACAAAAAGTATACCATTGCAATGTTTTCTTCAGCAGACTCCTACCTTTTGCATACATTTGAAAGTTTTATTTAAATTCCATATTTTGATGCTTTTGTACTTAATTCGTTGTACTACAGTCTATATGAAGCCCCCACGGCCCCTCAAAACTGCACTTTAGATTAATTAAAAATAATCAAAACGCCACAAATTTTGAAAAAACTTTTTGTGCATTTTCAAAATATTTCTGAATTTTAGATACTTTGCTTGAATTTCGACAATTTTATTGAAAACCCTAACAACTGAACAATTACAAATCAATCGAATTTCCATCAAACAAAAGATTTCTTACAAAAGAGACTTCTAATATTTTTTTAGCGTCTTCTTTCTTCCGCGCATGCAGGAGAGCCGCCTTTCGTCACCATTCACCTTGCAGTGTAAGGCTTCTTCTGACTGCTCTGACAGAAAAAAACGAACTCAGTTCAAATAGAAAACCTTGGTTATTGGAAGATTATGCTTCTTAGGAACAAGATTCTTGACCCCTTCCATCACGAAACGAGAACTGTGATTTAGCAGCATAGAAAACATGTTGACGGTTTTTGTGCCTGCTCCTTGGTGTACTTCTTCACTGGGATGGTTGGTCATATCGGAAAGTGCCCTGTTAAGAAAAATATTATTGACCTGACACATATTTTGGAAGCGAAAATATCACTTAAACTTCTGAACAAAGTGGTACGCTGATGGATCGATTCCCTTTTCCTCCATGAATGTCAGAATGTCTTTTCGCTCTTTCTAAATCTTTCATTTTGCTTTATCCATTTTTATACAAAATTAACATACCGCAGTCAGTGGCCGTGAACACAATGTGATTAAAATAAGCCGGAAGGCATCATCATTATTGACGCACAATTGCAGACTTTCTGTGATCGGAATGCCTAATATAATCTTCCAAGCATTAGGTATGGGAATTTATTTAAAAACACTTACTTTGTCCATTGAGCAGCTTTTCTTCCACTTCAAATAACACATCCAACTTCCTCTCTTTAATGTTTTCCAGCAGCGTGGTGGCTATGCTCGTATGGAGATCTGCGTAGAAATAATATCTATCAGATTGATTTGAAAAGTAATTGTAAAGTCGCCATACCAATCAAACGTTTCTGTTCCAGCAACTATGGCAAGTTACCCACTGCTGATGAGAGCCTAGCAGTCGCATCATCCAAAGCTCAGAGTGATTTCTTTCTGTTTCTTCTGCGCTTCCAATTCTTCAGAAAGTTTCGCTGGAGGAAAAGACCAATTTTTATCAGAAATTAGACCAGAAAAGCTCACAGAACCATCTGGTCAAAATAGGGAAAATTGACTTACATAAACGAGCTCTACGCATCATCATTGCTTATTCATCAGCTCGAGTTTTGGTTTCTGCTTGCTTCTGCTTCTTGATGACTCCATTTGCCCATCTTTTCTTGATTGCGGCTGAACGAATTTCGGAGAGAGACCTTGCGCTATACTTGAGGGACGTTTTTCGGGTGGAGACCATCTTCAGCCCTGAAATTATACTAAATTCCTTTTGTATCGAAAACTCCAAATTTTGTATTTTCAGAGCATCTTTATATACCAAAACAAAGCTGACAATCTCTTCTATCAAATCGTCAAAATAGAATTTTTAAAACCAAGAGTTTTACAAACTAGAGACCATCAACAGCAAATAACTGCCATTTTCCGAATAAAAATAGGGTCTTTTGCGTTTTCTGTCTAACTTTTGCATAAGACACCTAAAATTTGCATTTTTTGCATACTTTTTTGGTAACAAAACGCAGCAAATTCACTCCTCTATCAGGTCTAAGGTTTGCTTTAGCAACTTATCGTCAAAAAAATCAGCGCTCATATCAATCAAGTCAAACAAATCGAACCGAAATTTCGGAAATATTCACGAAAATCTCTTCTAGTTTTGAGATTCGTCCTGTTTATTGGTCAAGTGATAGCTTATTCGAAAGCGCTGAATGTGATGAGTTTTTTGACAATAAACTTACAAGAGGTAGAACGAAAATCAAAAAAACCAGAGGTGCTGGATGAAATAAACTCAAAAACAGCGATTTTTCAAAATTTTGGCTTTGGCGCCAAATTTTGCTAATAATCTAAAGTGCAGTTTTTGAGGGGCCGTGCCCTGGTGGCGTTATATCGGGGAGCCATTATATCAAAATGTAATTTGTACCCATTGTAGGAAATGCAAATCGCTTTCAACACAGAGGGATGAAATTTGTTGCCAGTGTTTTTTTGCCTCACTTAGAAAGTACAGTGATAGTATACGGAGCTTACATGTGAAGGTTTCTCTTGCCGGCATCATCAGAAGAATTTCCTCATATATGTGTGGTCCAATTTAAATTGGCTCAATTTGAAATTTGCCCAATTTGAATTGGCGCAATTTGAATTGGCCCGATTTGAATTGTCCCATTTTGCATTGGCCAGTTTGAACTGGCCCAATTAGAATTGGCCCCGTTTGAGATGGCCCAATCTTCTCCTCCCTCAATTGCCATATTTTGCCAAAGCATTTGCCAAGCTTTACTGAAAAGTTAAAATTGTAGAAAAGGAAAACTGATTGTTGTCACCGAAAGACTGATTGTACTTCAGATGTACTACTGATTGTCACCAAAAAACTTATTTTTGTCACTGAAAAAAGTTGTTACCGAAAAGCTGATTTTTGTCACTGAAAGGCTTTTTTATCTAAAAAATTTACGAAAAATGTTTTTCGTCTTGAACAAATTTTTTTCGGATAAAGAAAAATCCTTGTAGTGACAAAAATCAGTTTTTCGGTGACAACAATCAGTTTTCCCCTTGTAGAAAGACAAAAAGGCTGAAAATTAAAAAAAAGTTGCGCATTCTAAAAATGTCCTGTATTGTGGCAATCTCCAGAAAATATTTTCATATGTAAATTCACTATACCTATTTTTCAATATACTATTCAAAATCACATTGGAGATCTAGGGTCACGTATAAAATGCCATCAGACCTTTTGAAACAAATTGAGTGATTAGCTAACAACACTTTTAAAGGGCAATCGCTACGACGATGTTGACGCCGTATTCCATGCTGTCGTCACTGCCACAAATCCTCCAGACCAACAGCCCCAAAGCCTTTCTTCCGATGAAAACAAATTGTTACAGCTGAGTATTCCAGAAATATGCGAAGGCTCTCCCAAAGCTGTGCTTTCCATGTGTTGGCAATTGGTTCAGGTCAGTTATCTATTAACAGGGCAAGGCGAAGATTCCGGGGAATTTGAATTTTTGGCGTTACTGCTAGGGAAAAACCAAATTCTGACACCAATTCGTGTTCAGCATGGTCTATTGCCTGCCAGAGTGCCCTTCAAACTAAAACTGGTATTCAAGTTTTAAAATATCGATTTTTTTCAAATATTTTTTGTCTCTATAGGAATTTGAAATTAAAATAAAAAGTTGATGAGGGTTATACTTAGGGTTGTTTAAATACCCGGGTATTTATTTTTCGGGTATTTACCCGGTAAATACCCAATTGTCGGGTATTTTTAAAACATACTTCTTTTCGCTAAAGCTACGTTCACAGTGCCTCACTTTCACTCTAACTTTCACTTTGACTTTCACTCTCACTTTCACTCTCACTTTCACTGTGTTCACAATGCAGAAAAAATTTCTCTCACTTGGTTTTCACTCTCACTTTGACTCTCACTTTCACTCTCACACTGTTCACAATGCATTTTTTCACTTTTTGTCTTACTTTCACTCTTACTTCCACACTGATCTTGTTTGACCGTTGACATATCGCAATGTACTCGGAAATTTTCATAATTCCTATTCATATTTTGCAGATCTAGACAGCCTTTCGAAAACTCGCAAGCAGCTATTATGGGGAAATCTGAAGATGAGGATCCAGACAAAAAGGACAAAATGAGCGAACTGCTAAGTTAACAGAAGAGGTTAATCGAAGAAGCTTTTGAGCTTAATAGTTAATGAGTGGGTTTAATTCTATGTTTCATTACTGTTACAAGTATGCTGGTTTTAGTCCCGATCGGGCATATATCCGACGTCCTGTGTGCACTGAGGAACGGCTGATGTTGACGCTCCGATATTTGGCTACAGGTGAAACTTTCAGAAGTCTGGCATTCTCCTTCCATCTTGGAATCAGTACAGTCTCTATGATCGTCCGGGAAACTTGTGAAGCCATCTACACGCGTTTGCAACCAGTCTACTTGAATACTCCGACTACCACAGATGAATGGAACGATATCGCACAGGGATTCTGGCAAAGAGCAACTCAGCCAATACGCTAGGTTAGCCTCTTTGATTGATTTAACGTGTTGAGGTATACTGATTTTCAGAGGCAATCGATGGAAAGCATGTGGTGATGAAAAACCATCAATTCAGGGTCATTGTTCTACAACTACAAAGGAAGCTGCTCCACTGTTCTAATGGCCGTCTGTGACTCCGACTATAGATGCCTCTACGCTGATTTCGGAAGCTATGGACACACAGGGGATGCAGGTGAAAATCCGAAATTACTTATTACGCTAAGCAATAACTTTCCGCTATTAAGGCATCTATGATCGAAGTGATTTCAAGCGCGCATTGGATCTACTAACAACCATTCATCTGGTCTATTTTTTGGGCACCGTTGCTTATCATAACTCATTTGTTGTAAAAAGAATTGTCGTCGTTTTTGCTTTGTTTCGTTATTTCTAAATATAATTTCAGTGCGTGGTTTTGACTCTTTTTGTTCTGGCGGTTTTTCTAGCCAGTAGCGTCCGGCGAAAATAACAAGGGGAATGGCGAAAAAATTTATGATAGACAAAACCTGAATGAGAAAACATAAATGGCATTATAAAAATTATAAATTATAAAAATTGGTCGGCGAAAAATTGCCCGCCCGAAATTCGAGGCACAAAACCGACGGGTACGCACAGAAAAAACAGGTTTTGGAACCCGAAAAGTGAAAAAAAAAAATTGATCCAAGTGGACGACCACTTGGTTTGGTTAGTGGATGAATTATCCATAAGAAAATTGGTTGGAATGTTAAATGATAAGCGTTCTTTAAATTGAGCACAGTTATACCATATGACTTCACACCATGACACACACAGGGGATCCAGATGGATAACCAAGTTCACAAAAATGGAAACTCGAAAAATACCCTGTAAAACAGCATTTTTACCACTGTCACACCATCCTTAGAATGCTCGAATTGGTACAGAAAAGAAGTTTCGGAGCTCAAAAAATTAAAAAAAGTAGTTGACCACTTGGTCTCATTGGTGCTTGGACCATCTAGTAGAACTGGGATTAGTTAAAAGAAAAAGATGTGGATTAACAAGGATATTTTCAAGACAAAAATATTCAAAAAGTTCCTCTCACTTCGCCCTCACTTCGTCTCACACTTGACGATGTCAAAAAAGTTCCTTTCACTTTGCCTTTCACTCTCACTTTGCCTCTTACTTTGACTCTCACTCTGCATTGTGAACGGAGTGAAAGTGAAAGTGAGAGTCAAAGTGAAAGTAAGAGTGAAAGTGAGAGAAATGGTGTGTTCACAATGGAGGGTGAAAGTGAAAGTGAGAGTGAAAGTGAGGCACTGTGAACGTAGCTTAAAACATTTTCTCCTTGCGATTTAAATAGCTCCAGCTCGATGATAAATGCTTAGGTATTGAAGAGGCTAAAAATTATGATATTTATTCATGAAAAGACGCCCGTTTACATAAAAAAAACGCTCAAGGAAATCCGAGAATTTGAACCAGTTTGAATTCAAATGTTTGCTGTCTCGCGAGGAATTCAAAAATTAACTGCGAGTTATTGTTTTCGAGTTATTGTTGAATCGACTACGCTGAGCACGATTCCGGCATAAGAATCACAGGTTTGTTAATCAAATGTCCCGTGCGAGTTCGACATACATGCAAATTTTTTTATTATAAAAACCCGAATTTTATATAGTTGGGTATTTTATCGGGTATTTATCGGTAAATAACCGATTGAACAACCCTAGTTATACTACAAGGGGTTTCAAAATCCAGTTTCCTGTTAAGTCTAAGACAAACGGAACGCCAGGGATTTTAAAACATTTTTATTTTTTTAATTCATTTTGCCTTCTTCATTTAATTTTTTTGTCAAAATCTTCGTAAAAATGATGCTAAAGTAACATAAATTTCAGCATTGCAAGATTTTTTCAAGTGTGAATATAAAAACATAAAAATTAAGACCTGAGATGTGAATAAGACCATAAGAAAAAAATTATGCGGTATAGTTCGTTTTGACGGCGTTTCTTTTATGGATTAAAAAATCAAAAAAACAATGGAAACAACATACAACCGAAAGCCGTTATTTTTAAAACCTATACAACAAAGCAGAAAATTATTGTCTCAACAGAACGAGTATAACTAAACTCACAGGTAATTCCCTGTGGAATACCACGAAATTCCCACTGGATTGCCACCAAATCCCCAGTGCTACCACTGCTCAAAAGTAATAGGTTGGTAGTAACCCAGTGGGAGGTTCGTGGTATTCCACTGGAATGGTAGGGGGTAATCCACTGGCAGGTTGTGGTGCACCACTGGGAAATTGGTGATGACTCACTGGGAAATGCGTGGTAATCCCGTGTAGAAAAAGGTTATCCAACCCGGGTTGGAACTCCGAACTAGTTATTGAAGCCGCATCTTCACTTTCTGACTTGCAGTACTGCAATCGACCATTGTCGCGAGAGGCCACGGCCACCAGCTCGTGAATTGGAAAAAGGGGAATGGAGGGGATATTTGATCCCACTCCCTTTGCATCCGCAGGGAATCGCCTTAACCAATAGGCCACCAAACCCCAGGCTGGGAAAGTGAAGAATTTTGTAGACATCACTTGCGTCGAAGACGCAACACCATGTTGAACACGAATCCGGTGTCAGAATTAAGGTTTTCGCTAGCAGGGACGCCAAAAATTCAAATTCTGCAAAATTTTCTCCCGCGGAATCTTCGGCGTGCCATTAACAATTTATGTTTGATATTAACAAAACCACATAATTTTAGATCTACTGGAGGAGATTTGCGCCAACTGGTGCTAAAGAAAGGAAGGTAGCAGAGGCTCTGAAAGACTGGTGTCTGGAGGCTACTAGCAAGTACGAAGAAGTGGTCATCAACGATTTCACCTCCTCCTGGAGAGATGGCGTGGCCATCAACATCCTCATTATGTCATTCGAGTAAGCCGAATTAATATTAGGTTGCCCTAAAAGTTATGAAAGCTTCCGTGTGATTTTTTCTTTCAAAAATCTTCAAAAGTCATTTGTTTATACCGTTTAATAATTTTGGACAAAAAGAATAATTAAAAAAAATGTTGAAATTTTTTTCGCCTTGGTCCCCCAAACTGATTGGTTTAATTTCTGTAAATTAGCTTGAGGGACCAAGGCAAATTTTTTCATATTTTTTTACACAAAAATGATCGAACTGTGGAAACAAATCCCCTTTGAGGCTTTTGGAAGAAATTTTTTGTTTGAAAAAAAATTCACACGGTTAGTCTGACAACTTTTGAAACAACCTAATATATATAAGTAATGGTCAAAGTGAGGCATTGTTTTTCAGTGAATCCCTTGTAAATCTCAAACAGGTACGAGAATTGCGGGGGGATGAGCGGATAGAAAATGCCTTGAATCTGGCCAAACGCAACTTTAAAGTCCCTAAATTGATTCACCCGAAGGAATTTCACAGTGAACACTTAGACATGAAGAGTGTGGTCGTTTACTTGATGATGCTCTACTTGGCTATGGTCAACCAGTGTTCTCCCTCGCCTGTTTCCTCTACTACCACCTCAGGCGGCAGTCCCAAACGAACCAAAAAGCAGTCTGTTGCTGGCCAGAATATGCCTATTTTGCCCCCAGCGGTGGAGGAGTTGCAACAAAGACACCGCCAAAGTCACAACAGTCAACAGCGTGGCTCCACCGGCTCAGTGCTGTCCAGTGAGCGAGGTTCTGTTGGCTCCCTCTCCTACAAGAAAAAGCCGAGCAATATTGTTGTGCAAGCCCCTTCGGCGGAAGACCAGAACATTCCTGTGACTGTTTACAGTCAATCACCTGGTATTAATACTGCTCCTCACACGCATAAACACTCCTCCCCCACCAGGGGACAGTCACCCAAAGGCATGGGCACTCCACCTGTCACTCAGCAAGGTGCCCCAATGAGTCCATTGGCTTTTGGAAATCCTCTTGCAGGTATAATTTGGACTTTTTAGGTTTTTAATGAGATCCATGGCTACAGTCAACTATATATATAGTCAACTGTATCCACGGCATGGCGAAAATTCCACGGAATTTTAATTTTTGACGTCTAGCTAGAAAAAATCCAAATTCTTGATCAAAATTCTTCAAACCCAAAAAAAATTTAAATTTTTAAGTTCCTTTCGAGACAACAAGCATTTGAAAAAAAAAAACTACGAGTGTTAGATTTTAAGGGGCATGCCCATGCGTTACATGGAGAAAAGGCTGGGACCACAAGTTTTTTTCTTTCTCGATAAATTTTCACAGGCGTCTTCATCTAGATTTTTTAAGTTTTCTGCCTAGTTTTTAAAAGTAGTATAAGGTCATCAATATTAGATTTGACACAAAACGAGTGAAAAATGGAGCGATTCGAAAAAAATTGGTGGTCCTCGCCTTAACCTTTTGAAACGCACGGGCTTGCTCCTTTAAAGGGCATTTTGGTATATAATCGATCATGCTGAATATGATTACTGTGTCAAAACTTGGTTTTTTCCTAGCAGGATGTCAAAAATTGTATTTTCTCCCTTAGAATCTTCTCCCACGGAATTTTCTCCTTACCATATTCACAGTCAAATATATTAGCAGTCAACTGAACAGCCAGCTTAAAGATTTCAGCAAATCGCAGTCTATTTTCAGCTGCAGCACCCCAATCCCCAAAAAGCAAGCATTCGTCCACCCCTTCCTTCTCCGGTGCATCCCAATCCAACTCCCAGCAACAACCGGCAGTGGTTGGCCACCAAATGTCGCCCCTTGCTCAACCTCCTGCTCAATTCTACCAACAAGCTCAAAACGCTCAAGTACCAGTCACTTCACCTCTAGCCCAAGTTCCTGTAGCTCAACCACAACCATCAGGTATGTACATGCCCCCTGGCCAACATCCGTTGCCTCCCATAGGAGACATGAATGCCCACAGAATGTCTGACCAATTTGAAGTGGATCAGAATACACAGCAGATGATGGCCATCTCCAAGGTTGACTAATTATAATATATTTTTCTCAATGTTTTTGTTGTTTAGCTTGTGGCGGAAGTATTGCAACCATCCAGCAACCCTATTGCTGGACCACCCCCACCGGCTATCCAACCTGCCCCTGTCTTACCAAATGAAATAGAAGCCCCAACTCCAAGTCCCTCATCTACCATACCATCCTCACAGTCAACCTCCACTACTACAGTCATCCAAGCACCCAACTTTGAGATGCCTTCTGGTAGTGCTCAGGCACTTTTGGAGAAGGACGAGGAATCTCCACTGGAATCACCTGCTCATTTGGCTGAGGTTTTTTCTGATTGAATTTTTTAATAAACCAATTAATTTTGTAGACTCTGCAACCAGAGCCTAGATCGCGTAAATCATCTAGCTCTAGCCAGAAATCTTCAGGCAAAAGCAGAAAAGCTCAGCGAAAACAGGAGGAAGTGATCAAAGAGTATGAGATGTGTTTGGAACAAGTGCTTACCTGGCTGCTTGAGGTGGGGGTGTTTTCAGCACACGGGTTTTAATATCGCACTACCAAACATAAATCTTTTTCGCCCAATGTACTTTTTAGAAAAAGGCTAAAACGGGTAATTTTACTACCATCTCAACCAAAAAAAAATCTCAAAAAACCTGAAAAATTGAAAACTTTTTGCTTCAATAGCCCTAAGATTCTCGCTTGTGCTTTATGGAAATAAAAGTCTATATTCAACATTGTAGGCAGAGCAAGAGCTGCAAAAAATGCACGACGCTGACCCCAAGAGAAAGAGTTTGACAGGGGAAGTGCCAGTCAGAGAGGCTGAAAAAGACAATTTGGAAAAAGTCAGAAACCAGTTCAGAGATCACGAAACTTTCATGAGCTCTTTAACCGAAAGCCAGGACAGGTGTGTGCTGGAATAATCCTGAATAAATCAATCAATCTGTGATCTAATAAATTTCTAGCGTTGGAAGAGTGCTCCACCGAGGCCACCAACTCAGCCAGAAACTCAACGATCCAGAACACGCAGCCGGCATTCTCAACCAGCTTCTCATGGTCAACGAGAGGTGGGAACAGATCCGCAGTTCGGCCATGGAACGCCAACAGACTCTTCAGGTAAACTAGAATTTGGGCAAGGAGAAAAAATTCCGCGCAGAATATTGCGCGAGGAAAAATTCCGCTTAACACTGCCCTGAAAACCTGTGGCGACGAGATATTCCGGTAGGGTTTTTAATCAATTTTCGCTAGAAAAAAACAAATTTCGACACCGGATTCGTGTTCGGCAAGGTCGATTGCATACCAAAGTGCCCTTTAAATCCACAGGGTGGCGCAATGAATCAATTTTCGCCATAACTTTTTTAATTTGCGGTACTTTGACGAGATCCTTTTTTATTTGAAAGTTGAACGTGTTTGTTATCACTGTTAAAAAAGGCTAGGGGAAGCTAGGGAAAGTTTCCCCTAGCCTTAAAAAACATGTTTGATTGAAAAGTTAGTTTTTATCTTTTAACCAGTGCTCAGTTGCATAAAAAATCGGTACGAAAATCGGACACTGGGCACTGGTTTAAAGATAAAAACTAACTTTTCAATCAAACACGAAAATCAATAAGTTTGGTGTCATTCGGTTCCTTATCCATTCAACTTTCGAATAAAAAAAGATCTCGTCAAAGTACCGCAAATTTAAAGAGTTATGGCGAAAATTAATTCATGCGTTTATGTTGGGCCACCCTGTATTGAATGTTTTTCAAATGTTTGATGTCTCGATCAGGAGTCCGATTATGTACCTTAATTAAAGGCCCTTAATTTAAAAATTTTGCCTTTAATTTTTTTTGAAAATAAAGGCACATTTTGACGAATGTTATGAAAGTTATGACTACTTTCTTGGGCAGAAAGAGTTGTTGAAAGCAGGAAAGGGGGGAGAAAAATATGTTGTTCGTCAACAAAGTTGTTTTTTGTTGTTGATTTTTGTCGGGTTTGAAGCATAGGGACAACATGCCTTTAAGTTGCCTTTATTTTGGTGAAAATTCCTTTAAATTGCCTTTGTTTTTGACACTAGATGCCTTTATTTTAGAAATTCGCGATCGAACCCCTGGTCTCGAAATTTGAAAGTCAAAATTAAGTTCAAACTTGAAGAAGCTAAATCCGCAATCGACCATGCCGAACACGAATCCGGTGTCCGAATTAGGTTTTTTTGCTAGCAGGAACGTCAAAAATTTAAATTCCGTGGAATTTTCGCCATGCCACAAGTTGCCTAAAAGCTGATCAAATTATATATTGTAGATGCGACTGAACCACCTGCAAAGAGAGCATCTAGGCCAGGTGGGCAAGTGGCTGACTGAGTTCGAGGGAATCATAGCCAGTCGACAGGAGGAGTCATTAGCAGACACTGTCGAGATGTGCCAACGTCAAATGGCTGAACACACCGTGATCCAGAACCAAATAGATGTCCAGCAGCCATCCATCCAGAGACTGGCTGCTTTTATAGCCATAGTTGGAGGCGGCGAACATGCGGCAGACCAGTCTTCAATGGACCAGGAGGAGGGGGCTGAGGAAGAAAACAGCGCTGCTCAACTAGAACAAATGCTCCAATCCATTGGGGAGAGATGGATGAGTTTGTGTGAATGGGCCGAACACAGAGCCAAGGCACTGGATGGACTGCTTGAACTGTTGGAAAATTACAGTCAAGCTTATGGACATTTGTCTGGCTGGTTAGAGCAAAGACAAAATGTAAGTGGTTAATCTAGGTGGCACACTAAATATAGGTGGTTTAGAGTAGTATGTCTAATGCTAACGCTTACAATGAACGTGGGAAGTTGACCGCAAGGATAGACAAAATCACTTTACAAAACAAAAATGTTGAAAACTTAGACAGCTACAAGACCTCTAAAACTCCAACATTCGAGACAAATCCTATTCGTGACGGTTGATTCCCAACACTTTTTTACCGAAGTTTTGGAACTTTTGATTGAAAATTCACAATTTTCAAATTAAAAAATTTGGGAAATTTCTTTCTAATATCGAAATTTCTTCCAGAATCCAAATTGGTTGGGATAAAGTCAAAGAATTGTAGGGAGCTAAAAAATTGCTCACTGTAGGCAAGTGGTTCAGATTTTTTGGGTTGTCTCCTCAAAATAGCTACAGTCAAACATCGGTTATCCGGCACTCCAGTTATCCGGCAATCCAGTTATCCGGCACCCTCGGTTATCCGGCATCTTAAATATACTTCGTTTGGCTGAGATTGGCTTATTCTCTGACAACTGGCACTCCAGTTATCCGGCACCCTCGGTTATCCGGCACCCTCGGTTATCCGGCATCTTAAATATACTTCATTTGGCTGAGATTGGCTTATTCTCTGACAACTGGCACTCCAGTTATCCGGCACCCTCGGTTATCCGGCACCCTCGGTTATCCGGCATCTTAAATATACTTCATTTGGCTGAGATTGGCTTATTCTCTGACAACTGGCACTCCAGTTATCCGGCACCCTCGGTTATCCTGCATCTTAAATATACTTCATTTGGCTGAGATTGGCTTATTCTCTGACAACTGGCACTCCAGTTATCCGGCACCCTCGGTTATCCGGCACCCTCGGTTATCCGGCATCTTAAATATACTTCATTTGGCTGAGATTGGCTTATTCTCTGACAACTGGCACTCAGTTATCCGGCACCCTCGGTTATCCGGCATCTTAAATATACTTCATTTGGCTGAGATTGGCTTATTCTCTGACAACTGGCACTCCAGTTATCCGGCACCCTCGGTTATCCGGCACCCTCGGTTATCCTGCATCTTAAATATACTTCATTTGGCTGAGATTGGCTTATTCTCTGACAACTGGCACTCCAGTTATCCGGCACCCTCGGTTATCCGGCACCCTCGGTTATCCTGCATCTTAAATATACTTCATTTGGCTGAGATTGGCTTATTCTCTGACAACTGGCACTCCAGTTATCCGGCACCCTCGGTTATCCGGCACCCTCGGTTATCCTGCATCTTAAATATACTTCATTTGGCTGAGATTGGCTTATTCTCTGTCAACTGACACTCAGTTATCCGGCACCCTCGGTTATCCGGCATCTTAAATATACTTCATTTGGCTGAGATTGGCTTATTCTCTGTCAACTGACACTCCAGTTATCCGGCACCCTCGGTTATCCTGCATCTTAAATATACTTCATTTGGCTGAGATTGGCTTATTCTCTGTCAACTGACACTCCAGTTATCCGGCACCCTCGGTTATCCGGCATCTTAAATATACTTCATTTGGCTGAGATTGGCTTATTCTCTGTCAACTGACACTCCAGTTATCCGGCACCCTCGGTTATCCGGCATCTTAAATATACTTCATTTGGCTGAGATTGGCTTATTCTCTGTCAACTGACACTCCAGTTATCCGGCACCCTCGGTTATCCTGCATCTTAAATATACTTCATTTGGCTGAGATTGGCTTATTCTCTGTCAACTGACACTCCAGTTATCCGGCACCCTCGGTTATCCGGCATCTTAAATATACTTCATTTGGCTGAGATTGGCTTATTCTCTGACAACTGGCACTCCAGTTATCCGGCACCCTCGGTTATCCGGCATCTTAAATATACTTCATTTGGCTGAGATTGGCTTATTCTCTGTCAACTGACACTCCAGTTATCCGGCACCCTCGGTTATCCGGCATCTTAAATATACTTCATTTGGCTGAGATTGGCTTATTCTCTGTCAACTGACATTCCAGTTATCCGGCACCCTCGGTTATCCGGCATCTTAAATATACTTCATTTGGCTGAGATTGGCTTATTCTCTGTCAACTGACACTCCAGTTATCCGGCACCCTCGGTTATCCTGCATCTTAAATATACTTCATTTGGCTGAGATTGGCTTATTCTCTGACAACTGACACCCAGTTATCCGGCACCCCAGTTATCCGGCACCCTCGGTTATCCGGCACCTTAAATATACTTCATTTGGCTGAGATTGGCTTATGCTCTGTCAACTGACACTCCAGTTATCCGGCACCCTCGGTTATCCGGCACCTTAAATATACTTCATTTGGCTGAGATTGGCTTATGCTCTGTCAACTGACACTCAGTTATCCGGCACCCTCGGTTATCCGGCACCTTAAATATACTTCATTTGGCTGAGATTGGCTTATGCTCTGTCAACTGACACCCAGTTATCCGGCACCCTCGGTTATCCGGCACCTCGGTTATCCGGCACCTTAAATATACTTCATTTGGCTGAGATTGGCTTATGCTCTGTCAACTGACACTCAGTTATCCGGCACCTCGGTTATCCGCACCCTCGGTTATCCGGCACCTTAAATATACTTCATTTGGCTGAGATTGGCTTATGCTCTGTCAACTGACACTGTGTTATCCGGCACCTCGGTTATCCGGCACCCTCGGTTATCCGGCACCTTAAATATACTTCATTTGGCTGAGATTGGCTTATGCTCTGTCAACTGACACTCCAGTTATCCGGCACCCTCGGTTATCCGGCACCTTAAATATACTTCATTTGGCTGAGATTGGCTTATGCTCTGTCAACTGACACTCCAGTTATCCGGCACCCTCGGTTATCCGGCACCTTAAATATACTTCATTTGGCTGAGATTGGCTTATGCTCTGTCAACTGACACTCCAGTTATCCGGCACCCTCGGTTATCCGGCACCCTCGGTTATCCGGCAATATACTTCATTTGGCTGAGATTGGCTTATGCTCTGTCAACTGACACTCCAGTTATCCGGCACCCTCGGTTATCCGGCACCTTAAATATACTTCATTTGGCTGAGATTGGCTTATGCTCTGTCAATGACACTCCAGTTATCCGGCACCCTCGGTTATCCGGCACCTTAAATATACTTCATTTGGCTGAGATTGGCTTATGCTCTGTCAACTGACACTCCGGCACTCCAGTTATCCGGCACCCTCGGTTATCCGGCACCTTAAATATACTTCATTTGGCTGAGATTGGCTTATTCTCTGTCAACTGACACTCCAGTTATCCGGCACCCTCGGTTATCCGGCACCTTAAATATACTTCATTTGGCTGAGATTGGCTTATGCTCTGTCAACTGACACTCAGTTATCCGGCACCCTCGGTTATCCGGCACCTTAAATATACTTCATTTGGCTGAGATTGGCTTATGCTCTGTCAACTGACACTCCAGTTATCCGGCACCCTCGGTTATCCGGCACCTTAAATATACTTCATTTGGCTGAGATTGGCTTATTCTCTGTCAACTGACACTCCAGTTATCCGGCACCTCGGCAGGAAGCACGGCTACATTTTGAGTATAAGGTTGTTAATGATCATGTAAATTAAAGTTGCAAAAAAGTCAATTCCAAAAATAATTTTGAATAATTCTGGGACAGCCCATGGTAGGATGGCATAGAATTGAGCACTGTTGAATGTCTTTCAAATTTTAATCATGACTTGTCATTGAGTTTGTTTTTTCTGTGTATAATAGCTCAAAGGTAAGCCCAGGATCTTGGCTACATTTTAGTATATCAACTTGTAAATATAAGTCAGAAAATATCAACCAACCCATTCAAAGAAAAACCCTAAAAACGATCGATTTTCGGAAATTTAACGAGTGTCCCACAAGTCTTTTGCAGACTCTAAAACTTATTTTTAATAACAATTTTTATTTCAGAAAAAATTTATAAATATACAGATGTGTAGCCCATTCGCTCCTCTTTCGAATGATATGTAAACACAAATAATTAATCATCAAAATGGCCACCTTTAGCCTCAATACATTTCTTAAGACGTTTAGGAAAGCTGTCAATAGCTTTTTGAATCATATGTTGTGGAATGTTATACCCCCTCTTGGACGAGAGATGCCTTCAATGCTGCGATTGAGTTGTGGGCACTTGAGCATGCTTTTGACTGTAAGTAGAGCCAGTCAAAATAATCCATGAAGTTCAAATCATTAGAGTTAGCCCACTACCCACAATGGTTGGATTGTTACCCCAATGGGAGTCCACCTTAATGAAATCGGAGAAGTTTTCAGCAATCCAATTTTAAGTTTTTTGGGCTAAGTTCAACTATTGCCCCAGCAGTCAGTTCAACCCTGGCCCCAGCAGTCAGTTCAACCCTGGCCCCAGCAGTCAGTTCAACCCTGGCCCCAGCAGTCAGTTCAACCCTGGCCCCAGCAGTCAGTTCAACCCTGGCCCCAGCAGTCAGTTCAACCCTGGCCCCAGCAGTCAGTTCAACCCTGGCCCCAGCAGTCAGTTCAACCCTGGCCCCAGCAGTCAGTTCAACCCTGGCCCCAGCAGTCAGTTCAACCCTGGCCCCAGCAGTCAGTTCAACCCTGGCCCCAGCAGTCAGTTCAACCTGGCCCCAGCAGTCAGTTCAACTGGCTCCAGCAGCATACAACCCTGGCCCCAGCAGTCAGTTCATACTGACCCCAGGGTCAGTTCAACTCAGGGCCCCATACAGTCAGTTCATACGACCCCAGGGTTGCAGTCGACTCCAGGGCTGCATACGACTCCAGGGTTGCATACGACTCCAGGGTTGCATACGACTCCAGGGTTGCATACGACTCCAGGGTTGCATACGACTCCAGGTTGCATACGACTCCAGGGTTGCATACGACTCCAGGGTTGCATACGACTCCAGGGTTGCATACGACTCAGGGTTGCATACGACTCCAGGGTTGCATACGACTCCAGGGTTGCATACGACTCCAGGGTTGCATACGACTCCAGGGTGTCTCAAAAAAATTCGGGCACCTCTGAAAATTTTTGTCAAGGGCTGCCGATGAGTGACATCGAGAGAGATTATAAGAAATGCTGAGATTTAGATATCAAAACTAAATTTTAAAACGTCCAAATCTTAGTAGTCCCCTAAATATTCAGTAAATTTTGATATCACGTTAGGAAGCCAAGTTTCAGGGCTGCATGATAGTAAAAATTAAAAATGTTCAACAAAAAGCAAAGAAAATGCAAATGTGAAATTTGTCGGCGGATTTAGTAATTTGCTGGTGAAATTCAGACTTTTGAGGGCGCACTTCAGCTACAGTCACTTTAGAAAACATTTTGCTGCCCAGCCTACACACTAACTTTGGCTTACCACCAAACAATTTTATTTTGTTCTATAGCCTATTGGCCGCTACCCATGGAAAGTGGCGCGCAAATATTTCTTCTGGGTGTCACTTTAATTTGTTTTATGAAAATAAAAAAGAACAAGCACAAAACAAGGAGGATTAGTGTGGTTTAAAAGGCTTAAGTGTGCGGCCTGAACAACCAGAAATTAATCAATTCTCAGGCTATTCCAAAACAAAATAAAAAGTAGTAGTATTATTAGGAAAAGGCCGCCCTAGCTGCTGGTCTTCATACTACTTGAATATGAATTCGGGAAACAAGCTCCTGCTGTGCCGCCTATTTATTTTCCAAAATATTCTTTGACTAACCACCATTAAAATGCTGCAAATTATTTATTTTACGATTTTTTGCCCATAATTTAGGCATGGATTTTTTTACCCTACCGGAGTATACCCCCCCCCCAAATGAAATTTTTTTTAAAGTGTTTCCAAACACCCTATATCAACCTAAAATCACCTCAGAAGTTCAAAAAAGACATTATTTTTGTGTTCTGGTCAAAAAAATTGAGTTTTGGGCATTTTGAAATTTCGACCATTTGGCTGTTTTACCATGTTTTGGTCACTGGAGCTGGGCAAAAGAGCCTCTAAATGCATTTTTGATCAAGAGTCTTGCTCGGAATTATGTCTAAGGTGTGCGCGCATCTGTAACCAACCAAGCGCAGGCCAGTTAGAGATGCACACAACATACCTTAGACGCAAATCACTGAAAGTGACTCTGGATGCATGAAAATGTATGCATACCAAGTTCTTTATGCGGTAGGCCCCAGTCAACAAAACTATGTTCAAATTCCATCTTTTGGGGTCAAGGTACCTCAACATCTGATTTACTAAGTTATAATAAACAGAAATCAACTAAAAATACCAAAATTCAAGATTTAAAAATCGACTTTTATAGAAAAAGTAGGTGAAAACACCTTTTTATCGTGTTCAACGTGTAGGAAATGCTTAAAATGGTTAAAATGGTGTTTTGAAAAAGTTCACCTTGGCCAGCAACGAATTAAACAAAATTACACCATCGATCAATCCGCAAGGCTGCCAAATTATTAGGCGTCAACTGCACGCATATTTTTTACGTAAGTTTTGGAAAAAGAAGAGAAGTATAGTCATTTGAAATTTTTATTTTCTCAAATGTAAAAATATTCTCAACAAACTTTTTCGTCCTGTTCAAGCCCTCCTTCAGTATGTTTTTTTAATATGCAGTATTGTTGACAGTGTCTTCAAAGTCGCACTATCACACCTGGGTCATAATTAACTTCACTAACCTTTTTATCTAAAATTTTGTTTTTCTCTTATCTCAGATGTTTTAACAAAATCTTGCAGCTGAAATTCTGTCTCTATCGATTCGGTGGTCAGACGTTCCAGTTACAAATAATTTTAATAAAATCACACCAAGTGTTAAACTTAAAGTCACACTTTTATGTTTTGTACCTGAATTCCTCTCGAGACAAAAATTTAAACCCGTCCCGGTAACTTTGTCCGAAAAAGTTATTTAAATTCCGTCTCGTCCCGTCCCGAAAAAAAAATTCAATTCTTTTCAACAACTACCTTCAACTCGTAATTACAGTCAACCTCGACATAACGGACCTCGGTATAACGTCCTCTACGGCCGGTCCCACTGCGGGCCGTTATATTGATGGTTGACTGTACCATGAATCAGATCTTACAGGAAGCCCAACAAACGTGAATCAATCGGAAGAATGTCAAACGTCTGGAAATTGAAGCATGAATTAGAGATGATGGCTTGACCTTTCGGGACGTGACGGGTCAGAATTCAAATTTAAAATTTCGGGACGGACACCGACGGACAGGTGCCAAAAATTTCCGGGCGGGATTCCGGGACGGGACGATTCTCTAAAATTAACGGGACGGGACGGAATTGTCCTGTCCCGTCACATCTCTAGCATGAATAAAGCATATAGGATTGAAATTCCCGATCGGAAATTTTTATGATCGACCCGAAAATCTTCCCTGTCCTGGTACCGTCCCGATATAACTTTTTGACCTGTCCCGTCCCGCGTCCCGTCCCGCGTCCCATTCCGAAATGGTCAAGCCATCATCTCTAATTATTTAGGTCACAGGTTCAATTCCTGGTGGTAGCATGCATCATTTTTGTAGCGTGTGTTCCCCACACAGGTCCTCGGCGCCTACGAATAGCCACATCTGTGGCAACAACATATTCTAGTAAAACTACACAAAAATTCTCCACAAATTTAACCACAAAAATGAGTTTTATACTCGAAATGGCTTCTGCTTTTCACTTGTCCTCAACCTCATTAAAAGTTGCGGACATTTTAAACTCTAAAATATTTGATACCCCGTACATACAATTTTGTGAAAATTTTCAATCAATTGTTTTTATTTATTAAGCAGATGTAACTTCTCAATAAATGTGACAATGAAAAGTTTTGCCTTACTTCGTGGGAACATGGTGAAAAAATCGATTGAAATTGAATTTATCCTTTTGAAACTAATTTACTTGTTTGCATTCCTATTTGTGTGTTTCCATTCTTTTTTTTTAATTTTGTTTGTGTTCTAATAAGCTGAAGATTTGTAGGCAAATTTTAAACCTCAAGATTCATTTCCTTCTCCTTGATACGAGAATTAAAAAAAGACTTTCACGTTTTCCACTGTCAAATCACTTATCATATATTCTCCAAAAAAAAATCCATTTCCATAAAATTGATGAAATGCACATTTTTGAGAATGTTTCAAAAGTATGTGACATTAGAGCCGATTTTGTTTAAGTTATTATATTTGGATTTTTTAAATTTTTATTTGAAAATTTCCAAGTCTCGATTACAATTTCGAATTTTGAATATTTTGGCTAAATCGTAGTATTCACCCCAATCGGTTTGCCTTGGTACTAGAGACAGAAAGAGGCCTTCGGGATTTCGGATCGATTTTCGCTAAAAATTTTGAACGGGATCCCGTCGGGATCCCGTTATTTATTTTTACAAGATATTGAGCATTGAGCAGAAAAAGGCGACCAATTCTTCAAAAACGGTCAAATTACGTTCGCATTTTTATTTTTATGAATAAAAAGGTCAAATTCTCAGAATACCGGGTAGGGGTAGGTGGTGATTATTCATATATATTAAAATATGCAGCTAAAATTCTGTATAAATCATATACATCAGAAAAATAGAGACATGGTGTCTTTGGTGTCTTTAAGACCATAAAAGGATAAAAATTGTCGATCGGGATTCAACGAATTTCGGGATCGGAATTTTGGAAAGTCATCAGGATTTCGGGACGGATTTTGGCTCAAAATCTGCTCGGCGGGATCGGGATCCCGACGGGATCCCGTCCCGTTTCTGTCTCTACTTGGTACCTCAAGCTGATTTATTTTTCAAAAAAAAAATTCTTAGTTGCTTTTAATTTTTTTTCAACTGTTTTCAAAATTAAATTATTTACTTTTGTTCAAAAAATTTTTTGAAAAAAAAATCAGCTTGGGGGACCAAGGCAAACAGACTGGGGTGTATATTGTGATCGAGTGAGGGTGTGTGTATTGTCATTAATCAGGGATGTGGTCTGTCCTTATCAATAAGATTTGTCCTTATTTTGGGGACTCCAAATCTTATTTATTTTGAAGATTTTACGTCAAAATCTGATTTTTGACACAAAAATGATGAGCACAGGATAAAGAGCATATTTCGCCAAAAATAACCTACCGTATTATCTCTAATAAGCGCCCTCTATTTTGAGGGTCTGTATCTCGAGGCAGAGTTGCAAATATGTTGCAAAGTTTTTTGCATTATCTTAACTCCCACAGCTCTACCGACTCCGCTTTTCGAATTTTGGTTGTGCACTCAAAACACTCGAGATCGACCCAAACTTTTTCAGATTTTCGGAGGGTTGAAAAATAAGCGCCCCGGGGCGCTCATTAGAGATAATACGGTGTATACCGTATTTCTTCTAATTGCCGCACATGTGCGCTTATTTTTCAATCACCTGAAAATCGGAAATTTTCAAATTCGATCTAGAGATTTTCGGGTGCTTAACCAAGATCTGAAAAGTGGAATCGGTAGAGCTCGTGGGAGTTAAGAAATGCATCAAACAGCTTAGCAAAATATTCACTCTGCTCCGAGATATAAGTCTTTAAGTTAAGGTGTGCGGTAATTAGAGACTGTGCGGCAATTAGAAGAAATACGGTATGCTTATTTTGAGCGAATTTTGTTGTTGAGCGAAAAGCCGAACTGTCAAAAAATTTCGCCTAAAATTGCGTTTCTATCTATGTTGACATCGAATTTTTCATAAAATCTACAATAAAAATATCCTAGAACATAAGTTTTCAACGACACAAAATTGCGTAGGGTCGTATAAAAATCAAAGATATTTATCCAAAACATTTTCGGCCTGAAAACGGGCTTCAGGATTTTCAGGCCGAAAATGTTTTTATGTAAATATCCGTAATTTTTATATGACCCTACCGCAATTTTGGTGTCATTAAAAAGCTTATATTCTAGGCTATCTTATAATATAAAACTTTACAAAAAAATTTGTGTCAACATGGATGAAAACGCAATTTCAGGAGAATTTTTTTTTGACATTTCGGCTTTTCGCTCAACAACCCTACAAATTTTGTGCTGTTATTGATTTTTTCAAATATTGTATGTGAATCAAATGACTTTTGCCACTTCAAACCACACCTATTAAAAAGTCAAGTCCAACAAATTAATCGATGCTTTTTCCATACAGCTGTGTGGACTTATGCAAAGGGATAAATGTTTTGACATTCCTCTTTAATTTTCTCTGCAAATCTGAGGGATTTGAACTAAATAGAGAACTCTAATAAACCTTTTCCACCAAAAGATGCAAATACCGACACTGGACATTTGATTCCACTTTATTAATTCTGCTAGTGAATTAATTTTTGTTTTCTGCAGTGTCAAACTTTGTTTATTTTTGAAAATTGTGTGTTATAGAATGAATTTGGCACTAGATCGGGTGCTGGTTTCTCCAACTAGGTCTATATTGCCAGCCATTCTATTGTGCCTACTAGTGCCTTTGCAAATTAGTTCAGAAGGAGACAGTAGTAGAAATGGTCGCCAGACTGGAGAAGTGAACACCTACCCATGGACATTCGACAACGATTTGTTTGGAGGTTG
>JAMRYI010000140.1:0-285794 GCA_029231635.1 Ditylenchus weischeri
CAAATAATGCGAAGATTGGATCATCGAAACGTTGTGAAGCTTAAATACTCCTTTCACTCGAATGGGGATAAGGTAATTAAGGTAATTAGAAGCCGCCTAACTTTATTTTTTTGCATTCAAGAATGATGAAGTCTATCTAAACCTGATCTTGGAGTATGTTCCTGAAACCGTTTATCGCGTTGCTAGGCACTACGCTAAACAGGTCGTTTTATATTTTTTCATCATTTTGATAATAGACTGTTGGTATTCTTGCAGAGGCAGACTATACCGATGCTGTATATAAAAGTAAGATCATAGGCTGACATTTTTCTACTGCTAGGAAATGATGTGTTATTTAAGGTATACATGTATCAACTCTTTCGAGCTCTCGCCTACATTCACTCCGTCGGTCCGAAGAGTCTTTTTGTGTGTTTGTTATATCATGTTATTTTTAGGGATATGTCACCGTGATATTAAGCCTCAGAATCTTTTACTAAATGCTCAAACGTCGGTTCTCAAGTTGTGTGATTTCGGTTCTGCAAAGGTCAAGTTTACACTACAAGGTGTCCCAAAAAATCCTTACACTTCAAGGGCACTGTATGTTGACTTTTTTACTTCACTTTTTCTTAAGGGGGTGGCTGGTGGTTATACACATCGAGTAGCGAAATTTTGAACTACCAGGTTCAAATCTTCCTGGCTGCACATTCTTTTTTATCTCCTTTTGTTTACAAGTTTCGTGTCAAAATGATGCTGACACTTTTGGCTATCTAACAAAATCATCAGAGTATGATTTCGCAACATCTGGAGTTAAAATAGGCTAAATTTTCGAAAATCGATTTTTTGGGGAATTTTTTTTCGCTGGTTTGATTAAAATTTTCTGAGTTTCATCTACAACTCACACGTTTTATATATTAAGTTCTGGGCATTAATTTGAGCTATTATACATAAAAAAACTCAAGTTTTCAAACTCAAGTAAAAACTCAAGTAAAACTCAAGTAACTTACTATTATGCATAAAAGTTTTTGCAATTTTAAATTACATGATCATTAACAGCCTTATACTCGAAGTGTTGCTTTGCTTTCTGCTCTGCAGTATATGGTTGTGAATGATCATGTAAATTACAACTACAAAAAACTTCAGTTTTAAAATTATACCGAATTCCTACCCCTCAATAGTACTCTTCGCATTTGACTTTTTTTTTCAAAAGACTATATCTCAACACTCAGATTTAATAACAGGTTTAAATTGTCTTTTTTGTAAAGTGGGTTTTGTAGCTTTTCATATGCGCTACACGAAAATATTTACAGCTTTTAAAAATTTGTTATTATTTTTTCGCCACTTTAACATAAATTGAAAATTCCCAGGTTTCAAATCACATATTTTTTTGTTTTGTCAATAAATTTAATTTTTTTTCATCAGTTTGAAAATGTTAATGTGCCATTTTCTGCAGCATGAGCAGGTCTACAAAATTGGGTATCGTACATAAAAATTTGACAATTTAAAGTGGTCGTAAGGTGCCCTTGAAGTGTAGGGATTATTATTGGGATACCTTGTAGATACGCCGTTTTACGCAATTTAATAAACTCTTTTTAGAGTCTGGTTTCTGGCGAACCAAATGTTGCGTATATTTGTTCAAGGTACTTTATGTTGACTGATTTTTAATAAGTTTGGGAGCGTTTTCTAGATATTATCGAGCACCTGAACTTATATTTGGCGCAACAGATTATACTTCAAAGATTGGTATTTATTTCACTTAGTGTTGGAGAAATCTGAGTGGTTGTTTTTAAGATGTTTGGTCGGCGGGGACAGTTATCGCAGAATTGTTATTTGGACAGCCATTCTTTGCGGGCGAATCGGGTGTGGATCAATTAGTGGAGATAATTAAAGTGCTTGGAACGCCGACTCGCGAAGAAATCCAGATGATGAACCCAAATTAGTAGGTCTTCAGTATAATTGTTGGTCATCTTGAATGCTATCCATATTTTCAAGCAGCGAATTCCGCTTTCCTCAGATTAGACCGCAATCCTGGTCCAGAATATTCAAGGCGCGAACTCCTCAAGAAGCCATTGATCTAGTCGCTCAACTTTTGATATATGCTCCTACAGCTAGACTTTCGCCAGTGGTAGTAACTCGTAACATGTTGGCTAAAATTTTATATTTAAAAGTTAAGCAAGCTATGGCACACGAGTTTTTTGATGAACTTCGCTCTCCTAGTTGCAAATTGCCGTCTTCAAGTTAGCTTTTTTACAAACTTCTGCAAACTGCTCATATTAAATGATACTTTTCATCTCAAGATCCCATGCCAATACTCTTCGATTTCTCTGAGGTATGTCATTTTGAGGATTGTCTGGGGACTAAACAACCATAAACATATTTCAGCATGAATTGGGGATTGAGCCAGCATTGAATTCCAAGCTTTTACCAAAAAATACGTTAATGTTGTCCGGTTCGAATAACACTGTCAACAACATTCTCGAAGAAGATATTACTCAGCCATCTACCCAAGTTCTTGCTCCCAATGAAGACCCAGCTTTAGGTGGAAGCTTCGATAGCAATGGGAAAAGGAACACTAATGGGGCCGGAGTTCCTGAGTCAAAGAAGTTGACGTGAGCAAAGTCAGTAAGTTGGAAATGCGCACGTTGTTTGCCGAGAATTTTATCTGTTCTGTCTGTCTTCTTCGTCTAAAGTCCATTAAGGTGTGTGTATGTTCGATTATTGCCCTCGCATCCACAAATAAAAGAGTACTTTTTGGCTTGCCCGTTAAAGTTTTTTCATATTGAGGAGCTAGCCAGAGCGGCTTTGTTCGATAGCAACAATCTTCCGGATTTACAATTTTTCGTTTTGTATTAACTGAGCTTCAAAATTCGTCTTCAAAATTCGTCAATTAAAGTAAAGTGATGCAGCGCGAAGTAATACATTAACGCTACAATACATGTATTGATGTTGTCCGGTCAGAATACCACTGTCAAAAAAGCTCCGGAGATGATATTGCGCAGCCGTCTCTTCATACATTAGCGTATACATAATAAATTGGCAAGTTCAATAATAAATTTAGGTACTTTTATTAAAACTGACGTTTCAGATCTTTAAGTCGAGAAGGAGTCTTCAACTTGTTTTTATAAATGTTCTCCGGAATGTTAATTTACAAGATCCATTTGCTAGGTTCTCATGTCGAAGGACTTTTGAAGGACACTATCAAATGCTTATTGAGTTTTGATCAGCGAATGCATCGACGTAAAATCTTCAAAATTAAATAGATTTGGATTGCTAAGGAAATAAAGCAATTTTGAGATTCCTGGCCATTTGCACTTCTTGATGGTTTCACCCTTTATTTTTAACGGCTAAAGTAGGGTCCTAAAATGGCACAAAATGGTGTTATTTCAAGGCTATAGCATCTGAAACGTGCTTAAAAACGTGTTTTAGGGCGCGGTCGACACTTTTCAAAAAAATTTTTTTGCCGAAACTTTCTGCCTTGGTCCCCCATGAAGTACAAAAAATCCAAATTTATAGATTTGTACAACAAGACCTAAAAAGATGGAATTTGAACATAGTTTTGATAACTGGGACCTACCGCGTAAAGAAACTCTGGTTTGCATATGGTTTTTATGCATCCAGAGTGATTTTCGAGTGTTTGGTCTCTAAGGTATGTGTGTGTGTGCATCTCAACTCCAAGCCCCCTACGCCCCCCGAGCAAGATTCTCAAGATATAAATGCAATTAGAAGCTCTTTTTGCCTAGTCCAGTGAGAAAAACAAGGTAAAAATAATAATAAGGGTATCAAGGTACTCGTTTTTTTGGGAAAAAAGTCCAATTTTTGTAAAAAAAAATTTCGAAAATATCTTTCCGCGCCCCAAAAATATTTAAAAATATCTAAAAATATTTTAGACCTTAAAACGTAGTAAAAACATGTTAGTTTAAAATTTTAGAGCACTTCACAATTGTGTACTCCAGCCTTTTTAACTAGAGATGATGACGGGACGGGACGGGACAATTCCGTCCCGTTAATTTTAGAGAATCGTCCCGTCCGTGAATCCCGCCCGGAAATTTTTTGGCACCTGTCCCGGTGTCCCGTTCCGACAAAAAAATATTTAAATTCCGTCTCGTCCCGTCCCGATTCAATTTTTCAACAACAGCCTTCAACTTGTAATTAGAGTGCATGTTGAGGAGTGAGAAAAGGCGCTCAACTGCGCCGGATAAAGCTGAGACCATTAGAATTTCAAGAGCAAGGGAACGAAGAGGACCAATTGGCTAGATATTAATTGCGGATGGTTTTATAATATAAATTATATTACTTAAAATGTTTATCCACCTCATTCTGCCAAAACTCAGCAGCTGATTTTTCTGGCCCTGCACAGATGCATCGTTCAACAACGTCATCAACTAGATTGTTGGATTGTGGCTGAGATGGGACAGTGATCATTCCCATACCAAATGGTGAAGGGATTTGGGTTTCAGCACGGGGTGGGAATAGATTTTAGGAGCCAAACTTAATTTAATTTTTATTATTCACACACATGGTGACTTTTGTTACGCTACCAATTTTTTGAAAGCTAATTTCCCTTTGTCTTGTTGTGGTTGTGTTAGAAGAAAGCAGACTGATGGATCCAAAATTGCTGCACTGATGTAATGAAGGTTGCTGCCTTGTTCTCCTGATGAAAGCACATCCTTGAAGCGCTCTTTTAGCTGATGTTTTACGGCATCGGCGTATGGATTGAGGAATAAATCCTACAAACTTAAAGTGTATATATTTGCTTTCGTGTTTGCTATATTAGCATTCTTATGTCTAGCAACTTGATTAGGGACACGGACGTTTCCCCGAAAAGGACGTTTCCCCGAAATGACGTTTCCCCGAAAAGGCCGTTTCCCCGAAGGCCGTTTCCCAGGTCGTTTCCCGAGGCCGTTTCCCGAAAAGGACGTTTCCCCGAGAAAAATAAATAATCATATTGGTGCCTTTTTAAAATAAAATTTTTATTTTTGTGGCTGTCAATTGTTTTTCTTGTCTGTCATTTTAATTTACTGTTAGTTGTCAGCTCACAGCGTGTCAGTAATCAATTGACACGCTGTGAGCTGTGTAGTGAACTCTTTTTACCTTTTTCTTTGTAGAATGTTTTTGCACTCATTTTGATGGGCTTTAACAGTGTCAAATGTTTTGATTTTGTCTATTTTGAATTTTCAGTTCAAAAAGCTATTGCAATGATCATCCGAAGTGCTGGAGAAGTGAATGATGTCTACTATTCAGAAAGTGATGGGGAACAAGAGCTGCTGGCCTTCTATCGATCCTGAGCAAGCAGATGCAGAGCCGAGCCTAATCCGAAATGGCGATAGATGTTATCCAACGGATCATCGCACAAACAACTGCAGAGGCTGCCAATCATCGAATCCAATCAGAACTCAACGTGTGCCATCCCGGTCTCTGGAATTTACTCAATGGTCTCAAAACGGTGCAGCAGGGTAGGGACCAACTTTTTCTACAGTGGCAATTAGGCAAGCAAGCAAAAGGAAAGCGCACCGTCTACAAAGAAGCTGACGCTCGCATTTTGAGAATCGTTCAGTCCTATGCCATCAGAAACACCGAAGAATGCCTCAAAGGGATTGCCAACAACTATGTGATGGAAGATTAATATGCTGAAATAACTGTTATTCGTTTACTGCTGTTTCTTTAATTTTTGTTCCTCGTTAACTGTTCATCGTTAGTTTGTTTATGTTCTATCCTCCAGTTTCAATTTAAATTTATGCTCCGACATCCAAAATCTACCTGAATGAAATTTGTTTCTTTTCGGGAAACGTCCTTTCGGGAAACGTCCTTTTCGGGAGAAACGTCCTTTTCGGGGAAACGTCCTTTCGAAACGTCCTGGAAACAGCCTTTCGGGAAACGAGCCTGGGAAACGGCCTCGGCCGTCCTGTCCTGGAAAGGACGGGCTGATCCGGACGGCCTGGACCATATGATGATCAGATCAGAGTCAAAAATGTTTCAGTGAGCGGTGGTGCTGAAGGTTAGAAATTTTGCCTTGGGTGCTTTTTGTGTTTGATGCTTGTGATGCTCATGCAATCTTTTGTAGGAAAAGGCGCTGGCGATAGCGAATAAGCTGGAAAAATTCGACTTCAAAGCTAGTGAATAGGGTTGGACGCGTTCGAGTACCCGAACTGGGATCCGAACCGAAGGCATTTTGGCGAAATTACCAGAACCGAGAACCGAGTGTCCAGGAACCGACCGGTTCCGGTTCCAAAAAAGCATTGGATAGCATTGGATTTTGTAACGGCTGCAAGGCGTTTTATGTTAATAAATGTTTAGGCGCCGAAAATCACTTCATTCTTTGGTCAGAAGCAGCATGTGAACGACAGGAAGCGCGCTATGGATGAGAAATTGGTCAAAATAATGGTCCGTCAAAATGCCAGTATGAGTTTCTTTGATGACGAGGATGTTCAGTCACGCACGAAAAAAGCTTATCCAGATCTTCAAGTGACCATTTGTATTTCTGAAATTGAAAGATTTTTATGTATGCGACTTGTAGGTATATGGACGTAGACATTTTGTTCGAGAAGTCATTCCGCAGATGGCCAATAATATCAAGCGTGGTATCGTGCAGCAAATCGGGAGCGGTTATTTTTCAATTACAAGTGATGGATAGCAGAAACCGAGCAAGTTTCCTGCATTACTTAGGTTTGTTTTATATTTTTTTGTAAGTGTCATGTACGATATTAACTTGTTTAGCGTTACTACACATACGGTTTCCGAAAACTTTGAGCGGCTCGACAATGTTTTGGCGACAATTCCAATGGCGAAGGAGCACACTGGTGAGGAAATAGCAAATTTATCTAGCTTATATTTCTTTTAGCAAAAGCAGAAGAGAATTCCGCGCCATCCACTCAACCAGACGCAGTCGAAGTCAAGGAGGTGGAAGACGAACCCGAGGAGGAAAATAATGATGTTTGATTTGTTTGTGCTGCTTGATTGTTTATCGTACAATAAACACATGTCAGATGTGGCTTTATTTTCTATGGGGTATCAAGTTGTCATTGCCCGCATACCCGGTCGGGTACCCGACCGGGTAAAATGCTACCCGAACCGAGAACCGGGTCCGTGGAAACCGGGGTACCCGGGAACCGGGTTGAGCCAAATTACCCGACCGCGTCCAACCCTAATAGTGAAGGATGTTTGACCAATTTCAAGGGCCGTCATGGAATCAAATTCAAGACAGAGCAAGGTGAAGCTGGGTTGGTCGATGTCGGTTCTGTTCGTGAGTGGAAAGAAAAAAAAGCCTTTTCGAGGCACTGGCGCTCTTCTCAGCAGAGGATAGTTTCAATGCGGACGAAACTGGATTGTTTTGGCAGCTATTACCAAACAAGACAATGCTTTTAAGGATTAGTTTTTTCATGCCCTTTTGCTTAGTTTTAGTCACTCTCCTAATTTTTTATATGCATTCAACTCTCGATAATCCGTCATCTAGCTAATTTGTCACTCTTGATAATTCGTCACCCCACGGCTGGTCCCAAGGGGTGACGGATTATCGAGAGATTATTCATGAGGTTATCTCCTCCATCTGACCACTCTGCGTGGGGTGGGAGATTCTATACTGCAACCCATTATTTCAGATGAAATGTTTTTGGGTGCATGCAACACTTTTTTAAGAATTTTTCTTGGTACTTTCCTGTTATCCCGGCCTGATTTTTCAAATATTTTTTTGTCTCTTTTGATTGTTTTAGTGATGAATATTTTGATCTGCCGCGTAGGGATTGAAAAACTATTATATTTGTTACATTTCGTTGATCCTATAAAGTTACAAACAATAAATCTGAATTCCAAAAAATAAATTGAAAAATCAGGCCGGGATAACAGGAAAGTACCTTTTTCTTAAACCAAAAGTTGACTTTTTGCCTCGAGGAATCGATCAAAAAATGGTCTAAACAATTTGTAAAAAAAAATTTTTTCCGAAAAAGTGTCGTTCACACCCTGATAACATTAATACGTTTCATGCCCAAAACATCTGAAAAAGTGATTCAAACATGGTTTTAAACGAGAATGGCATAAATCAGAAAATCTACGGCAAAATTCAGAATTCTACGACAAAAATTCACAATATGCATATTGAGATAAATATTGGCAAAAATAGATTCCTCATACCGCCTTATGAAAAATAAAGGTAGAAACCAATGTCAAAAAGTAGCTGCAAGTGTCTCCCCCCATTTAGCAAAAGTCCCCCAAAAAATCAAAAATGTATTAAAAAAATTTTTTGAAGTAAAACTTTTTCCCTTCATGGCAGACCCTAAATTCTAGTACTGGATTCGTGTAGCATTTTTTTTAGTTTGTCGTTATTTGGATCCAATTTTTGTGTTTGGAGCGATAGGGTGTGCTAAAAGTAAATAAGTAAACAAATGCGCTCCTCTTGAAGTTTTCATTGAAGCTTTTCTTAACAAAAGTTAGTTATCTTTTTTTCTCTCTAGACTCTCATTGCATATTGCGTACAGTTCATAGGAAGTGAGAGATAGCTTGTAATTCAAGGCGTTTATTGAAAAGGAAAAACTATTTTACTTGGAAGGTAAATGACTCATTGCTGTCAATTTTGCTTTTTTGCCAATGCACTGTTTCCAGAATAACAGAATTGTGGGACAAACAGTATAATTTACATGTTTTTCTTACGGGGTGGGCCAATTTTTTGTCCCCCTTAATTTTGGTCATATTTTTAGTTTTAATAATATCAGATATTCGCTATTTTTAAAAAATGTTGGATGATAGGAAACATTTCTGTAAAAAATGTTTTGAAATCGTCGTTGGTCGTGTCTATGAAATTATCATTTTTGATAAACAGGGTAATTTGTGTCCAGGGAGTTAGGCAAATTTTCGAATTTTGAGCTCGCATCAAATTCGAAAGTTTTGTATTTTCTTTATAAAATTTGCAAACGTTACTTTGCGTCTTCTGGATCGTTTAATTGATGATTATTACATCGAAGGCTACCCCTTTTTTAATATCCAAATGGAATTTATGCAATTCTCTGTTTAAAAGTTTCGAAAGAAGTCGTTTAAAAATTAACATTTATATAAGCTCACAACCAAAAAGCATTTAAAACATTCTGTACAAGCTACACCCATGAACGTCACCCAGACACTATCCATTTATAAAAGTTGTCCAAAATAATAGATAATTTGGCATGGAATATATGGCGCGACGATGTTCATTTTTTTTATATTATTGACCTTTTTATAAAATTTATCGATTTTTTGTTCAAATTCCAAAAAAAGGTCAATTTCGCGAGACATTTCAAAAAAATTTGTTGCGCGACAAAATCTTTTAGAAATGGACAATATCTGGGTGCCCCATGAACTTGTCATGCTCGTAATTTACTTCATTTAATATATAAAAAAACACTTTTTCTGGGGAGACAAGTCAAATTGCAGGGAGCATTTTGCTCTTATCAGTGTTTCAGACAACTACATCATTATTCTTTTTTGCTTTTTCAGTTTCTTGTAAAAGTTTGATACTTATTTTGTTCCAAATGCGGCTTTTAGCCTTACAAAAGGCTAACCTACGCAATTCCGTGCCAGCCGTTTTTTGGCACTGCTCAGCAGAATATCGAGGCGAACCTGATGAAAAATATTCAAACTGCGTAATCGAGCCTGGGATGGACTACTGTAAATTGCTAGAGGTGAAAAACTATTCTATTTTTTGCAAAATTTTTGTTTTTGTAGGAGTTGCATCAAGCTAAAGATTTTCGAAAATATTTTCTGGCTATAATTCCATTAATTCTCTCGGTGTTTGTAATAGTACTGAATGCTATGCTTGTGGTGGTTGTGTGCTCACTTATTTTTCACAACAGGAAAGGGTAAGTTCATGACTACGATTTGTGCTTGTTTTAGGACTCCTCGTGAGAATTTTACGTTAAAATCTTATTTTGAAACCAAAGATTTAATAAACACAGTTTATCGTTCTCTGCAGGGTGTGCAGTGAAAACTACACCATTTTCGAAATTTTTTGTCAAGGGCTTTCGCGGACCAGTGAGTTCCCATTTTTTTTAGATTTCAGTCATCGATTTGAAGAAGTTATCTAAAAAGTGGTGAATTAACAAGAGAATAAATCTATCCGACCAATTGTAAATAAAAAATTGATTAAAACAACTGCAAAAGGTGAAAAAGTGCAAATTCAGAAATGGTGCAGTTTTTACCGGGTGTCTCAAAAGTTCTGACTAGGGTTGGGCAATTCTCCGGAGAAATACTTTCCGGGTAATTACCCGGAGAAATAATATTTGCTGGGTAATTGAAGACTTTATACAATAACAACATCAATCAAAATCAAACAAATCATCATCAAAATCATCCAAAATATTAGTTTTTTTCCACGGGCTCTTCAAATTCTTGTTCAATTTCCATTTATTTTTCCTTTCGGCGTGACTTGAAGAGGTCCGTGGATTCCAGCTGGCGGTTGCGTTTGATGAACGTCACTTGCGATGCCGTGTCCACCTTCATTCTGTTGCGCAGATTAGTGTGCATTCCTTTCCTGAGTGACCAGTTTCTTTCTGTTGAAGCAGCTGAGATCGGCACATTGTGGAGCATTTGAACGACTTGAGCCAGGAGAGTGTCCGAGAAGAAGGCCTTCCACCAAATCGGATCATCCATTGTGTTGATTGCATCCCAGGCATATCCCAGGCGAATGTCCCTTGCGAAGATTCCTGTTCCAGCCAGCCAGTGAGCCCATTCAGTCATCACCTAAAAACAAGCATCGAACAACTATTTAAACCTGAACCATAACTTTTACCTTTCTTTGTTTGCCGACAAACAATGGATTCTTCAGACCTTTGTTGGCTATGATCTCAATTGCAGCTTGCTTCTCTTCTTGACTCAACGATTGACCTTGATTCGATGGCTCCAGCACATCAAGCAAATGGGCCACATCTGTCTTGCCAAATTCTTATCTGTTCTTGAGGATCTAAAAATAATATGGTCAACAAGGTTCAACTTCACTAAACCAAAATTACCTTAATCAATTCTATTTTGAGCTCTTGAAGGAAGTCACTGTTGTCGATGGCGGCTTTGGATGAGGCGAAGGCTTCCTTGATCTTCTTGTAGTAGGTTCTGGAATCGACTTCGGACTTGGAATCGACAATTGTTTCTCCATTCTTTTCGCATCTGACTTGTAGCGAGCATTGCAGAACTCGCAGAAACCGACCACTGTTTTCCCATTTGCATTCTTTCTTCAATTCGATTGTAGTAATTCCAACACCAGGAAACGGGCTTGAATTTGGACATCTAAATTTTCCAGCTATAATACGAATAGAGCGAAAGAAAAAACAATTTTCAGAAAAAAAATATCAACTGTAATAAATTCTAAGAAATCTCCGATTTTTCTTTGCGGAGAAATAATTAGTATTTCTCCGGGTAATTACCCGGAGAATTACCCGGGTAATTATCCATCACCTAACCCTAGTTCTGACTCACTTTTTCAATTCTTGTCTTTTATATTTAAAATTGATATATATTCTTATTTTTCGATGTGATTAGTAGCCCCGAGACTCCTCTTTCATTTGGTGTCTATCATTTAGGGTTGGCCGCAAAAAAATGGCCACCTACTGTTGTAAAAATTTTTGGTTAGAACGCTTACAAATTCATCCGCGCGCCCTGCCACTATCCCCCGCTCCCAGCTCGCACCCCGAAAAACGGGGGGTGGGAAAGACCAACCCTAGTATCATTCATAAAAAAGATTTTGCTGGCTTCATGAACAAGGCTATTCTGGAAGGGAAATCCAATCGTTCAGTGGCCTCCAAACTCTCCGGATCTGACACTTATGGACTACTTTGGGTGGCCTCACCTTCGGTCAAAAGCCCGGCTCCAAGCCAGACGAAACAATCGCTGCCCTGAAATCTCTTTTGGTCAAAGAATGGGACGTGATTCCGCAAGAAATGATTGAGAACGCCAATTTTCCAAAAAGACTCAAGAAATGTATTCAGGCTGTTGGTGGTCATTTTGTTAAGTAATACTTATGTTTGATAGCTTGTTGGAAATAGGAGACTCAGAGCTACACAACGGTGTAAATAATTTGCTGACATCTGATCTGTTTGATAAAAAAATTAAGTCTTCAAAAAGTGATTCAGAACTTTTGAGACACCCAATATTGGACACCCAAATTCTCGAAAAATCAACAGGGCGACCAAGACATATTCTGGCACAGGATTCTGCAGTAGAGCCATATTATTAGATTAGACCAGATAATAAATTAGAGAGTATGGTCAAATAAAGATTTGACTGCGCCGCAAAAATAACTTTGAAATCTGCGATCTAAATTGCAGCTTTTCTAGTGAATTTGGCGACATTTTGGGGTATAGCAAGCTGAAAGAAGCATAAATTTCGTAAATGAGATTAAATAAAAAAATTAAAGTTGATTATATTCTCATTTAGCTCAAGAAAAAGGTATGCCTTCCTTGTCAGTCGCTCTACAAGCACCATTATAGCTGTGGTAAAGCATTAAATTTGTGAAAATTTACAAGCTCAAAATACACATTTACAGATACTCTTCTACATTGTTTTGATAGCATGGAAGCTTCAAAGCTTCAACTATTTCTCTGCGACCATTTTTTTATTTGTCGGTATGAATTTTTTGCGACAAAAGTAGGAAATCTGAGAAATTAAAAAATAATAATTCAAATCGCCTTTTGTGACCAAGTTGCCTGAAAAGGGCAATCTGCTCAAATATTTCGCCTTTGGAATTCTTGCTTTTTTGGCTATGGGTGTTTTGAGTCCACACTTTGGGAGCTAGAACTTATGGACCACAACTTTGGGGTTCAGAAATTTGGGCGCCGAAACTTTGGGATGCAGTATTTTAAAGGCTGCTGTTTGTGGGCCGGAATTTCGGTTGCCTGTTCTGTATTATTCTAGAATCTTCTTGGGTAATTTAGAGTAACTCTTGCAAACTCTTTTGGCAGGAGTACACTTTCGTGAGTACGCCCCAAATTGCCCGAAATGATGTTTTTTCGACGTAAATTTATGAAATATGTACAGAAAACACATTTTTAGGTGTGGGAAGACCATTTTTCGAGAAAAAAAAATTCGGCCAAAATTGACCAAAACCATGATACTCAAAAAAAAATTTTTTCTATGGTCCGAAAATCGACTTTTCTGAAAATGGAAATCTTGACAATATGACTGTTTTACTCTGTTTTTCAACATGGGACTTGACAAAAAGTACCTCTAAATGCATTTTTGATCGAGAGTCTTGCTCGGAATTATGTCTAAGGTAAGTGAGGACCATAGGGACCATATTTTGAACCATTTTTTTCTCGAAAAATCGTCTTCCAACACCTGAAAATGTGTTTTCTGTACATGTTTCATAGTTTTACGTCGAAAAAACATCATTTCGGGAAATTTGGGGCGTACCCACTAAAGTGTACTTTAGCCTACCTTTTTAACTCATTACACCACTAAAATTTAGGGAGTTTTCACTGTGAGTTATCGATAGTTTAGATTAAAATGTTAAAATCAAAAAAGTTTCAAAAAATGGTCTACTTAAAAAGACCATCCGAAAATAACCGGCCAGAGAGTTTCCTTTACGCATGTATTTGCACGGTTATTACTATTTCAATAATTAAAGGGACGATGAGTTTTCTGTCACAAGCAGGCACATACCTGGCAATGACCTCTCTGCTGTATGCAGCAGTTGTGCACCCTCTAGCCTACATCACTAGAGTGACCATGTGCAAGTGTTTAGTCATAATTGGTCTGATCTGGACCATTTCTGTTGGCTCTTCTGTAAACATCTGAATAAATGGTTTGAGTTTTAATTATCTATTTGTTGCAGATAGCAGTAGGAATTTTCGGCGGAACACTGTTCTACCCACAAACAGCGCCGATTCATTGCGATTTTGAGGACTGTCAGCTGCCACTTGCGGTGTCCTTGGTTGTGCTGTTTGCGACCACATACTTCACTGTCATTGGATCTTACATTGGGATGGTGTTGAGGATGCATTGGCGGTGTGCTTATAAAGTTTCTCCATCTGCTGCTGATGCTGTGAGTTATTCAACCCTAATCTAGTTATGACCATGAATTCAACCGATTTAAAATGGACGGAGTTGGATACACCAAATACTCCCAATTCAAAACCCAATCCAAAAGTTGAAACACAGACTTCAAATGAGATTCAAGAGATAATACCACTTTAATTATTCCAGCTCAGAATTTAAAATACCGTATTTACATTAAATGTGCGGCAAAATCGTGTTATTGGCATTGTGTTTTTGACTTACTTTTCGAAAACGTCTCTAGGGCACATTAGCTCCCAAAATGTAGTCAGTGAGATGAGCTACAAATCGAGGGGTAACTTGCCCAAGAGCAGACGCGGCTAAACTTCACTTTACCAGAAATCCGAAAACGGGGTTTCAAGGGCTCTAAAGTATTTTTTATGGCGTGAAACACGTAGAAAACACGTTTAAAAGTGTGGGAAAGCCATTTTTCTAAAAACAAAATTTTTTCGAACCACAGGGGGGGTATCATGGTTTTTTAGCCAAAATATGAATAATTTGAATTGGTGCCTTTTGAATTTTGAAGGTATTAAGGGCCGTTTCGGGAGGGGAAGGGAACAAAAAGGGGCCACTAATCACACATGGGCCACTAACAAGAAGATGTTGAACATAGTTTTGAATACTGGGGCCTACCGCACAAATAAACTCTGGTATGCATGCTTTTTCATGCATCCAGAGTCACTTTCGAGTGATTTGTGTCTAAGGTATGTGGGTGTGCGCATCTCAACTCCATGCTGCATACGAATCCGGTATCACAATTTCGTTTTTTCCTAGCAGGAACGTCAAAAATTAAAATTCCGTCGAATTTCCTCCCGCGGAATACTGCCGTGCCTAGTTTCATAAATTTATTTAGAGCTTGCCAGTCCGCAGTTTTGATTCGCATACTCCAGCCAAACTTGGAAACAGCAAACTACCAAATGTGAGTAACACGGCCCAGGACCGCAACATCAAAGCAATGAATCGACTGGCTTGGAATTTAGCCACATTCACCATTTCCAAGTCACCACTACTGGCCATCAGCATCATTGCACTCATCAACTTGGCTGAACTGAGGACGTTGGGATTGGGCAACAAATCACACTGCAAAACATTTCTCAAAGGAAAATTATTTTTTTCAAGTAGAATTACTCGCAAGTCTGGCAGCTATTGTTTGGTTAATAGGTGGGATTTTGCGTTTGTGTTGCTCAAAAAATTTTCAATTTTAAAAGTTTTCGGCACTGTTGACCTATCCGGGGCCATTTTTCCCTTTGGTCCCCCCTTTGGTTTTTTTTGAAAATTTTGATGTGAAATATTTCCAAAATGTCTCCAGGGTTAGGCCTAGGCTCAATTTGTGTTCACAATGTTCACAAATTTCACATCAAAATTTTCAAAAAAAACCAAAGGGGGGACCAAAGGGAAAAATGGCCCCGGATAGGTCAATAGGGCCAAGTTTTCTTTACCAAAAAGACTTTGCAAATGATATTTTGGCTCTAGAGCCAAATTCAGTCCATTTTTTGTCTTGATCACCCCTGTTTTTTTATTTTTTTCGATTTTTCACTTTTTTATTTTTTTGCCTTTTTGACCTTTCTTTTTTTTTGAAAATTTTATTTAAAATTTTATCACGGCTTTTCAAAACGTCCGAAAATGTATCTTTTTACTTTTCGACACAAAAAAGCCACTTTCTTTAAAATCACAAGTTCAACCCCACCCCTGGAAACTTTTAATTATTCAATTTTTTTATTCTTAACCTATTCGACGTGGGTTTTAGGTATGATGGTGGACCCCATAATCAATATGCTAACAGACCCAGGTAAATGGTTACAAGGCAGCTATTTTTTTCAAATCAAATTTTCGCTTGTAATTTCAGCAATATACGATTTTGTGATAAAGAGTCTTGGAAAAATGCGCTACTGCGTTGGCGAAGTCAGCCGCAAGCACATAGATGTTATTAGAAGGAAAGAAACACTAGCTCAAGACGATTGCGCTGAATTTTGACCTCTTACTGCCAGCATTTGCTAGTAAAATAAATTATTTTTTTCGAAAAATATTTGTTTGCACTACAGATGTGTGAACTATAAAACGCTAAAAAATTATATATAAATCAGTGAAATGATTTCCTAAATTTTGCCCTTAACCCAGAAAGGCATACCTTTTTGTTGTCGTCAGTCTTGTCCTCGCCGGGATGATGCCTGGAAAATAATCAACCGGTGTCCCACCGGCAAAACAACAAGTTGCAAGACTGGTTGTTTTTGAAGACCCTTTTGCAATAAAAAAAATATTTTGTGGTAAATTTAAAATATTTCTCTTGCTACAACAAATTGGCTATAAATGAAATGTACCACCTAATCTGAGAATTTGAAAGCCTGACGATTGGATACAAAAACTGATTGGATACACCGGTTGGATACATTGACGATTGGACACACCGATTGGATACATTTACGATTATCCAACCGTGTATCCAATCGTCAATGTATCCAACCGGTGTATCCAATCGTCAATGTATCCAACCGTGTATCCAATCGTCAATGTATCCAACCGTGTATCCAATCGTCAATGTATCCAACCGGTGTATCCAATCGTCAATGTATCCAACCGGTGTATCCAATCGTCAATGTATCCAACCGGTGTATCCAATCGTCAATGTATCCAACCGGTGTATCCAATCGTCAATGTATCCAACCGGTGTATCCAATCGTCAATGTATCCAACCGGTGTATCCAATCGTCAATGTATCCAACCGGTGTATCCAATCGTCAATGTATCCAACCGGTGTATCAATCGTCAATGTATCAACCGGTCTTATCCAATCGTCAATGTATCCAACCGGTGTTATCCAATCGTCAATGTATCAACCGGTGTATCCAATCGTCAATGTATCCAACCGGTGTATCAATCGTCAATGTATCAATTGTATCCAATCGTCAATGTATCCAACCGGTGTATCCAATCGTCAATGTATCCAACGTCAATGGTGTATCCAATCGTCAATGTATCCAACCATCCAATCGTCAATAAAAGGTGTCTCAATCGTCAAAATTGCCAATCGTCAAATCCCAATTGGCCGTCAATGCCAGCCGCCAAAATTTTTTCACAGTCAGCCCTATCCATCAGCCTCAGCCTCAGCCGGCTGAGTCTCAAAATTTTCCTCAGCCTCAGCCGTCAGCCGGGCCGAAATTTCTACCTCAGCCATCAGCCTCAGCCTCAGCCGGCTGATGGCTGAGTTCAACCTCAGCCGGCTGAAGTCAGCCGGCTGAGGTTACCACCCTGGTCTCGACTATGAACAGGTATTTTATACATTTTATTTGGAAGGAAAAATGTTATTTTATTTTAAGATGAAGAGGATTGTAATCGATGAAGTTCGATTTCTTACACCAGATGATGAACAGAGTTCTTTCACAAGCTCTAGCTCTTGAATGCTCTTCTGAAGAACTAAGTCAAAGCGGTAGCCATAGTTTTTACTGCTCCACAAGCTTGTTGAATGCAGACTCTCATCAAAATCCACCTACAACCACTAAAGCTACGACTAATTTTCTGGATTAACGCTTTTCTTGCATCGTCTAGCTTTTTTCACTTCTGGATCGAGATTTCCGTTTGCTTCTAACCCCAATTGATCATCAACTTCTAGCAAATCCATGACTTGTTGCATCAGAATGGAAGACAGCTCTGCTGAAAACCATCAAAATAATAAAGTAAATGGTGATGTTGTGATGTGAAACTAATTAAACTAGGGCTAACACTGACAGTTTCAGCCTGATAATCATAAACTAAGAAAATTTTACAGTAGAGTATGTTAAAGGGGGTTCATAACCCCAAGGATTTGTAAGTTACAAAATCGATAAAAAACCTATAAAAATTTTATCGATTTTTTTGAATAATTCTCTCTTGAACCGATTTTATCGAAATCGCTAAATTTATCGATTTGGCACACCATGAAAACCGCACACAAATTTTTGCACGTTTTTTGTACATTTGTGTACGCTTCGTTTTGTCAGAACGCCAAAGCGTTTTTGTACGAATGTACCGTTTTTGTACGTTTTCCTCACCATGCTTTTTTCCCAAACTAATTGATCTGCTTTTGTTGGTTGTTGGTCGTGTCGCTTATATTTATGTGAGGGTTAATCGGAAGGAACGTTGTTTCAATCAGTTTTATTTATTGCTTTGGTTTTGTCGTTTCCTTTGCTTCTGCTGCTGCAAAATTCTCATAGAGCCAAACAAACTGGTTTCAGCTACAAGTGAGTGCTAAATCTCATCTCAAACTGCTATTTTGCAGCAGCCTTATCACCCCACATACATCATAAATGCACGCCAATCACAAAAAACACCACATTTTCACATTTCTAAATAACGCTAAAAGTGTCACTACCCAAAAGCATTTTCACTTTTGCAAAATGACTTCCAACCATCTAATCGAATCATTGCTGGACTTTTGGAAGGGGCCTCAAGCAATGGAACATATCCTGCTTTCCCCTTTTTGACTGAGTGGAACGAAAAGCTGCTGCTCCTTTGTCAACAGCTTGTTCCTTGGCTGCACATGGAACTCTGGTGTCTCTGGATGCTTCTCCTCTTTTCTTTCTGTAGCTTCTTCACCTGTAATAAAAAGGTGAAACGCCTGAGGAGCCACCTACCTGACACACACCTACTGCCTAGCTGAAGGCAAGAGAGTGAAAGTGTGTCATATAAATATTTAAGTGGGGGAGTACAACCACTGCTACTACAACATTGTTGCTGGCAACAATCTGGCAACACTCAAAATAAGGCCTAATTTATTCCTTGGTGATCATGTGCCAATGGATTTCTATTAAAAATTTGGTAAGATTTTTGGTGCGTGAGGAGCAGAGACACTACTTTTGATCGAAAACTTTGATTATATTAAAACAATCGAAAATCTTTAACAAATCTAAGCCGAGAAATTTTTTACAATTATCTCTTTATAAAATGCTCATGGAAGGCTGCCAATCCCAAGATCTAGTGGCAGATTGACACCTGCCACCCGGGTCTATTGAAATTTTTTCATAAATTTCACGTGTTGTGAACCAAAAAATATTCGATTAAAAAGTTTTTCGATCAAACGTTGCGTACCCGCTTAAAGGGGCATGCCTACGCTATTACAATTGGAAGTTTTCCTAATCGTTGAACTTCTGTACGGATTTTTTAATTTGGTTTCTAACAAAGCCATACCTAAAAGTAAATTCTAGGCCTTGTTTTGTTAGAAACCAAGGTGAAAAATCCATACAGAAGTTGAATGATTAGGTCAATTTTTTGAATTCCCTGACACCACCTGGGCATGCCCCTTTAAGGATTTATGGTGTAAATTTATAGCAGAATTTATCGATAGTTTAGATTGTATTTTCACTACTCATACACTGCTTGCAAGCTGAACTAAATGTGCCCAAAGAGCTAGTGAATGAGAAAAATATTGTAAGTTTTTGTATCTAATTTGTAATCTACTGCAATTTTTGAAAAAAATACACCTTCTGAGCGGGAATCGAACCAGAAGTTTTTGTTGAAAAAGTAATATTTAAATACAGGGTGATCAAACTTTTTCTACCACATTTGTTTTGCCCATAACTTTTTATTGAAAGGCTCAAATTTTGTGTTCGACCACCCATTCGAAAGCCCTAGAACTGCCATTTTGTTTAAAAAAAGAGCGTAGAGCTTTTGGCAACTAGAACCCAAGCTGCAGCTATTTTTAAAATTTATCAAATTTAATTCATTTAATGCAAGATGGTGCTCCACCTCATCTGGTCTCCACACTTCTTCCATTTCTTTCAATGCAAATTTCTAGCCGGTGAAAAAAGTTATTCATAGCTCGATCGATCATATCCTGCGGAATTTGGCCCATTTCTTCGACGATCCGTTCACTCAAAGCAGCAAGAGAAGCAATAGGCTGATCCGTGTAAATCCGACTTTTCACGTAACCCTAGCAAAATTAATCCATCCAAGTCAGATCCGGAGACCTTGGCGCCCATCTTATTGGTGCGGGATTACGGCCAATCCACCTATCAGGAAACAGCTCGTTCAAAAAAATTCCGAACCTGCAATCCCCAATAAGGTGGAGCACCATCTTGCATTAAATGAATTAAATTTGATAAATTTTAAAAATAGCTGCAGCTTGGGTTCCAGTTGCCAAAAGCTCTACGCTCTTTTTTTAAACAAAATGGCAGTTCTAGGGCTTTCGAATGGGTGGTCGAACACAAAATTTGAGCCTTTCAATAAAAAGTTATGGGCAAAACAAATGTGGTAGAAAAAGTTTGATCACCCTGTATTTTCGAACCAAAATATATTTCTGAGTGGGTGAACCAAGGGATAAAATCTTAAATTTTCTCTGAACCATGCTAAAAGGTATGAGTTTGGTTTCAAAAATTTTCATAAAATTTTGCGTGTTTTTCTGGAAAGCAAACCGGAGGTGCAATTTTTCGTTTATCCAAAGACAAAATTGCAGTTTTTTAATTTGATTATAAATTTTGTATTTTTTTCAGGGTGGTCCCGGAGTAAATGGTCAGTTCTGACAAATCTTCTCAATCAACCATCCAGACAAACTTTTAATTTAGCTCGCCTTCTACAAAAGGGTATAAATTATGTGGCCAGCTTTTTGGCCAATTCTCTTATTGTGGAAATAGCCACTGCCAGTGTAGATATTGAGCCAGTGGAAATAGAGATAAGTTTTCGCCAACTAAGAAAATTATGTTTAACATATTGACATTTTAAGTAGGTTCCAAAGGCAAAGTTTCGGTGGCTGATATGACTTTGAATGTGCACAACTCTGCCCAGTCCATCCAAACATCCACTCATTCCCCTAGTCGAATAGCTGTTGAAATTTCTGACATGAACTTCTCGTCAGTTTTTTCCTCACTAAAGTCGGCGATCGAATTTACAATCACCTTTCAAATTTGCTCCCACCTAGGGTCCGATACTTTTCTAACCTGAGTTTCGGGCTGATGTGAAGATCTAGGCAGGAGTACACTATTTGGAGTAACCAAAAAATGCGTTTTTTTAAGGTCTAAGCATTTTTTAGGCCCTGAAAACGATAGAAAATGCGAAAAAAAAAGTGTGGGAAGTACATTTTTCAAAAAATATTAGTTTGCCTTGGTCCCCCCTGTGGTTTGTGGTTATTTTTGCCTTGGTCCCCCCTGTGGTTTGTGGTTATTTTTGCCTTGGTCAACCCTATGGTTTTTGGTCATTTTTTTCGTATTTTACCCCGTTGTGGTCACTGGAGCTGGGCAAAAAAGCCCCTATTGCATTTTTAATCATGTCTAAGGTAAGTTTGTGCGCGCATCTGTAACTCTCAAGCCGCCTGAAGCCGCAGGCGGCTTGGAGTTGAGGTGCGCACACCCACATACCTTAGACACAAATCACTCGAAAGTGACTCTGGATGCATGGGGGGGGGCTTGGAGTTGAGATGCGCACACCCACATACCTTAGACACAAATCACTCGAAAGTGACTCTGGATGAATGGTAGGGGCTTGGAGTTGAGATGCGCATACCCACATACCTTAGACACAAATCACTCGAGAGTGACTCTGGATGCATGAAAAAGCATGCATACCAGAGTTTACTTATGCGGTAGGCCTAGTTAACAAAACAATGTTTAAATCCCATCTTTTTAGGTCCAACAGAGGTGACCAAGTCAAAAACTAACCAAAAACCATAGGGGGACCAAGGCAAACGAAAAAAAATTCGAAAAATGTCCTTCCCACACTTTTTTCGCTTTTTCTATCGTTTTCAGAGACTAAAAAATACTGAGACCTTGAAAAAACGCACTTGTTGGGCTACCCCAAATAGTGTACTTAAGCCAAAAATTACCGTATTTCCTGTATTAGTCAGGCCCTTCGACTTTTAGGACGTACCGTATTTCTTCTAATAACTCACCCGGGTGAGTTATTTTTTGAATGCCCTCCAGAGGGGTGAGTTATTAGAGCAGGGTGACTTATAAGAGCGGAGTGAGTTATTTTTTCAATCAGTAGTCACCAAAGGTTCCGGCAAAAATTTCAACACAACAGAAGCCGTTCCAGCAAAGTTTATTCTACTTTTCTAACAACAAAACATTTCTTAACAACCAAACAACGAAATACCGGCTTATGCGCATTAAGTTCATAATCACAATTAGGGTTGCAAGCACGAAAATGGACACATTTTAATATTTTAACTCTCAATGATAGCGCAAATGAAAGCTTAGAATCTTAGCTACACATTGGGATGTAAAACCTCTGCGTTTGCAAAAAAAATCGGAAATTTTCATCAAATTAATTTTTGCTTGAAAAGCCGAAAGCGGCTTGTCCAGGTATTCGACTAATTTCGGCTTTTCAAACCGAAATTGTTCTCATGAAATTTTCTGATTTTTTTTGCAAATGCACTCGTTTTATATATCAATGTTTAGTCAAAATTATAAGCTTTTATTCCCGCTATCATAGAGAGTAAAAATGCAATAGTATTCAAGCTAAAATTTGAAAACAGTCAAATGTGTCCATTTCCGTGTCTGCAACCCTAATCACAATCATTGTTTTCAAACTGGTGAAATTTTTTCAAGTTTTTCTCTAAATTGTGGCATGGGGGGACGGGGGGAGGTGATTTATTAGAGCGGGGTGAGTTATTTTTTCAATGCCCTTTAGAGGGGTGAGTTATTAGAGGAAATACGGTATATACCGTATTTATTCTAATAGAACGACACCCCCTCGTTCAAAACCGTGTTCTTGGAATTGTGTTTTTAACACTTTTTTCAAGACTGGATCAGACAAGATACCACCCATTTTATAGCTAGTGAGATGAGCTACCAAATGAGTAGTAACTTGCCTGAGAGAAATTGTCAGAAGAGGGTAAAAAATACAATGCCACAAACACATTTTTTGAATTAGGGGGTGTCCTTCTATTAGAATAAATACGGTATATAATAGCTTAGAATCAATATTTAGCATTGCTGTTTTTTTAGTTTTCTTAACTCCCACGAGCTCTACTAATTCCTTTTTTCGATTTTGGTTGGGCACCCAAAAACCTTAGAATTGACTTCAAAATTTTCCAATTTTCGGGGGTTTAAAAAAAGGCAGCCGGCCACTCTATTACAGGAAATACGGTAGGTTAAAAAGGTGTTGGGCCTTATGCGGCAACAAACTTTTGGGGTGTATGTTGAATCGAGCATTGACTGTATGTTGTTGATATGTTCATGCAACCTGCTCAATTTCAAGATCCAAAGCTGAGCTAATTGGCCAGCTAACCGGCATTTCCTTGAACACATCTTTGGAACTTAAAGCCTCTAACTCCATGGTCAAGCTGAATGTGTCAGTGTTGAGGAATAGTCAAGGAGCTCCTAATATACGAGTTGATGAATGCAAGGTGTTGATGAGCAAGTCCAACCAGCCAATTCTGCTCACAATAGATGGGATGGGTGAGCTTGAAGCAGCACGGACTGAGCTCCAGGTCAGTCTTTTGGGTTAAAATCCTATCTTCAAGTTAGTTTTATTCATTTGAGGATGCTTTAAACAAACAAGCCCTGGAAGTGATGGATGGCTTGATGTGCTCTAGAATCACGTTTATAGTTGAAGACAGACTCAACGACCGAATTGGTCTGCTTTCTCCAAAGATCACCCTGGCACACATCAATGATGACGATATCATAGATGATTTAGTAGAGAGGATGCGGGCTCGCAGACAAAGGTAACTCCGTACACAGTTAATAAAAAAACACCGAAATTTTTGAAAAAAATTGGTAAGGAGCTTTCTGCCGCATCAAATTCCGCAGAAAAATCAATAACGGTAATTAAGCTGACTGGAAGATCTTCGACCACGTAAAAAACAAAAGATTCAATTAGGAAGACAACCCCTTTTCAATAAAAGCAATAACAAAAGTAAAATACGGCCACAAATTAAAAAAATTTGAAATAAATTTTGTCAAAAAATATCCGTGTTTTTGATTAGCCCTATAGTCAAATTTAGTCAACAAATTATTCAATAACATCATTTTATATGGAAACATCGTTTTATAAATTTGTGAAAACATGTAATTTAAGATTTTCGTTTTCAATAAGTTATTACTGGCCCTGCTAGCAGTGTTGTAAATCTTAAGCTCACGCCACGGAACCCGAAAATTTCGGCACTGGTGCCACTTACAACATCGCCTGATAGAGAAAATTTTCTAAAAACAAAATTTGTCAAAACGGACTTGCTGGATGGATTTTTTTTTCGATAAAGTCCAAAAGATTGTTCTGTGGTTGTCTATTCTTGTTTAATAATAATCAGGGGTGATATCTGTACTTTTTGAAAACATTTTTACTTTCTTTGGAATTGCAGAGCTTTCTTATTTTTTTGCTTCAAAATGGCAATAAGCACTGGATAAATAAAAATTCTTCAAAAAAAGTCAAAGGGTTCTCTTTTTTTCAATGTGCGTTTTATGAAAAATGTTCACATGAACTCTGAATAAAGAAGAAAAAAAGTGAGCCACTTTTTAGACCTAACCATGGTTGAATGGATTTCGTTCGACCATTCTACAGCCAATATATTAATCATTACACAAAATAGTGTAAAAAATCTTGCTTTTAACTACAGTCAAACCTCGGTTATCCGGCACCCCTTTTTGAAAATCAGGTGCCGGATAACCGAGGTCCGCGGGTCTTTATGGCGAAATTTAAAGATTTTGAAAAAAAACGAATGGCAAAATCAGAATCCTTGCAATATTTGGGACTAGACTGGCGAATCACATTTAGCAAAAGACTACGAAAATTGAGCTGAAAAAAGTGTCGGACCCAAGGCGGGAATGAACTTTTGGGGGTGCAGGACAGGGCTGGGCCCGGGCCGGGCCGGAACGGGCCTAAAAACTTCAGGCCCGGGGCCCGGCCCGGTCGGCCCGGTAAATCTAATGTAACCCGGAATTTCCCGAATTTTAAAATTATCATTTCACAGTTTTATGAAAAATATATGTTTTTATTTGTATTATAATAATTCAAAGAGAAGCGTTCAAATCGGTTAGTGAATGTGCAATAAGGGTGTTGTATACTGAAGCAGCTGAAAGATCTTGGCGATAGTCTGTCAGAAGTCTGGCAAGCTTAGAAAAGTAGCGCTCATTTTCTGTTGTATGACTAGCAATAGAAAAAAAATGGATCTAGCAATTCTGCTTATTGACTTAAAGTAATCTGATTGAGATTTCCAGAACTCTCGTAGATCTTGCGGGACTGATAAAATTTCGCAATTTTGAAAAAAATTAGAAAATAGTGTTTTAGAAATTTCCGGGCTTTTCGGGCCGGGCCGGGCCGGGCCGACACCCTTCCGGGCCGGGCTTTCATGGTAAAGCAGCGGGCCGGGCCGCCCAAAAACCGGCCCGTGCACAGCCCTGGTGCCGGATAAACGAGGGTTGACTGTATAACCAAAAAAGCTTTTTGTGTTTAGGAAAAAAACTAATTTCCTGTCTTTATTATATTTTTGAATTTGACCCTTTACCACTTTCAGGTCAACAGATAGAGCAGCACTCCAGAAAAGAGACACAGCCCTTATGAACAGCTTTAATATGGTATTTTATTTAAAAAAAAGTTCACACAAAATATTTGTTTCGTACTTTTTTAGACTCGCGCTGACAGTCTCTTCCTTGACTACACTCTGGTGGAGGATCCATCTGTGGATGAGTCGGGATTGGTGCTCAGGAGCAGTGGAGAAGTTTCTCTGCGTGGAAGAGGTCTGTAAAAGTAGATGGGGACAATGTGACAAACAAGCATTTAGGTGGCACACCATTTGGACCAAGCAACATAACTTTGCCCAAGGTTGCCACTGAAGATTTTATGCTCCAAATGGCTATTTCTGATTTCATTCCAAACTCTCTTATGTACCATGGACACACGTGAGTTGCTCATGTTTTCTTCCGCATTCAGCAAATACAAAAAAGATTACTTTTATGGGTTTACACCGTGTACAGAAGAAGGCAAAAAACCCCTTCGTAAAAAGAATATTCAGCAGAATTTTTTGGGATGGATAAAAGGGGCAGTGTAATTTATCAAAAATCATAAAAAGAAAATATATTAAAACAGTGGTTTGAACTCGTAGGAGCTAGCAGATTATATCATATTTTCTGGTCAGATTTCAAGTGGCATATGCAAACACCGGAATATGCAAATTTGAATTGGCAATGGACACTTCTCTTTCGTGTAGCACTGCACCAGGGCTGCACCGGATATCCGGTATCCGAAAAATTGCGAATTTTTGGATATTTTTTTGTTGAAAAAAAAATTTTTCAAAAATTATTTTCGAATTTTTTGAGAAATTATCCGATATCCGGCACTTTTTGACATCCGATATCTGATCCGATATTTTTTCATATCCGGTGCAGCCCTCCACTCTTATGAGTCGTTCCAAATCACTCAAAAGAGCACAGTGCGAGACGAAAGAGAACTGTCCCGCGCCAATTCAAATTTTGGACATGCCGCTGCGCGCAGAAACCATGGCCCTTATCTTTTTTTGAGCTTAAACTTACGTCCTTTTTTTGCTGAAAATGCTTATAACCAAAAGTTTTTTCACCGTCTCCAGTACTTTTAACTATATTTTTATTTTCAGACTAAATAGTTTGACTATATTCGGATTTTTCATACTCAGTGCTTAGAGCTTTAGATTGAATAAATTTTCCGGAAAAATTGTACATTTGTGAAACTGAACAGGTGTAAGACAGTTACAGGCTAGTTGTTTTTAGAATTGGTCTATTCAACACTCGCATAGATCCGAAGACCCCACACTTCGGGCCAATAATGCGGACATCTTGCACATCGTCTGGCTTGCTATTTTGTCTTGGAGACCTGTTCCCAACATTGAGAAGTTTATATTTACTCACTTTATTAAATCAGAAAAAATTCTGCAACTTGAATAATTTATCAGGACTTCATCCAGACCATCGACTGGCTCTTTTCTTCAACACTGTTCAGGTAAATCCAATTTATTTTAGAGAGCAAACTGTTTTTGGTGCGTAGCCTTTTTGAATTCGCGCCTTTTCTGAATTTTTGTTGACTGTAACTTTTTTCACCCTGAAATTATTTTTTTCACCCTCAAATTCAAATTTCAGTCAAAATAATAAAATTCCCCCTCAAATTTCTAAATTTCACCCTCAAATTTTTGTTTTTCGCCATCAAATCACTCGTTTGCTAATGTTTTTTTATTCTGGATGACATTCTGAATCAAATAGGCTACCTTGTTAAGAAGCTACCTAAGTCAACAAAAACATCTCAAAGCACTGAGTCGGTGCTCTTTTCTTTGCCTACTGTAAATGCTCTAATAGGCCGACATGTCGGGTTATATTTCAATCAACTAAAAATCAGAAAATTTTGTGGTTAATTTCAATATTCTTGGATGAAAATCGGAAATCCAAAAAGTGGAATCGGTAGAGCTCTTGGGAGTTAAGAAAACGTAAAAAACACCTTTACGAAACAATTTCTTTAGTCTGGTTATTTCTTTAGTCTGGTTATTATTGTCGGGTTATTAGAGACTGTCGGCCTATTAGAGCATTTACGGTATTTGTTTTAGGATCTTATCCAGAATAAAAAAACATAACTTCAGAAACAAAAAATTAGCAAACGAGTAATTTGCTGGCGAAAAACTAAAATTTGAGGGTGAAATTCAGAAATTGGAGGGGGAAATTCAGTGTTTTTGACCAAAATTTAAACCTGAGGGTGAAAAAAAATAATTAGAGGGGAAAATTCAGACTTTAGGAGCGGAATTCAATTTGAGCCATTTTAGTTTCTCGCTGTTTGGGACACACATTTGTATGAGCTAGCCTAAAATTTTTTAAAAACATGCACAAAACAGCCGAAAAAAAATAAAGTTGAAAAGGTGCGAAATTGAAAAAATCGGAAAAAGGGACCAAACGCCTCAGTTCCTTTTATTCAGCAGTTTTTCAGGCACCAGTCATAAAATTCCATCCCACTTCTTCTGGAGGAATAAAGTTTAATCTGATGGGGCGGATTGAGGTGATCTTGATGGACAATCTCAACGCTGGCGCTGAGAGCAAAGTGGCTGAAATGGGCATTGATGTGGCAGCGCACATGAAAATGCGGCTGTCAAGCACTTCTGTGCGACCCAAGATCTCCTTGGATAGTTTCCGACTGGTATAACCAAAAAATCAAAATCTGGGGATAAAATAATGGTAAACATAATTTAGTCAACACTGACACCAGGAATTCTCCTTCAGGAAGAGCTGGATGGTATTTTTGTATTGAAGGAACCAGAAAATTGAATTTTAATGTGGTTTAGATGCTGTTGTTTTGTCGAAAGAAGTGCTTCAACGAATGGTCAACGACATCTTGCAAGACGGCATTCCAATACCAGTTCACCCACTGTTCAAATTGAACAAACCTAAGGTTGGTGTTTGTTCGGATAACGGGGTTTTGACCTTACAAAACGGAAAAGTCAAAAAATATTCTACCCGAATTTAGCCGGGTAATTACCTGTTTAATTCCGCATCTCTAGTGTTTTTACGATGTTTTAGTAATTTTTAGGGTATTTTAAATATATTTCTTTGAGACACAAGCTAAACAAAGCAAATATTAAGGTACTCCTTGCGCTGTTTCACCCCCTCCATTTTTTTTAAAATTTTGGTGATTTTTTTCATTTTGCTATTTTTTCCTCATTAGTATTCCTTGTTTTTTTCTCTTTTGCTTGCGGTCTTCGGTCTTTTTTCCCATATTTTCAATTTTCAGATGGAAACACTGCGTGGGATAAATCTTTTCCAGTTGATGCCGCTTCTGTGTGAGAAATCCGATGAGCAATTTCAGCAGTGGCTTCAATTGTTGGGCGTCTTACATCTCTCTCCTCTTTGTGTTTGTGAAAACGAAATGAAATACTGCATGCGTTCGAATGGAAGCAAAATCTTTCGATGTGGCATAAAGAAGTGCAAACGACAGATCGGCTTCTTCCACGGAACAATATTCCAGAATGCTAGGCTGGATTTGCAAGAGACTATTTTATGGTGCACATTTCTTTTTACTGATGACTTCAGATATTCTTGTTTTCCTACTTTTGGGTACATCAGATCGCTTCGGACGTTCTCCTTCAGCGTGAAATACGATGCAGCGATGGATCAACTGTTTCGTCAAATACAAGGGTTCACTATCGCAAGTGGTTTCGGGACATCTGCGTGGAGTTCTTCATACGACATCCTGTGAAGTTGGGCGGCCTTGGCAAGATCGTCGAGATTGATGAAACCGTTTTGACTCGTCGTAAGTACAACAGAGGGCGTGTTCCGATTGATCAACAGACTGGCAATCAACAGTGGTATGATTTTTTAAACAATTAGTCTTGTTATTGTGAAAGTTTGCGGAGCTTTTTGACGAAGCTTTCATACGTGTGGATCTTTTAGATATTTTGGCGGCGTTGAGCGAGGAAACTTCGACGAATGCTTTATTGTCCCAGTTTCTGTGCGAAACATCCCTACTCTTCTGGGTCTTGTGGAGCGCGTCGTCTTGCCTGGCTCAATCGTGGTCTCTGATGGTTGGTCGGCTTACCAAGGTTTTCGCGATTATCCGGAATACACTCATTTGATTGTAAGCTTTTCATGTTTTCTAGGTTTTCTTATGTTTTTTGTTTTTCGGACAGGTCTTTGATGTATTATAATTATTTTGTTTCAGATAAACCACTCGATGCACTTCGTTGATCCGGATGATCCGCTGGTCCATACTCAGACGATTGAAAGTACATGGCAGAAGTTTAAGCAAGCAAATAGGGCTCGCTACATGACCCAAAGGGGCGAAATATTCCAGCAATTCATCCTCGAGTTTCTCTGGCTAAAGAAATTCGGTGGTGATGATGGGCTATGACAACTTCTGGCATCAAGTAAAAGAAGTCTATCAAATATTGTAATGATTTTTTGAATTTTTGTTAATTTTGAAGAGTGCTGTTAATAAATTCTATAAATGTGGTCTTATCATATCGGGGTTTGACTGTATACATTAATAAATTTAGGACAAATTCACCAAAATTTTTTAAAAAATGGAGGGGGTGAAACAGCGCAAGGAGCACCGCAAATTCGTTGTATTTTAATTTTTTTACAACTTTTTCAAACTACGGTATTTCCTCCATTATATGCCCTCTCCAAAAGTGACAAATATGCATAACATGTATTTTTTAAATGCCGTTTTGGAGCTATATTTTGTTTGTAACCCGGTGTTCCCATGGAACAGTTCCATTGTAAATAAAACTTGTACTGACAAGTGAGTTAAAAGTTGGGTTAGAAACATTAATGTCAGAATTGAACATTTTGTTTGAAAAAAATCCGAAAAATTTAGGCGTGACAGAAAAAAGACTCGAAAAAAGATTGACGTATTTTCTATGGCGTCCCATTAGGGCATTTATCCAAAAATTTTTGCAGTTGTTATATTGATGTTCTTAGTTCAACTTTTAATTTTGTACAAGTTGTGTTTATTTATAGGTTTCACAAAAAAAGCTCTAAAACGACATTGAAGAAATATATATTAGTTTTATTTTTTCATATTTGGTGATGGTTTATTTAAAAGGTAATACGGTATAAAGGTACGTTCACAATAACCCAAAATCCCACACCCGCACCCACACCCATACTTACACTAGTGTTCAAAATAAAATTTGAACTAGTCAAAAGTGACGAGTGTGGGTGCGAGTGTGGGTGCGGGGGTGGGTCTGAGCGTTATTGTGAAGTTGCCTTGATTCTAAAAAATCGCAAAATGTAGATCATGATAAAATTGCTTTTTCTATTTTTTATACACCACATTAAAAATTTGGGGAAATTCTTAGTAAATTCGATTCCTCTAAGAACAAGTTTCTTGCTTTAATGTCAAGTGAAACGCAATATTCTAGGTGAAAGTGATGGAGCGAGCTCTCCTTTTACAAACCAACATTGATCTGAACGAAAGACTCATGAGACAGTTAACAGCGTCCGACTTATTGGAACAGAAACCTATGGCTTGAAGCAGCCAATTAACAAGAAGTGTGTTTGAAGAAAGATTGGGCGCTAGTATAGAATACCCCCTAAAATCAGACCTTCTAAAAATAGTTGTAACTACCCTTTGGAACAACAAGTTTAAGCTTAGCCCTTAGGCTTAGGGGTAGGCCAGCGTATGGAAGTTGTGACTAATAAGTGTTTTACGCACTTTTTCTGGGGTCTGGAACATATATTTGGGTGCTCTTTACTTAAGTTTTAGAAGGCATAATTTTTTTTTTGGGGGGTTTGTATTCTATACTAGGGTCAAAGATTGTTTTTGACAAACTTTTGACGGGTATTTCGCGTACAAAATTGAGTGTTGTATTTATGTGGAAAAGTTAATGATTAATTTATGTTGTTTCTGTAACTGTTTTATTGGAAATGAACACTAATAAAATCAATGTTTCTTAGGTGAATCTTTTTCGGCATTGTAGGGGACAGTCACTTTCAGAGCTTCCTCAAAATCTACAAAATTCCTGACATTGCCTCCTTGGTGGGCACTACCACCCCCACTTTTCAACACTTTGGCCTGACTCAACTGCTTCAGAAAGTCCTCTTCTGCTTTGATTAGAATGGATGGATCCACGACTTCTGGGGGTGCTGTGTCTGCCTCTTCTTCATTGTCTGTGCTCTTTAGAATCAGAGGCTAAAATTGCATGTGTAAAATTTTCTACCTAAAACAGAGTTTTACAATGTCTTTTATCTACGGGGTTTTATGATATTTTTACAAGTTTCTATAAAATAATCGAAATAAATTACAGTGGAGTCCTGATAACCCGACACCCCTTCAAGTTTGTCCTCGCCTAGGGGCTGATACTTTTTTATTCCAATTTTCCAAGACTTTTTCCAATCCTGTTCCAAATATCGTAAGGATTCTAATTTTACCAAACGTTTTTTAAAACTTCTGCAAATTTTCCACTAAAAAAGCAAAATCCCGATAACCCCACACTCTTTTCAAAGGAGGAATAACCACTCTCCTCTTGAATGCAACTATTGTCGCTATTGTCCTAACTGCTGCGATCATAATTTAACGTTTGACCAGTAAAAATTAGGTTCAAAGATACTATGAAAAAATGTCAAAATCACGTGAAAGGTGTTAATTGAGCCTGGAATAATGCGACTTTATGCAAAAGTGACTTTTCAGCGCTACTTGCATATAAGCCCCCCACAAATCAATTTTTTAAATGTTCCCAAACAGGAACTTGTTTACTTGGGGGCTTTTTTGGTCAACTGTGAATAGTGCCAAGGAGGGAACTTTTTGCCCAGCTCTTTTCTATAACTTTTGGTTGCAAATAAGTGTTTACAAGTATTTTGAGTGCGAATAAAATTGTTGTTGTCGAGAAGCATCTTTTGTAGTCTGACACCGCTCTCATTCGCTCAGCCTACCTTGGGGGACCAAGGCAGTTGGTCAACCTTTGATAACCAATTTTTTTTTTCAAAACATGTCTTTTTAGTACGGAAATTGTTTGGAAAGAACTTTTTTATCGGTTTTAGCGTATAACAATTACTTAGGAGACGTCTGAACACTATTCACAGTTGACCAAAAAAGGGGCCCCCCAAGTAAACAAGTGCCCCCAAACACCCTATATCGACTCAAAATCATCTCAGAAGCTCAAAAAGACATTATTTTTGAGTTCTAGTCAATAAAAAATTGAGTTTTGGAACCACTTAAAAGTACCCGTCTTGATTATTTTTAAAGGGATTTTGGGCTGTATTGGGGTGGAAAGGGACCAAAAAGGGGCCACGTTTAAGTAAAAAGGAATATGTTGAACATAGTTTAGAATACTGGTGCCAATAAATGAAAATAAAAAACAAAAGTAAAGTGTGGACTTTTAGGCTGGTCTGTTATACAGACCCTGTACTCAAATTTTTAAAAGAAAAATTAAAAATCTCTCATTTATGACCTGTGTCTACTTTTATACACCGTTCTTGCAATAACCGTCTGCAATTTGTCAAAACAGTTTAAAAATTAATCTACTTACTCGACCACCGTGTTTGTCTTCACTCAATGTCCCATTATCAGTTTCACGGATTTGGCGAGGTTTTACCCCGTCACTTTCAACTATCTTCTTCGGTAACGCTTGCGTAGTTGAAGTTGTTTCCTGAAAGCTTGTTTATTAGCAAATCCCAAGCCATATCCAAAAGTACATCAGTCATAAACCGAATCTCCTTCAAATTTAACATGTTCTCCAAATCGCGCTCCTCATCCGTCAAGACTGAAGGTGGAAGAGGCAAGGGTCGGTGGGAAAGTGGCAAAGGGTTTTTATTTTTCAGCGAAGTTAAAGGTGCTGAAGCTGTGGATGGTTCAGGTTTATCATTCTCGACAATCGGCAAACTTTTTGGCCTTGACTTGACTCCATCATCAAACATTCTATCATGACTAGGCTCAAATGGGTTTCGCCCCTGGTTGTGCAATTCTAAATTGTCAATTTCGGCTGAGGACATTGCCTGCAGATGGACCTTGCTGGTTTTCTCTCAACAATAAAATTGATTAAGATTGGATTAAAAACCACGGCAATTCAAAGCGGTCAAAATGAGCAGTGGCGATGACTTTTAAACAATTTTCCGGGAAATTCAAAAACTCTACAAATTTGACTAGAAAAATGAGTTCCGAATTTCAAATGGCTTGAAGTCTTGAAGTGATATCATACCAGGTCAATATCATATCAGAGGGAAATTCCCTGACTAATATCATATCAGCTATCATATCAGACGAAAAACCCGGAATTGACACCATATCGGAGCGATATCGTATTAAGGTGCTATCATATCTGTAACATATCAGGTGGAAATTTTCTGGCCGATATCATATCAATATCATATCAGATTGGAAAAAATCGATATCACGAAATTTCTGATGGCTTCTAGCTACCGAAATTCGAACTTTTAGAAAAAAATCCATCTAATTTTTGTGAAAGTTGAAACTGTCTGCTTTCGTTTGCTACGTCAAACGTCTCGAAGAAAGCAACTTTTCGCACTTTTTGTGCAAGAAAATTATTTTACCTATTTTCCTATTATATTTGACGTAAAGTCTGGACTTTCGGCTGGTCTGTTATACAGACCCTGTGCTCAAATTCTTAAAAAAAAATTGAACATGAAAGTTTTTAATTTTTGACCTGTGTCTACTTTTTGATTTAACGTTGATTAGGATGATAATGAAAAATTTCAGAAAAATTAAAAAATCGGAGGTGTAGGAAATGGAGTTGAAATCCTGACTTCATGGAAAATCGCCTTTTTTCTAGCGTTTCACAACAAAATCTAAGGCTTTACCTACCACGGGTTTTTAAGCTTTACCTACCGCGAATTCTCATATAAAAAAGAAGTTTTGTTTAACTTTTTCCCTTGTGTTTTACGTAAAATCTGTACTTTCGTCTGTCTTGTGCTCAAAATTTTGAGGGAAAAGTTAAAAATCTGGGCGCTACCGGAGTATACCCCCCCCCCAAATGAAATTTTTTTTGAACTTTTTCAAAACACCATTTTAACCATTGTTAAGCATTTCTTACATGTTGAACACGATAAAAAGGGTGTTTTCACCTACTTTTTTTATATAAAAAGTCGATTTTTTTAAATCTTGAATTTTGGTATTTTTAGTTGATTTCTGTTTGTTATAACTTAGTAAATCAGATGTTGAGGGTACTTTGACCCCAAAAAGATGGAATTTGAACATAGTTTTGTTAACTGGGGTATGCTCCGGTAGAGTCAAAATCTGATATTTATGACCTATTTCTGCTTTTCGGTTTTACGTCGACTGGGTTACCAATAAAAAGTGTGTAAAAAATTGAATATGTCCAAAGATGGGGTTGGACTCGTGAGTCACGAGTCGTGACGCCAAATAGCCCTTATTGCTGTGTAAAATTCTGTGATCGGAAGCGCACTGTGACACTTTCCCACCACACCACCAGACACACCTACATTTTTCAAATCGAAAAAATAAGGCAATTTGCAAAAACCGTGCCTACTGCGCCATAAAAAGTAAAAGTCAGCTGCTGCCCATTTTTCGCTGTTCTGAAAGGCCTTGAAACCCTAGTCCAAAATTACCTGCATTAGTTAAAGTTGTGAAGACGAAAGTTATATAGATAAGTGCAAGAAGCATATTATGAACGTGGAGATTAGGAAAAGTGTGATTATATGAAGAATTAATTCAAGTATTTTTTGCTCAACTGATATCGGATAGAAAAGAGAGAAAGGGAAATGCTGTTTCTTGAAATTAATAATAACCCATTTGATTCAACACTTTTGGGTCAAAAGCATCCAAAGAGAAAAAATATATGAATAGTTCATCGCATATGTTTTTATCCGTGAATATTTATTATGGATAAGTTTTGTGAGTTTTTGTCCTGTGTTTGGGTCAGACATATGCATGGGCCTGAATTTCCTGACACATTCATCAGATGAAAGAATTCACGCCAAGCTTCTCGATATGTGTGCAATCAAGTGAAAAGAACATTTAGCAACAAGGGACCACAGGCGCCTATCGGCGCCTCTATAGTATTTCGAAATTTCAATGAGGGGCTATGACTTCATTCATAAAAATAGGTATATCCCCTATTAGAACTCATTTTTTTCGCCTGTTCTTTTTTTTAAACGAAAGCTGACATTCTGGGGAACACGATGGTATTAGCGACAAAAGAGATTTCGCTATCTACGACCCGTCCTGGCCTTCGAAGTGAAAAAGCGTTACCCACCCACACATGCCAAATACTATTTAGCAATACCGTATTTTATTTAGTAGAGCCATATCTTCAAATTTTAAAGTCTGTATGTCGGAGAAAAGTTAAAAATGGGTATGTTAACCTTCAGCCGGTTTCAACTCAAAATTCGGACATTTCTTTTTTTAGTCCGTCCTAACATAAACTGGCCTACCCTGAGCATAATCTTAAAGCTAAACTTGTTAGGCCGAAATGCGACGAGAAATCCGAGAAAAAAGTGAAAAAAAAACAAAAAAAATTAATGTTTAAACTTCAAATTGGCGGAAAATGAAAAGACTGCGCACATGTTTCTTTGCTAAAAATTGTGCATCGGCCATAGTTGCACCGTCGCCAGGGCACCCCTTCCGTTACCCCCGGGTGGAACCGCGGCGGTCATGGATTTTCGAGATGATCATGCCACTCTCATCTCAAAAGTCCATGACCGCTGGGCACTGCCGCGGGTCTACCGGGGGTAACCGAAGGGGTGCCGGCGGCGGCGGTGCAACTACGGTGTCGGCATATATCGCTGTTTTAAAACTACTACGAGCTCTGCCAATTCCAATTTTTGAGTTTTGGTTTTGCATCTGAAAATCTCGAGATTTACCTAAAATTTTACCGATTTTCGGAGGGTTGAAAAATAAAGCGCCTGGTACTCTTATCAGACGAAACACGGCATTCCAGCAAACTCTGATTTGTGATTTATTATTAAATTGTTGGTGTATAAATCAGAGAAGACGACACTAAGTCGAATTCTAAAATAGACCGGGCAATTAGCTTTGCAATGTTTTTTTCGAATTCTGTGTTGACGAAATTTAATTTATCTGCCCGAATTATTTTAACATGCCCCGTACTGGAAATATTTAATCTTAACATATCAGAACAAATAGCTTCATGAAATCTCATAATCATGATTTGAATTACCTCCTTGAATCTATGACAAACATATTTCAGTAAATGACGAGTATTTTCAAGTCATCAGCCGTTGCAAGTAGTTGCACCACCTTGAGCCAACAACCCCTAAGTGATTGAGAGGTAGTTTTTTTTGGACAATATGGCTCCTCCCGAGAGAAGTGTCTTGCAGCGGGTATTTTTCTATCTACTTCTCTATTATTTTTTTATTAACACATCATTTTCAGAAAATTGCGCTTATGGGCTATCCTTGCGTTGGTTGGTTTCCTGCCCTCCCTATAAAACCAATTCTAATTTATGATTTTAGGGAAATCTTCTATAACTCAGCGTTTCGTTAATGGTGAGTATTTTTAAGAAAAAGCTTTAAGCTCTAGTCAGACTCCGGCGTAACACGTAACACCGAAAATTGTAAAAATTGAAAAAATTACTAAAGTATGCGCGTCTTGTCCTAAATATCATACCAAACAAAATTGCTCAAAAAAAATTCTCAAAAAGTACTTTTGTGAATGAGACCTGACCTATTTTCAAAAATAGGACAAAAAATGGGTTTTTTTACAACTGAATCAAAAAAACAAAAATTTCATAATCACTTTAAAAATTTTGTTAGTGCATCATTAGAAATCTGAGATTCTGCGCTATCTTTTGGTATGTTTTTCATTTCTCAACAATTTTTAAAAACAAACATTTCATTACAAAGAAAATTCAGATGAAATTTTCAAATCAAACTTACAAACGCAAGCACTTTTTCAGAAAACGATATAAACTACTTGATAGAGCAAGAAAAACTGCATCAGATGGTGTTTTAAAATAAAGTCAAAAAGTAATTTTGGAGTATTAAGCAAAGTCTAAAAAGATATTTCAAAGGAACACTTCAACGTAAAACTCTACTCACGCTAAAAAAACTGATATTTTCGACACCGGAATCATGTTCAGCATGGTCGATTTACTATAAACTGCCCTTTAATTCTCGGACACTTCCGCTCGAGACAAAAACTATTTAAACTGCGAAAAAATCCGATATTTAAATAATTGTTGTCTCGAGCGGAATACGAAATTTGACAGTGAGTCTGAGGCTTTTGCAAACACGGTTTCCGGTTTTGTCAAAAAAATTCGGTCGGCTAACCGGCATAGACCCGGTTTATCTTTGTCGTGAAAAACCGGGATTTTTCTGAACTCGGTTTTCTGTTTTTCTCGGTTTGATGTATCCGGTTGTCGGTTTATTGGCCAAAGACCCCGATGTTCGGTTAACCGACCGGTTCGGTTAAACTATTGGGTCTGACCGTGATCTACTCTATTGAATACATTAAAAACCGGTCACGGACCAGGGCTTTGCAAACATCCGGAAGATACATCGGAGGTGGAATTTTGACCTCCATAGTGGTACCTACCAACCGGATGTTCGGAGGTGGTGCGCGGAGGTTCAATTTTTTCTAGTAACGGATGTGGATGTTTGATAGTGGTAAAATGCCGTTTCCGGATTTTTGAGTGGAAGTGGAAATGGCGAAAATTTGAACATCGAACCTCCAACCCATTTCCGTTGAGATATAAAAATTTAAAAATGAAACTCCCGCCTTTAAATTTTTGGCATTTGTTTAATACGAAACTTCTCATTTCAGTGATTGAAGAAAACCCATCGTGGTTTGGCAGACTTGGTAGTCAGTTACAGTTGAATAGTATTATCACCAAATTACGTGAAGGTTAATGGAGGTGATAGTCGAAAAATTCTGGATGTTGGATGTGGAGGTTAAAAAAATTTTCGCTGGAGGTGGATGTCGGACGTGAGTTTCAACTTTTTGGGTATGGAAGTGGATGTTTGGGTAAACATCCACCTCCGGATGTTGGAAGTGGAAGCGGAGGTGGAAGTTCGGATGTTGACGTGGAGGTTTGTTTTTGAGCTGCACAGCCCTGTCACGGACGATTCATCTCAACGGCCGATTCATCGCATCGGCCGATTCATCCCAACTTAATAAAAAGGGCCGATTCATCCCAAATTAATAAAAAGGGACGATTCATCCCAACTCAATAAAAAGGGACGATCCATCCCATTTTCACTAATTCATGATAGTAACTATTTTGCAATAAAATGCTCAACCTTACCAATTTATTAACATAGTTTAACAAATCTCTAGGCTTCTCATACATTTTCAAATTTTCCCCTCATCTCAGCAAAGTTTTTCACAAATATCACTTTATCAAATAATTATAACAAAACAAACAACAAAAACAGTACTGTACAACAAAATAAATTCTAGGTTTCCAAGATGTGAGAGTTTTATGTTCTGTGCGTTTCTCTTTCTCTTATTTTTTTCAGAAAAATGAACGCTAATCTCGATCTCGGTGCGGTTATGCAAGGACTTGGAATGGACCAAGTAGCTTTTGCGGAATTTCTTCAAAACACAATCAGAGAAGTGGCGGAGAGACAGGCTCAGGAGCAAGCAATCGAGGATCCAGTCAATAATGAGCCAGATGAGGAGAACGACATCTTGGATGAAGCTGACGAGGTGAGTCTATATTTAAGACTTGGAACATTATTTAGGTCTTTGGTTTAGGATATCATAACTATTCTCAAATCAGAGCGTGGCAACGACAAGGCTGTGCACAAAGGGTTCCAGTTTCAAAAGAAGCGCAAGAATTTTGACGGCACAAAGCAAGATTGGCGCTGCGAGAAATACGAATAAGCAAATGGGGGCTGCAAAGCTTCGCTGCAAACGGAAGTAGCCGGAAATCTCTTTGCAAAGTTCAAGCCTCACAATTCGACGCAATCTCATAATCATGGTCTGGATCCAATGGCGGCTTTGGTGAGCAGAATCAAAGCAAGTATCAAAAGAAGGGCGATCGACACTCGCGAGGTTGGCTATTAATAATTTGATTTGTTGTTCTTTACAAATGGTTTTTGTATAGAAGCTAAAAGAGTTACTCAATCATGAGCTGCAAGATGCGTTTTCGGCAGTTGGACAAAGTTTCAGTGAGAGCGCTATCCGAAAACAAGTGGGCTCTATCCGATCCAGTCCATTTTTGCTTGGTCTGTTGTTTTTTTGCGAATTTTCAGCACAATTTTAGACTTTAAACTAATTTTATTCATCGCTCGAAAAACAGCACAAATTTTAGACTTTAAACTAATTTTATTCATCGCGCTCGAAAACAGAATAACTAGGCATAAATTTTAACCATCTGATCGAAAAACATTTTCAAATATCCGATTTTCTTGGCTCGAGAGTTTTGACGAAAAACAGCTTCTCAATGTGACGCCATAAAAATAGAAAAGCAAATATGGTGCGAAGAGCTCTGGTCGATACAATTGAGCAAGTGGATGTGGATAGCTTTCGTTACGCCAACTCTTTCACTTTTTTGCAATTTTGCGAATTAAGAAAATTCGCAAAACAAGATTGGACCAAGCAAAATTGGATGGATTCAGATAGAGCCAACAAGTGCGTCGTGTCCGAAAGAAGAATGTGATTCCGGTGGTTGAAGAAAGTGATGTCCAGCAAATCGATATTCCGCAAGATTGCCAGAGGTACATTGATGGAACCAGACAAGAAGAAAACTTTCATGAATTAGTGAAAATGGGATGGATCGTCCCTTTTTATTGAGTTGGCATGAATCGTCCCTTTTTATTGAGTTGGGATGAATCGTCCTGTTGGGATGAATCGGCCGTTGGGATGAATCGTCACGTACCGATTAAAAACATGAATTAAATAAACAAGATGCAATAAATTTCTAACGAGACGCATAAAAATTAAACAATACAAAATGACTGATATATTGTTGGCTGTCATTAGAACGGCCATTTACTGGCCAAAAACGCAAATATAGCGCACCAGACACTTTCCACTTTTTCAAGGATGTGGTCATCACCATGGTTGCACGGCTAAAATAAGGCGCCGACCAGGGCACCGGGATCCGAAAAAATCGGCGCCGGTGCCGATTTGTCTTGAAATTTTCTTCGGCGCCGATGGGCGCCGGCGCATATGCAACTATGATCATCACTATGTCTACCACCTCCTAACCTTACTTTATACTTACTTTTGTGTAAATGTTGTATAAAGCGAATTTATATATCTTTTATATAAATGAAAACAACAAACACTGAAAATTTATTAGGTACTTTCCCTGATGCCTACGATACAACAATAGAAGACTTCCATTTAACACAGCATACTTTTATGGGAAAAGTAAGCATCAATCATACAAATATTTGACTATCTTGTGTTTTCAGAAGTATGCTTTGAAAATTACGGACACAGCAGGGCAGGTACGGTGATTTTTTAAGTCAAATAGCTTGACTTTTACAAGCATTATGAAATTTTCAGCAGGAATACTCACTATTCCCTAGAAGTTGTGTAGTGGACATAGATGGCTACATCCTAGTTTATGCTATAAACGACCGAAAGAGTTTTGAAATTTTGCAAACCATCTATGACAAGATTGTGGACAACATGGGAGAAAGCGTCCCAATACTTATTGTTGGCAACAAATTAGATTTGCAATACACCGGCAGGTAAAATATTTACCATTAGTGTACTTGGGGGGGAGGTTGGTTGATGAGTTTGTTGGTGGGTTGGTTGGTGTTGGAGGTGGTTCCAAGAAATTTTTGTTTACGAAATGCCAATTTTTTTAATATGGCTTTTTAGTATTTTTACAAATTTTTTTAATGGCATTTATAAAAAAATTCCAAAAATATTGTCTACAAATTGCATTTTTTAAGGAAATTTTCTTGGATCAACCCCCCGTCTAAACTATACCAGTTCCAAACAGTTAATAGCCACGACAAAAAAATTAACTATTTGATATGTTGTAGAGTTGTAAGGCAAGAAGAGGCCCAAAAGGTAGCCGCTGACTGGAAAGCTGATTTCTTGGAGATTTCTGCCAAAGAAAATTTAGCAAAGGACGGAAACACGGTTGGAAATTACTTTAAATAGGTTATTTAACTTTTTATACAAATTTCAGGATGTTCAAAAAATATTTAATCGAGTATTGAGGTAAACTTTGAATTCCGCTGAGAAACTTTGCATTAAAATATTTTTTAGGTTAATTGAAATATCAAAGGGCAACATGCCAGCTGTTGAAAAGAATTCAGGCTGTGTGTTATCCTAAATTAATGATATCATGCCGCTTTTCCTCAATTTTCCCATTTTTTATTATGATTTTGTATATTATAAAGGCCTTACTTTTATAAAAACTGTCAGAATTCTACTATCTGTTGTGTAAAAGAGGTTGTAAATATAAACTGGACCACCGAAAATTTTTTAGAAATATGAGAAATAAGACGTAGTACTCAAAGAATATGAGAACTAGAAAATAATTAAACTCCATTATTATCAAATTTTTATTTTTCAATAGGTTTTTGTCTGAACATGTGTTTCCGAAAGTAACAATAACATCTATACCTACTATTCAGCCGTATAGCTATATTAACATTTATTAACACCTATAACAAAACATCTTATACACCTACGATTGGCAATGAAATGTACCGTACCCGTAAACTTACTGCTTAACGTACTGTACCACACAGTAAGTGAACAATAGTACTATTTTATGCGAATCGTTCCCCAAAAAATCTTAAAAATAAAAAATTTGATAAAGGTTTTCCATCATTGCTATTTCTAGCACTTTTTTAGGAAACATCTCAAAAAACGACAGGGGCAGGAGAGCAGAAATTTTCAAAAAATCTTTTTGTAAATTTTAATTTATGCATATGACTCTCGATAAACCGGCACCTTTTTTTTTTGAAAATAGGGTGCCGGTTCACCTATAGGGGCGGGTCTTAACGATCAATATTTGAGCTTTTTGAAAAACGATCGGTAAAATCGTAATCCTTGCGATATTTAGGACTAGACTGACGAGTCACGTTTGGCAAAAAACTATAAAAATTGAGTTAGAAAAAGTGCCGGGCCCTAGACGGGAACGAACTTTTGGGGGTGCCGGTTTATCGAGAGTCAACTGTATTATGTTTCTCAAAAAGTACCGTATTTATTCTAATACGGTTTATAAATTATAGCTAGTGTACTCGTACAATAGAATATGTGTAGGTGTTACTTTCAGGAAAGACTGACTTAAACTCTCAATAATCTGTATTTTAGTTATTTAAACGTAAGTTATAAATTGTCCGAGAAATATAATAATTCGGTAGTTCTGGTGTAAATAACTGCCATTTTGTTGTGTATATACTATGTTGTGTATTTAATCTGATAAATGATGTAATATTCTGACCATGAATTAAGCCGAACTGTTCTATCAATTTAATCTATGTTAGTTAATTTTTATCGGATCAAAAATTGTAATTTTTTCAGACAAACTATCGCTTCTTCAAGTATATTGTGGTGTCAGAAGAATGATGGCTGAAAGCAGAAATATTTTCGTACCGGGAGCTGACTCGTCTTCTGCTGTCACGCCAAACGTTAGTAGTGGTCAGTTTTTCTTCTGCAAATCTACTATTTACATTTTTTCTATAATGATCACTATGTAGGTGCTACTAATGACGCCAATCCAATAGCTGCGCCTCCTGGTATCGAGTCTAATAAAGAAGTTGCGATTCCATCGGCTAAATCTTTTGCAAATGCGTTAGTTTCATAGTAAAGTCTTGTAAATTGTCAATGATGTGGTACTGAGTATAATTCTAATAATAATTTAGTGCTGAGTTGGCGCAGTCTAAGATCGAATCCCTGAAGAAATGGACAGTTATCACTTATAAGACTACAAAACATTCCATAAATGAGCAGCTTGGAAAGGTTACTTTAGTCTTTTTGCGTCGTTGACTATTCCGAATTTGTCACTTTAGGCAAGTAGAACTGTAGACAAAGATCTGGACGAGAGAATAGAAGGAATCAGAGAGCTTCACCGGTATATTTGAGACTTTTTTAAATTTAAGTGCTGTCTGTATTTCTAAAATTTTAGCCAGTATCAGAACGTGCTCAAGTTGGTCTCTGCTTATACGAACTATTTTTCATTGGTAAGTAAACCATGTCTGGTCAAATATTATCAATAAATTGATTTATTTTGGGCTAATGGGACCCAGAGAGAACTGGCGGAGGCTTTCTATCAGCTCTCTTCAAAGGAAGACATGTTGAATGTGAGCAAGTATCCTGTCTTGGTTTAACCTAGCCTAATTGAATGCATTTTTAGAATGAAATGGTTCTCCATAGCGAATCTCTTCGCAACGTTTCTCAGAATGGTACGGTATTGTTCAAGGCACTCAATTACTTTACGTCCGCCCTGGAAACGCTGACAGATAAAACAATTCAAGACACTCTCTTAACTATTGATCATCATGATCAGGTAGGTCTTACTCATTTACTGCGTGAAAAATCATTGTCGCTGAAAACCTTGATTTATTTTCAGGCTCGACTGGAGTATGACGTCTATCGCTGTGAGTTGGAAGGCTTGCGCAGCAATCCGAATCCGCCTGCCTCCATTGAAGACTTGGAAGAGAAGTGCAATCTACAGAAAATGAAGTACGACCAACTCAAGGAAGATGTTCGGGTAAGATTCTGATAGTTTATACTGGGTCGGAGTAGAGTAATTTGTCCCTGTCTGTTGTCTTGCATTACTTTCGCCTGTTTATTTTCGGAAACTAATTATTGCTCAAGGAACAGTAATTCGACAAAAATTGGGTCGGATATTTTGAGTACCAAAGGTCACTTTACCCTGCCATATTATCCAGATGCGAACTCGAAGACTGTCACGTGGAAAAAAAAGATTTCGAATTAATTTTTCAGGTCAAGCTCACTTTGCTCGAAGAAAACCGTGCCAAAGTTCTGCGTCGTCAAGTCGCTCTGATACAGAAAGCATTCAGTGCCTACTTTGAAGGTAATTCAGGAGCCTTGAAAGACTCAACACAGCAGCTGTCTGGCTTGAGTATCGGAGGAGTGGAGGAAGACAGTGATCCAATGAGCGGCAACAGAAGACAGACTCCATCATTTCTTGAGAAATAAATTCTTCATGTTTTCATCTCTCGGTGTTGAGTAAATGAATATTGTATTGATGTTGTCTCTCCACAATATCTTCTCTGAGATTATTAAGATTAAATAAGACCACTGCAAAAAATTGTAGTGAAATTTTGAGTGGGTATTTCTATGTGCCATGTTGACCAAGCTAACCTAAAAGCCGCAATTTTTCTTTAAAATTATTATATAAATGTTCATCAGTTTGTTGTCTTGCCTTTGTTCTGTGATTTATCTGTAAAGTTACTGATGCGAGCTAGTTGACCTTATTTGTATGAGAGAGGTCGAGGTCACTTAAACACGTTTTATTAAAAGAGGTAGAATTTTTATCCGTGTTTACTAAAACCACATTTTTTAAATTTATTGACTAAGAAATTAATGCGCTTAACCTGATTTTCTGTGCTTGTTATTCATCACAATCTGAGCTTTTCATTAAAGGCAACAGCCGAAGAATGATCTTTGTAAGCGATTTTTATAAATATCTCTCAGACCTTTGATGTCAGAGAACCCTCGAAATGCCTTCAGAAAACACAACAAGACCGATAAAATGCCAAAAGTACCAAGATTCAATTTTATTCTGTCCTTTCTCACACTGGAAAGGCACGAACTTAAGGTGGCGTTCAGACAAACTTTATATACCAATCTAGAGCTTATGGCATGCCTGTTGTTGCCTCGCTTGCCGATTTTCCCCTCGATCAGTCTATGTTAAGAAAATCGACTATGGAAATAAGATATTTTTTGTGTGGAATATGCTCAAGTTTTGTCATACGCGTCTCGTCAGTAACAGTAACTACGCAAAAATATTTCATTTTCAAATTCGATTTTCTCAACGTAGACTGATCGAGGGAAAATTGGCAAGCAAGGCAACAATAGGCATGCCATAAGCTTTCGATTGGTACATATAATTTGTCTGAACGCCACCTTAAGTTCGTGCCTTTACCGTGTCAGTTGATTTTAGAGCCACTTTTTAAAAACTAGAAAGATGACCTAGCCCCTGCCGAAGGCATGAGATTCTGAAAAACAAAGTCTACAGAAAATCTGCTAAAAAGTGAAAAAATAGTCCATAAATCCTGGACATATGTTTTTAATAAATACGGACACGAAAGTTACCCAAATTAACTTATATACTTATGCCTTTACTTCTACGAAGAATATTTTTCACTTGTTTCTTACTAGCCGATTGATGGTGCAATAAATAAAACTGCGTAATGTGGTATCTCCAAATATTATAACTTAATTTCTAGCAATTGTGCTCTTTATTTATCAGTTTGCATAAAGAAAATAAAATTTTAATTACAACTTTCACGCAGAATTTTTTTGATTAGTATCTACAAAATCAATAGATCTACAAAAACAATATATGTGAAGACCACGGATAAAATAGTGCCCATTTTCAACGAGCACAGACCCGTGCGCGCGTGTGTTTGTAACCGCGGCCTGAGTGATACTGTAAAATTATAAAAAATACCATCGATTATATTTTGACCTATTTTTTGAGAATGACTCTCGCCCTGAGAGTTTCAGGCAAGTTACCATCAAACTAATGCGTCTGGTTGTAGTTCTTTTTACAATTTTTTTAAAATGTTAATCGTAATTTTTTTTGGCTACAATTCGGTAACTTCTCTAAGATTCATATTCAAAAAATAGGTCAAAATAGATTGACAAAACACTATTTTCAATCAGATGGGGGAATCGTTGGAATAATTACGGTATTAACCCTTTTCCGTTATTCAATTGCGTAGCAGGAACTTTCATTAATGGCTAATTTTAATTTGGTCAATAGTATTTGTTGGGTTGGATAAGCAGGTAAGTCGAGTCTGTTGAAGCATGTGTGTGCTCTTGGCAAGCTGTCCTCACTGCCCCACTTTTCAATCGTAAACTTTTTCAGACCATTTGATCCTCGTAAAGCACGAAATCCCTCAAAAGGGATGCTTGAAGTGCCAGTAACAAACTAAAATCCTGATAAATTACTGCAATCACATTAATCTCACCTGCAAAAGTTTCAGCCGCTCAGCGTTGCACATGGAATACACAGTTTGCCAAAACCAGTTGATGACCACATGTCCGTCATAGTAGCCACCCTTGTATTCCGTGTTCTCCTGCCAATCTTCTATATCAATTTCGACTGTGCCTGAAAGAACCAGCTCCAACTGTTGGGCATCAAATATTCGCAAATAGTCTTTATCAATGATCTAAACAGGTCGAATTCGAAGTTTTGATGAAAATAAAAAAGTAAGAAATAATACTGAATAGAGCCCACGAAGAAGTGCTTTGCCCTGTTCCTCAACACTGCTCTCCATTCGCCATTTTAGTAGCAAGGTAATGTACTCTTCTTTGTTGTACTCTGTCACAGCGATGTTTTTTCCACCCGGAAGCAACTCCTTTTCTACGACCTAAAATTGTGGAATAGGTGTATCGTTTTCTTCTAATAAACACCCATGTCATATTTTACGATCTTATGGGTGGACTTAAAATACAGGGTGTTTCAAGACTTTTGGACACTTTGAAACTGTCCTTCAAACTTCTGTAAACGCAGAACAACTCAGCCTGAGGTAAAAATGTTTTAGTACATAATGCCGGACTCGATTTTTGCTTGGTTACCCCTGTGGTTTGGGTTCTGGTCTGTGGATGGCCTTTAGAGGAAATTGCAGATTGCTATCACGATAAGAAAAATTACCTCGCCTGCCACCTCTTCAGTAGTATTGAAAGTGAGTTCCAAGTCAGATGTTATTCGATTTTCCCTGATCCACTTCAATGAGGTGTAGAATTGTTGGTCCATTGACTGAAGGTCATTTATTGTGTAAGTCCTGGAAATCACACAAATATTTATCAAAAAGTTATCAACAAAGTAGCTCAACTCACAGGCGAAGCAAAAATTTGTAGAAGGCGCGTGTGAAAAATGTATCTATCAAACATCTGTGAATGAGGGCCAAACCAAGAATCCGACCACATAATTCCATCCTGAAACAATTGGCAAAGGATAATAAGACAAGACACATAACAGAAAAACCAAACCATTGCAGGTGGTTATCTACAAACTTGGACATTGGACTCATCTGAACAGTGTACGTGTCATTGGCTGAATACTCAAAAAGGCCGTAGTAGGGGTTGAAGAGTTCTCGGGACAGCAAAAAGAACAGTTCTCGGGATGGGCCACCATAGTCCAGACTAAAAAATGTGATTGAAAACAGTAAATTAAGTCAACAATGTCGAACCCATCCTCCTCATCAAAAGTAACAGTCATGTGGTATTTCTTCAAATGGGTAGCATCAACAGCCAAAATTTTCTCGTAAGCGTCATTCATCAACTGGTTACGCCTCAATCGGAAGCTGAAAAAGCAGGTTTAGAACGAAAATTAGGCGTAAATAGTTTTTTATATCGGTGCTTACAAGCTTACAAGCCTACAAGCTTATGACATCGGTGCTTAGCCTTTCGGCTCCTTTTTACGATTTTTAAAATTCACGTGTTTTTTTTTAAATTTTTGTTTTTTCGTTCATTTAAACACACATCTGAGCCCGTTCCGACGTGCGCTGGCCTATCCTGTGCCTCATAGCTAGTGTTTTCATAACTGACATGACATTGGACACTAACACTGACTAAATGATATCACACTGACAATGACATTTAATGTCAGTGTTATTTTAGATGTCATGTCAGTGTCAACATGACGATAGTGTCAGTGTCGATGTCAGTTTAAAACTGACATGTCAGTTTAAAGCTGACATTTAAGTTTAAATGTCAGTTTAAAGCTGACACTGACATTGACACTGACACTAACGTCATGTTGACACTTCCATGACATTAAAATGACACTAACATTTAGTGTCAGTGTCATTTCAGATGTCAGCCTGACGTCAGTGTCAATTATGAAAACACTGCTCACAGCGTGTCAGAATGACTAAAATGGCCAAATCGTGCCAAGACCACAAATTTTGTTTGTTTGAACAAATTTTACTAGGGTTGTGAAATGGTCAAATGACCGGTCATTTGACTGGTCATTGCTTTTCGCAGTTTTTTTTGAATCAATAAGTCATATTTTTTGTTTTGCAAAGGTTCCAAATTTTCCAAATTTAGACGTTTTTGAAGTTTTGACGTTTTGACGTTTGGGAGTTGACTGTATAGCCAGAGTTAACTGTATGGCAAGAGTTGACTGTATAGCGAGGGTTAACTGTAAAGTGAGAGTTGACTGTACAGTGAGAGTCGGAAGCATCTTTTTGAAAGAATCTCAGCTTTGGAATTTTTTATATGCATTTGCCGAAGTTGACAAATTTGGGCCAACTTTCAAACCTCAGTTAAAAACATTTTTTTACCAAAATTTACTTGATGGTCGAAAAGTATTAAATGACTGGTAAAAAAGACAGGTTCAAAAACCATCACCTAACCCTACTTTCTCGCAGAACTTGTCAAGAGTATTTAGCAGGCTTGCGAGTAATTAGCAGCTAATTACTCTAAAAGTATTTGTGCGGCTATATTCACAACCCTGGTAGTCATACCCTCGTCATACCCTTTATGTAGTTTAGGTAAATTAAATTGATTAAATAACCGGAATATGGTCATTTGTTGTTATTTAACCGGTCAAATGACCGAATCTTTAAATGACCGGTCATTTCACAACCCTGGATTTTATTTTCTTTGTCTTCATATTTGTGTCTATAATTTAGGGTTTCGATACTATTTAGCCATCGCCAATTGTAATGTTGGGCTATATGAGAGTTTTTGGACCTACTGAGCAAGATTAAGATCCTACTCCGGATTTTTGAGTTGTGGTAGGTAAAATCACAATTTTGATCTTAACAAACCCAATTCCCCACATGATCTTGTGTTAGAAAAATGGTTTGTTTTTCAATTTGAAAATAAAAATATTTTTTAGGTATCCACCTGATCAGTCCATCACCTCCACCTCGGGTTGTGCGATTGAGTGGGTAAAATGTTAACATTTTTCCTAACAAACAATGTTCCTTACACAATTTTGATTTAAAAAATGATTTGATTTCAATTTGAACAACTTTAAATTTTTTAGGCAATCCAGGTAGATACCACCTGACCCGAGGGCTACATACCCCAGGTTGGGGTACTAAGTAGAGGGTTAAGTAGGAAAAATCTTAGTTTTAGTCCTAACATTTTACGTCAGAAATAAGAGTTTGAATGTGGTATTTTGAATGTGAATGTGGTAGTGCGATAAATGATACCTCGTAAGAAAATAGAATCGTAGGGCTACCTGATAGTGTTATGACTAAAAAGAAAGGAAATTTAAAGAAAAAAAGGTAAAACAAAAATTGGCTGCAAAATTACGAGAATTAGCTGCAAAATTCCGTTATGCCCACGGAAAAACCGAAAACGAAAATTTATCAAACTCGCACATTTCGAAACTAATAAAATAGAAAACCAATACAGCCTTTACATTTTCTGCAAAATATGAAAGCAAAATGTGAAAAGTAGAACAACAGAAATGTGTAAAACTTTGTCAGCTTTCCGTTGGTACAAAGCATAGCCTCCAAATTCTAGTATGCTTACCACAAGAAAGTAAAGGTTGTAACTCTTTTCGACCAGCAAAAGTCTCCTTTCCTGCAACAAATCGTAAAAACGAGTATTTCTCTGTGTTTTTCCAATCATAAAAATATTTTTTGTTTAACATGTAGCCCTGGTTGAGCAATCAACTGACCTCTTATTGTTTGAAAACTTTTGAGAAAAGTTCGTTTTTATGAAACACGAGTGGTTTCATAGACACGGTCATTTCTGAAATTTTTCTGAACACCATCGAGCCAATTGATGGCTCATTAGAAACTAGAGATTCAGGGCTACATGTTAAACAAAAAAAAAGTTTTACGATCGGAAAAACGCCGAGAAATACTCGTTTTTACGATTTGTTGCAGGATAGGAGACTTTTGTTGGTCGAAAAGTATTTCAACCGAAAGTGATGATCGGAAAAAATTGCAGTATTTTTCACGTGGTCCTGACACGAAAGTTAGATTTTGAATTCAAATTCAAATTTTGAGTGGATTTTATAGGCTGACACGCTGTGGCCTAAGGCTTGCCTAAGTTAAAAAATGCATCAAACAGCCAAAAAATAATAAAATTGGTGTGCACGAAGTTGAAAAATTTGGAAAAAGTGGCCAAACGCCTTAATGTTTTTAACCGAATTTTTCCAGGTCCTTGTCCATAGCCTGCTCTTTGCAATGAGCTGTAGAAATAGGTCAACTTTTCCTCAAACTCGTTAGTAGGTGCTGGCTTTGTCGTTTGATTAAGCACACTAAAAAGGAAAATAATTAAAAATTTTTATTATGAAAGAAGTAAAATACCTGATAGCAGTGACCAAATCCATGTCATTCGCAAACCGAACAAGAGCAGCCTCCCCAACTCTGCTGATTATTTTTAACTTTTTGCACACTTTTGGGGCGATTTCAGGGAGTCTTTCAGCCAGTAGGGTTTGAATTTCATCTGCTCTGTTTACAACATCCCAGATAGCATTTCCATTTAGATCATTGCCAACATCCAACTGCTAAATTGGAATAGAAATGGCTATACTATAGAATGACCCTACCACAAACAATAGACAAAAACAACAAGAAAGTGAATTTTGCCAGTTTTTGTAATTTTGTTACCTCGATTTTTGACCCCAGCGAGCAGTGATCCATGAAAGATGGACTTTTTTCGTCACCTAATCCGTAAAACACTGTCTGAAACAACCATCTCTACACGATAGGCATAAAAATAGGGGTCAGAAATCAAGGTAACGAAGTTTATACCTGGTCCAAAATTACAAAAAATCGCTTTTAAAATCGTAATCAGTTTACTTCCCCTTTAGTAAACCCCTCCCCCCCAAAACAAACTTTCAGTGGCTTTCGGCCACTCTGGGGTGGGATTCTGAGCAGTCTCAGTCATTTTCTTGATCAAAAAGCTTTTTACTCTTTTCACTCCTATACTGAGGCCATACTCAAGGCGGGACGACCCTCACTAGCTTCTTTAGTAACTTTTCGGCGTGGCATTAGTGACAACTTACCATTGTGAGTATGACCGTGACAAAAATATGACTAAAGTCGTTTTTACTTTTTGAGCTTGGTAGGGTTGTCGACTCGAATATTCGAAAATCTCTATATAGTATTTGACATATGTCTGTCTGTCTGTCCGTCTGTCGCCAGTTTTGTCTTTAAGCCCAATTTTCTGCCGTCTTTTGTGAACTAATGTCGGATATCTCTCCGGAACCCTCAAGTTCAACATCTTAGCTTTCTTTTAAGCACAAATACGTATGATTGAACTTGCTTCAAAAAATTTTTTTGCTGCCCTCCAAATTGGAGTCGGTGGATCTAGGGTGGATTTAAGTATTCAAGCCTGATTTTTTGCTATTTTTTGCAAACCTATGAATTTTTTTTACTAAAACTTTTAACTGCAATATCTTAGCTTCTTTTCGAGCACAAGATTGTTAAAATAAGGGTGGTTCTAATAAAAGTTTGGGTGTACCCAGGATGAGGATACCCAGGAGGTGGGTACCCAAAAGGAGGATACTAAGGAGGGGTGTATCCAAGAGAAGGAGCGGGAGGGGGTATTCGATTTCGAATATTATTCAAAAATATTCGACTTTTCTCGAATATCGACTCAACTCGAATATTCGAAATTTTCGAAACCCTAGAGCTTGGTATAGTCGGTTTGATCTGAAAGATCTAGTAAAAAGAAAAAGTTTACGAGTCTTCGAGTAGGTGGCGCACTTCTTGCCCGTCTTTGTTTGACTTCTTCCGGAAGCCGGGGGTCAATGAGGGTTATTTTTCTAGACTTGTGATCAATAAATAGTTTCTGAAATTAACATTTTGCATTTCTAATGATACTTTTAAGTTTACAATAGTAGCACAGTCGAGTCTCGATATAGTGATCACCCTAGGGACCAGGGCTGTGCAAACATCCGGAAGTTACATCCGGAGGTGGATTCTTGAGCTCCACCTCCAGGACGGATGTTCGGAGGTGGACGCGGAGGTTCAATTTTTTTGGTGCGGAGGTGGATGTTTGAATAAACATCCGCCTCCGGAGGTGGGAGGTGGAAGTGGAGGTGGCGAAAATTTGAACATCCGAACCTCCAACCCATCTCCGTTGAGATGTGTCAAAAATTTAAAAATGAAACTCCCGCCTTTTTAAATTTCTTGGCATTTTGTTTAATTACGAAACTTCTCATTTCAGTGATTGAAGAAAACCCATCGTGGTTTGGCAGACTTGGTAGTCAGTTAGTAGAAAGAGTTCCTATGCTTATCTCGTTGCAGTTGAATAAAGTATTATCACCAAATTACGTGAAGGTTAATGGAGGTGGATGTCGAAAAAAATTCCGGATGTTGGATGTTGACGTGGAGGTTAAAAAAATTTTCGCTGGAGGGGGATGTCGGACGTGGAGGTTCAACTTTTTTGGGGTATGGAAGTGGATGTTTGGGTAAACATCCACCTCCGGATGTTGGAAGTGGAAGCGGAGGTTCAAATTTGGGGGTGGAAGTTCGGATGTTGACGTGGAGGTTTGTTTTTGAGCTGCACAGCCCTGCTAGGGACCCCTCACAGGTGACCACTATATAGAGGTCCATTTTCCCCTTTATTTTCTTATGAACCAAGCAAGTCAAAACCTAGTGATCACTATAGTGGGAGTGATCACTATATCGAGACTCGACTGTATCTTCTTTTAATATATTGCTGTGGACATACCTGTTCATTGTTGACAGTGCCAGAGTGCCTTGCTGTCTGCCATCCAGCAGGAAGGGGTTGAGTTCGATCAGCAAATAAGTTTAAAAATTCTACTACTTCTCTATTTCTTTCAAATACTTCAAACTTGGATGGATTATGCCGTATTCTTTGGATAATATGCTTAAGATAGGTGCTCTCGTTGTAAAGGCTCAGGGCTTTCTGCAAATTGGGATCAAGAGGAGTAAGCTCGATAACGACATTCCAGTACCTCATTTTCAAAAAGTAGTCTAGAGAAGTCTTGTCTTTGTAGAAATGTGACTGCTTTTGGCTTGGCCACAAACAGTGGTTCTGATCGCTGATTGTTTTTATTAGATTTATCGGTTGGCTGAGTCCTCCTAATCCTTTCATTGTCATCATTGTGGGTGACCGTCCTTCTGGCACAAATGTATCTATAAAACAGATTGGCAACTTTTTGCAAAAAAATATGTGAAAACTGACTGCTTGTTTTCAGCATCTTCTTCGCTGCCATTTGGCATGTAGCTTTCCAGAATTACAGGCGCGTGCCAAGTAGTTCGTTTATTGATATGGTCTAAATTGCAATTGTTCTACGTTTTTTCCTCTTTTCGGACCGTGTTGTTATGTTTCACAAATCGAAATACCGTATTTCCTCCAATAAATCAACATGTCGGCTTATTTTTTTAAACCTCCAAAAATCAGAAAAAGGTTCTTATGCATTATCGGGACTACCTGGTTTTACTCTCATTTATGCTAAAGACATTTTCGAGCTCTATCCTTCAAATTTTGCCTTTCAGTATCGCTCGTTAATAATGCTTGTGAATAAAGGACGATAACCATAAGATAATTAAAATTAATATGTTTTCAATATCGTGGGACGCATAAATGACAGTAAAACCAGGTAGTCCCGATAATGCATAAGAACCCAGAAAATTTTTTGGTCGATCTCGAGATTTTCGGGTGAAAATCCAAAATCTGAAAAGTGGAATCGGTAGAGCTCATGGGAACTAAGAAAACGTGAAAAACAAACATGCAAAATATTTACTCTAGGCTGAGATATAGGTCCTCAAAGTTAGGGGTGTCGGCTTATTAGAGGAAATACGGTTTACAAAAAAATTCACCAATATAGATGAGACGGCCATTTCGATGCACTCTCACTTCCCAACCTAAATTTATCTTTTTTTTCTTCAGTCGATTCTCGATAAACCGTCGCCTCCTCAAGTTCCTTCCCAGCTAGGGTGCAACACTCTTTTTGCCTCTATTGCTAAAATATTTTGAAGTGGACTTCTGCAAATATTTTGCCAAACCTGATTCGTCAGACTAGTCCCAAAAATTATAAGGATTACGATTTTGCCAGTCGTTTCTCAGAAAATCTCAGAAAATTTCGCCATTAATACCCGCTGATCCCTATAAGCCGTCATCTCGGGTTTTAATAGCAAAAATTTTCATTTTCTGAGAAATCGTAAAATTCTAATGATTTTGGGACTAAACTGACGGATCAGGACTGGCGAAAAACTTTAAAAATAGAGTTAAAAAAGTGTCGGGTTCTTATCCTTTATCCCGACCCCACCCAAGTTTTGATTGTTGAACTTTATTTTTATTTTGACACAAATAAGTTGATTCGCCTTTTTGGCGGCATAAAACATGCATGCATACCAGAGTTTCTTTGTGCAGTAGGACCAAGCTGACAAGAATTTGTTCAATTTCCATACTTTTAGACTATTTTCCAGTGTCCCGGCACCCTTTTAAATTAGGGTGGGGTCGGGATAAAGGATAAGAACCAAGTGTCGGACCCAGGCGGGAACAAACTTGAGGGTGACGGTTATAAAGAGTTGACTGTATCTGAACAATATAAATGGCAAAACCATAAAATCACCTGGGGGCAGATTGGAAATTGAAGAAAGCGAATTAGAAGAACTTGTTGACGGTTGATTTGGTGACAAAGATGCTGACGTAGATGGTAAAGAGTCAGAACTGAAAATTAGTTTCCATTTTTTTAATTTTTATTTATTTTTTAATTTTATCAATAATAACAGGGCTCCCATCCTCACTGATTTCTCAGCGATTCGCTGATTTTGAGGCCGGAGTGCTGATGAAAAAATAAATTCGCTGATTCGCTGATATTCGCCGATTTTGATAATTTTCGCTGATTTTTGAATTATCTTCGTTTTTTGAATTGGCGCCTCTGTTCATTCACATTTCACTCAATGTTTTGTCGTTTTCCTATTTTTCGCTCAATTTTTTTCTTAATTGCTTCAGCGTTTGTTATGTTTTCTAAAGTGTTTCGGGCTGAAGCCCGAAACAGTTAAATGTCTTCTTCAAACAAATGTCAATTTTGATTTTTCGTGCACTGAAATGTTCCAGATGCTTTTGAATAATAGAAACTTGTCAACTGAAATTCGAGGAGGTAAAAAAATATGATGTTTAGCATTGTGGTGATGATTTGTTGTTGAATTAATTAATTGGTGAATAAAGTAATTATTACGGTGAATAAAGGTACTTTTCGAAAATTCGCTGATTTTTGGTGCTGATTGCTGATTTTATAAATAAATTTGCTGATTTTCAAAAAATTTCGATGGGAGCCCTGAATAATAATAATAAAACTACCAAATAGAAGAAGGAGAAGTTGTGTTTTCAGAAGATTCTGACGACATCATAGAATTAGAACACAGTGAAGTGGACTCATTTCTTCTCAAACTCTCCTTTTCCAATTTTTGTGGCTCGACCAAAGCTAATTTCTTTTTCTCATTCACTTTTTTCTTGATAGCAATAAGTCGATTGTCACTACTTTTTGTGGACACGCAATAAAACTTTTTTTCATTGTTGTTAAGTGAATTCAAATCTTTAGGTGGTTGGTTGGACATTTGCAAAGAAGACAGGGTATCTGAAAAAAAAATAAAAATGTGGCACTTAAAGAACACACCTGCCAGAAATTTTCCTTGGTTCCCCAAGCTGATTTTTTTGTTATTTTTTATTCCAATAAAAGGTCACAATTATATTGAAAAAATTCATAAAAAATCAGCTTGGGGGACTAAGGCAAATTTCTGATGGGTGTTTTTAGTAGGGGTGTGTTTTTTAATTTAGCCATGAAAATGGTCAAATTCATCGCCCTAACGCAATAAATCAAAGCTAGTAGCTCACAAAAAGTTATTTATCATCCCATATAATGGAAGCACAATGCGCCGCTAAACCACTCCCAGCTGGCTACACCACCAAAAAGAGCTGTTCTATGAGGTCTTGCCTCCAGTCTGGTCCTCTAATCCATAAAAAGGAAGGATTTTGGAGTTGCCATGCCTGCTTTACTACTAACCCCACGTACTCACTGGCCGTTCTCCTTCCTAAAGTCCCCCAAAAAGGCGAAAAGAAGAAAAAGAGCAGGATTTGGCAGTAAGTGTATCCCTAGGGGGGTGTGCCCCTTTGTTGTGTTTGGAGGCAATGAAAACAATGGGATTAAATTGGTGCCACCATTTTACGCTTCCCTAATTCCTTTCAATTGCCAAAAAGAAGAATATAAAAAAATGATGAGCGGTCTGGTTTGCATGGTCTTAATGAAGATCGAACCTCCAACATCCTTATTTAAAGAAAAAGGTTTTCAGTTGCAGTCAATCGAGCAGTTAATCGACCGAACTTTACCCTAATCTATACCGTTGAAAAATTCAAAAAAGCTTAATCAAAAGAGCATGCCCGTGCGTTTGAAAAAAGGCGGGGACTAGTGAATTTTTGGCTCTATTTAAGAAGAGGTACCATTTTTTGCCTTGGTCCCCCCTATTGATTTTTTTTGTAAATTTTATTGATAACACACCATCGACAATTCCAAGATAACAATTCAACTGCTTAGCTAATCATATATTATCCCCATCTGATCAAAGAACACCTTCAAAACATTCAATTTCTTAGCCCTGCAATTCTGAAAAAATCAATAGGGGGGACCAGAGCTGTTAACCCCTCCGGAAGGAACCTCCAGGAGGGGAGGTTTAACCTCCACCTTCCACCTCCGGTCCGGAAGTTCGGAAGTGGAGGGGGAGGTGAAAATTTTTAGGGTATGGAGGGTGGAGGTGGAAGGGGAGGTGAAAATTTTCTGGGCATGGAGGGTGGAGGTGGAAGGGGAGGTGAAAAATTTTTGGGCATGGAGGGTGGAGGTGGAAGGGGAGGGTAATGAAAAATCACCTCCAGCAACCTCCGGCTGGTACTATCAAAAACAGAACGCCAAACATTTTGTCTCAAAACTAACTCATCCAGTAATGAGTTAGAGTCTTTCGCCATCATAGCTATGGTATTCATCTTTTATAATCCCATTAACCTGCCTAATTGACCGACTTTAGTATGAGGATCGAATCGGTGAACAGGCGGAAGAGACGGCCTACAGAGGCGATCACCAGGAGGAGATGAACCTAGATCAATATGAAGACGAAGACGAAACAGAAGAGAATCTATTCGAGTTCACTTCCACAAAGACAAGGACAGCTTCTACCCCTCGCCTACTCCTACATTGCTAACACTCCAATCAGAGATCACTGCATACTTGGAAAAGGTTCGACTTTTGGGAAAAGAAGTGGGAAAGAAGAGCGATCCCTGGGACTTTTGGCTGCGAAACGAGAAAGAGGTAACAAGAAACTATATTCTAACTTTCTAATTCGTTGCTATTAATTAATTCAGCTTCCAAAACTGAGCACTCTGGCGTTCAACATTCTCATAATTCCCGGGACGTCTGAGTCGGTGGAGCGGTTGTTGAATAAATTGACGATCAACACTGGTGGCCACAAGTCCTCTACGGGTCCGAAGCTGGTGAAGAGGAAGGTTCTCATCTCATTCAATTCTAAGTTTGTTTCTCTCTGATATTTGTGTTTGTTTGCTTGAATAAATTGCAATATCCAATAATGTGATTCGAGTGCGAATGTTTAGAGGAGGTGAAATGGAGGTTTTATAAACCTCCCCTCCTGGAAGGTGGAGGTGGAAGGGGAAGTGAGAAATTTTTAGCCATGGAGGGTGGAGGTGGAAGGGGAAGTGAAAATTTTTTGGGCATGGAGGGTGGAGGTGGAAGGGGAAGTGAAAATTTTTTTGGCATGGAGGGTGGAGGTGGAAGGGGAGGGGGAAAAATTTTGGGGTGGAGGTTCGGAAGGGGAAGTGGAGGTTGGTTTTAGGCGGTTAACAGCTCTGGGGGGGACCAAGGCAAAAAATGGTACCTCTTCTTAAATAGAGCCGAATTTTTTCTAACCGTTCCAGTTTTCACTAGCTTCGCGTTCGATTTAATATTGATGACCTTAGACTACTTTTAAAAACAAGGCGGAAACTTTTGTGGGATCAGGATTTGAGCCTTTTTGATTGTTAGAAAATAATAATAAAAAGCTTTTGTACAAAATTATGTTTAATTTCATAGTTCATAGGCCAGTGTTTTCGTTAGTCAGAATGAAAGACAGCATGAAAATTCAAAAATTTTCAAAGTCAGAAAGCGCGGTACAGAAAAAAGTCAGAAATCATTTCTATGAAAAAGTGCTTTTTCTGGCCCGCTTTCTGACATTCAAAATTTTTGAATTTTCATTCTGGCTTTTATTCTGCCTCTGACTAATGAAAACGCGGGTGCATGCCCTGAACGGGATAATTTTTGTACTTAAATATTCTGAAAAACTAATTTTTTAAAGATGTTAATTTTGTTAAAAAAATATATCAAAATTGTCACAAATCCTCATGGAAAAGAGACCGGCAAAACTGTTATAAATAAAAGCACCAACTGAAAAGGGCAAACCATTGTAAGATTGTTTTTGTTGAGGTTGTAATCTGCAGGACACCACTATTTGGCAGTGACTGACAGCTTTGTGTTGGGTGGTGCAAGTTGAGGTGTGTCGTCTGTTGATGAAAGCTGGGGAATTGGTGGTGGAGGAGGGCAAGGGGCGGAGCACAAAGGCTAGATCTCTAAAAATGGGCATTTATTGTTGGCATCCCTATATTGAAACCTCCCGATAAAGTTGGATTTAGAGTTAAAGGGAGCTATAAAAGCCATCCTTCAAAAATATATGCATGTGTGTGGGTGTATTCAAACGTGTTAAACCAAGTTTTTTTCGGATTCTGACACTTCTCGAATATATTGCAATCCATCAAATTTTGTTTACAGGGTGTATCGAGTTTTTTTTTTACGATTTGTAATGGCCATAAGTTTTTTCGTGAGGATATTTTCAGAAGTCTGTTTTTACAGATCGGTTCAGTTTGAATTCTGATTTTGTTGGCATACAACAGGGTTCACAGATCGAAAATTGTAAAATCAGGATTTGTGTCTCCAAAATCTACCATTAAACCAAAAAATTTAAAAAAATAAGACATCTGTGCAGCGTGATGGAGGAGTGCACGAATTCCGGATTCAAAAAGTCGGAAAATTTAGAAAAAAGTAGCTTGTCTGTGAATCCAACCCTAACACCCCCAAATTTAACTGATTTGAGAAACAGATTTTTCATAAAATCCATATAAAAAAGTTATGGCCATTTCAAATCGCCGTAAATTCTTGATACACCCTGTGATAGGATCCCACTGAAGAATAAAACCAAAACATTTTTGTTAGGAGTATAGAATGTGTGAAACGCCCGAAATCGTCCAAAATGATGATTTTCGGTGTTTTGACCACTAAAACGTGCTTAAAACACGTTTTTAGGTGGCGGAAGACCACTTTTGGACATAAAAAAATATTGACCAAAAATTGACTTTTTGTCTTGGTCCCCCCTTATGTGTCAAAAATTGTCAAATTCTAAGCCTAAGCAATGTGCAGTAAACAAATAAAAAACTTATGAGGAAGGCAGTGGCAAAGTGTTTATGGTGTTCGTCGCCGACAGGTAACCCCATGTTATGTTCTCTCGGACTCATCTCCAGGGGGAGATTTGTGCGCGCATCTCTAACCTGTATTACCAGCGCACCTAAGCCTAAAGCCTCAGCCTAAGCCTAACGGCTCTACGCTGCTTTAAAAAAGAAAGCCCGGGAGTTGACATGTCCGGGACAAGGGCTGACCCAACCAAATTTTGAATGCATAAAAACATTTAGAATTTGACAATTTTTGACACATAAGGGGGGACCAAGATAAAAAGTCAATTTTTGGTCAATATTTTTTTATGTCCAAAAGTGGTCTTCCGCCACCTAAAAACGTGTTTTAAGCACGTTTTAGTGGTCAAAACACCCGAAAATCATCATTTTGGACGATTTCGGGCGTTTCACACATTCTATACTTTAGCCAGATTTTTATTGTCGACTTACTGATTGGCACTCTGAACCACATCTAGCACAGATATATTGACCACCCCAAGCACTCGACTTGAGCTGGACTTGGCCCAGTGGTTGGTGCGTTCCTTGATGGCGAACCTAAGCTCGCTCGATCTGTCTGCTGGGAAAAGGTAGCTCTGAAGAAATTAGGTAAAGCGATTTGTGGTGTAAGTGTAGTTGAATGGATCATACCAACTGGCGCCAGCACCCATTTGAGGAATTGGGAGTTTTGTATTGACAGCCGCTTGCGCTGGAGCTGATTTTTGCGTAATAGGAGACACTTTTAGATTCAGGCAGTTGTTTGCACACAATTGCTGAACAGGGAAATGTGGACTTTAACAAATATGATAGGTAACCCACAAGTGATCGCAATTTGAGCATCAGAATAAACTAAAAGTGGAGGACTGGAAGCTCTCAAAGCACCGGTCAAACCATTGTAGTACCTGGAAGTTGAGAAGATTACGAGCAAAGTTGGTCAAGAGCATAGCTATGATATGATACTTATCAAGTTTTGGTTTAAAAAAGTATTTGGTCGGAACAAAAGCAATTACCTCTAATAAGCGCCCACCCCTAACATAGGGGACATATATCTCGACCCAGAGCAAATATTTAGCATTGCTGTTTTTTGCATTTTCTTAACTCCCACGAGCTCTAACGATTCCGCTTTTTAGATTTTGGTTGGGCACCCAAAATTTTCGAGATCGACTCAAATTTTTCAGATTTTTGGAGGTTTGAAAAATAGGCGCCCATGGGCTCTTATTTGAGGAAATATGGTATTTCTTGTTTAAAATGTTTTCTTCTAATCCACCATGTTATTGTAAAATGCTTTCAGAAATCTGAATTATGCAATAGAAATTTCGCACATAACCATAAGTAACCTCGCCCATAACTAACCTGGGTTATTTATGGAGGGGGTGTGGTGAGACGGTTATTTGAGGTGGATTATTTAAGGGTTTTGATGCACTTTTGGTCAAGAATTTGGCTTGGATTCATGTCTAGGGAAAGTCTGTGCGCGCATCTCAACCCCAAACCATTTAATATTAGCTTAGGGGTTTTTTAACTTTGTTTCAGATACCAAATTTTTTCAGATATCGGATGTCAGTATACCCAATGCATGAGATGCAATCCAGCCCTGGCACACATACATACCTGAGATATAAATCACTGATAACCCTCAGAAAATAATCTTTTTAAAATTTATCACTTTTAAGCTACGTTCACATACTGCGACTCCGCCTCCGACTACTCTGGAGTATGTGAACACTTACGCCTCCGACTACTCTGGAGTATGTGAACACTTACGCCTCCGACTACTCTGGAGTATGTGAACACTTACGCCTCCGACTACTCTGGAGTATGTGAACACTTACGCCTCCGACTACGATTTCGTGCAACTGTTCACATACTACGACTCCGACGTTTTGTGAACACCCTGCGACTCTGCCTCTTTTTTGGTGCTGTGCACACAATGGAGTCGCAGTCAGAGTCGGGAGTCGGAGACACAGGTATGTGAACACCGAATGTTTGAATTTTTATTTTTTTGCACTTTTGTTAATTCAAGGCAGTTTACGACGTTAAGGATAGTTTAATTTTTTTCGGAGTGTTGGTGTGTTTTAATGGGGCTCAGTGTGATTTGAGGTGGTTTGTGATGTTTTTAATGCTTTAACGTGGTGTCAGATGGTTTGAGATACAGTCGAACCTCGATATAATGACACCCGAAAATTGACCAATTTGGTCAGCTTTAACTAAAATCTAGTCAAATGAACCCTCGATATAACGACCTTGGGGTGTCGTTATATCGAGGTTCGACTGTATTTAGATGTTTTATATTGGTTTGAGGTCGTTTATTGTGATTTTGGAATAGTATGGGATAAAAGTCGGACTCATTTCAATAATAGCTGAGTTCACTCCCAAAACTCGCAAAAAAAATTCTGCTTAGTTTGAAAAATAGTATGTGAACGTAGCTTTACTCTCATTCGACTTGAAAATTTCAGAAATTTAATCAAAAATATTTTAAAAATATATCTATTTCTAAGAGATGAAAGATAAAATGTGTAAGAAAATTCGACCCTAGTATAGAATACCCCCCAAACTTATGCCTTCTAAAACTTGGGTAAAGAGCACCCAAATATATGTTCCAGATCCCAGAAAAGTGCGTAAAACACTTATTAGTCACAACTTCCATACGCTGGCCTACCCCTGAGCCTAAGGGCTAAGCCTGAACTTGTTGTTCCAAAGGGTAGTTACAACAATTTTTAGAAGGTCTGATTTTGGGGGGGGGGTATTCTATACTAGCGCCGAAAATTCGAATTCTTTAGTTCAGGAAATAATATACGGCTGAAAATGTCCGACACCCGCTCTTCAAAAAGAACAAAAACTTTTTGTATTTGCAGTGCTTTCAGTAATTTAAGACAAATAAAAAAGGTAGAATTTTGGGGTCCACATTCGACAGTAGTTCCCTTTATCCCTATGCCAACCAATTTTTTTAAGTTTCCTGATTCACATTGAGTTCGAAATGACCAAAAAAACACCTGAAGCAAAGTGAGTTGTTGTTATTGTCAGCGTTCAGATGTGCATTTGTGATCTTCCAGTCTACTGAACCAGATTTGGCACCACAAACACCGTAGCTCTTGTAGTCCATATATAGAAGGGGGTTGCACTGATCTAAACCATTCTTTTGATTCCATACATAACCATTGTCTATAATAAACCTGAGACACAACACTTTTTAAGTCAACTACCACTTCTTTTTTCCTAAAAGAACTTGGCAGCTTTGAAGACCTCACTTTAAGCTTTTAAGCGAAAACAAAAAGGGCTACATTCAAGACAAAAGTCATCCGTCCAAACCAATGAACTTTCTCCCATGGGAAATAGACAAAAAGCTGAGGGAAGTTTTAGAGATAAATATCACGGACACTTATCAAACAAATAAATCGCATGGCATTCGAAAAAACCAAAAAAATAAGAGTTAAAGACTTCATATTTCAAGTTCCCGTCAAGAATAACCAAAATGGGGGTAGGGTGAGGGCTGACATCTAGAGATCGGAGCCCTTGCGGTTAACATGAGAATTCCTGACTGTAACGTTGGACTATCTGGAGGGTTTAGAGCATGCTGAGAAAAAAAATCAGGCGCAAAAACGTTGATGCAATACCCTTAATTTTCGCAATCTTCACAACGACTCTTTGAAAAATGCATAGTTTTTTCTTCAGGGTAGTGAGCAGTGAATTTATTTAGCTCAGTATGTTATTTTATGCTCATAAGAAAGCCCTTTGTCTGAGGGCCCGGGGCGCTTATTAGAGATAGTACGGGAAACACCCTTTGTGCAAATATTTCCATGCTTTTAGTAAATTTGTAAAATTTTCAAAACGGCCTTTTTTATTTTTTTATTTTTACACGCTATAATTTTTTGTATATAGGCAAATGACATGCCATTAGAAAGCTCAGACAAAGGGCTTTTTTATGAGCAGAAAATAACATGCTGAGCTAAATAAATTCACTGCTCACTACCCTGAATACCGTATTTCCTCTGATATGCGCGCACCCTCTACTTTGAGGACCTATATCTCAGCTCAGAGAAAATATTTTGCAAAGCTGTTTATTGCATTTTCTTAACTCCCACGAGCTCTACTGATTCCATTTTTTAGATTTTGGTTAAGCACCCAAAAATCTCGAGATCGAGTTCAAATTTTTCCAATTTTTGGAGGTTCGAAAAATAAGCGCGCATGGGCGCTTATTAGAGGAAATACGGTATTTGCTACTTTAAAGTTGAGAATGGTTTTGTTAGAATTTTTCAGATTATGAATTTACTGATTTCTTTATTTTTCACTATATAATCATTGACATAAAAGCACAATAAGCAATTTCCAATTCATTCAATTGATTTCCACATGGACATCATCGTTCTGTTAGACCAAACGCAGACGCTTTTCATAGCTCTCGATGCTTCTGCTTACATTATATCTTGAGCCATTTGTCGGAAGGCAATTTCAATTCTTTCAACTCTTAGAGGTTTGGCACTGGGCTGATTTAGAATTTTGACGTGATGTAGCTCCAAAGGAAGTCGTCGCAAGGTGGACACTTTAATACGATCCCGTTTCGCTGGCAGGAGAGTTAGGCCAATCCATCGATCAGGAAATTGATGATTGAGATAGTTGATCATTTCTCTTTTGATGTGTGGCGGCACTCCATGTTGTTGGAAAATGAAGCTTTTAAAACCCCTCTTTTGACAAACAGATTGGACGAATCGTTGAAGCATCTCCAGATAGGATTCCCAGATCACATTGCACTTGAAGAAGAATGGACCAACGACGCCCTTTGCTGATCCAAGCGATGAAAGACACTCTTTGTGGATGTAAATCAAAAAATTTCAAAAATCTGTCCTTAACTTTAAAGGAACACATCTTTTCATCTGAAACTTATTTTTCAAAGTCACTTGAGCCAAAAAATTTCTTAAGATACGGGCTTGCGAATGATGTAAAAGAGTTTTAAAAGTATGAAAAAAAATCAAAATATCAAAAATGAAACGGCGGAAATTGAGCGGACACCCTGTAAATTTACTTCGCTAAATCATAAAAACTTGTTTTTCGGTGTTTTTAAATCATTATTATTAGCGATGCGGTCGGCTAACCAAAAACCGGTTAACCGACCCGCCAAATAAAGCGAGACGAAAAGCCGAGAAAACCAAAAACCAGGTTCAGCAAAATCCCGGTTTATTTACAAAAATAACCAGGTACATTAATAACCAGGCCGGCTATCCGCCCGAATTTTTTTGAAAAGCAGAACCAAAAACCACTTTTGAAAAAAACCAGTTTTTTAACCGATTGATTTGAACAAAGCCGACCTCGATTTTTATCATTCTTTTTTAAACCAACATGTAGCTCTGCTCTTCTAGTTTCTAATGAGGTATCAAATGTGGCGCAATGTGATTAGGAAAAAACTGATAAAAGCTAGTTTTTGTGAAACAGCTTCTTTCAAAATCGATTGTAAGAAAATTAAACTCATTAGAAATCAGAATAGCAGGGCTAACTGCTGGTCCGAAACCCCAGCTATCTTCTCTTCTAAACATCAAACAGCGAAATACCATGTAAAATTGAAATTTACCTTCCTGAAATAGGCCAATCCAATCGATCAAGTTGACCGAATCCTCAAAGTTCCAATCCAACTTTACATATTTATTGTCTGATTCGGAGCCGAGGAACAAGCAAGAGGCAGACAGACCCATAAGTTGATTAGTAGCGGCACTAGATAGACCCGTGTCTTCAGACAGCTTGACCATCATGGATATGGCCATGCCACGATTAGCTGACATGATTCCTTCAACAAATAATAGTCGAATAGACCACGGAAATAGATGCAAAAAGATTACCCCCGGCAGTTCCTTGACAATTAATAGAAAGGAGAAGCAACAATTGGACCAAAAAGCAAACTCTTAGATGTATGTATTGCTCTTGTGGGAGTAGGAGGAGAATCTTTTAGAGTTGGAGGGCACTGGCGAGGTCGATAATTCCAAATAGAAACATGCCCCAGTTTTTCTCCCAAATTTTTTTTGTCATGCTTCAACCATTCGTGTTAATAGGAGCGGATAAAGCGTCTAAGTTGGGCAACTGGGGACATCAAGAAGGGACAACAAATAGCAGTTCTATTTTATATGGCAGTCTTATTTATGATAGGGTAAGAAAAGGATCTAAAACTGATAAATTAGCAGCATAAAGTGATAGACCAAATAATTTTAGTGCAAACACGGCTTTTCAAACAACAATACTTTTTTCCCGACTAAAACAATCTTTTTTTCCGAAAAATTTTATATGAGCAAAGCTTTTTGGTGCTGCCTTTTGCTGCAAAAAAAGTCTTTTTGGAGCAGAAAAGTCTTTTGGCAGCACGAAAAAGCTTTGCCCGTTTTATATTTGCAATCTAGCTTCTGTTTTTCAATTTTTTTTACTTAATTTTTTAGAATTTTTAGCATTGTCGTGTAGCCCACGATCTCAGCTTTCTAACTAGCTATCAAACTACACTAAAAAATATAGAGAAGTTTTCGAAATAGAGGTTTGGGGGTAGAGAAAAAATAACACCTATTTTTTAAACCTCTAAATATCTGGCGGTATGACAGTTGGCAAAAAGAACAACTTCACAAAAAGGGAAGGAGTAGAATATGCCATTTCAGTTTGTGCCCTTTTCAAATTGTGCCAATTGAAATAGTGCCAGATACACTTTGTGCCACGGCTTCGGCTGATTTTTCTATTTAAATTATTGGCACTATTTGAATTGGAACAATTTTAAAAGGGCACAAACTGCAGGGGCACAATCTGAATTTGCACAGACCAAAAAGACACAATTTGAATTGGCCCAATCTAAAATGGCACATTCTACTCCTTCCCCACAAAAAACCATTTCGCAAAAAATTCTATCAAAAGTGCCATTTCGCAAACTGCTATTTTGCAAATGGCTCAAATTTTTTTCACCGGTAAATTATTTCTTTTCACCAGTAAATTTGAATTTTAAACAAAATACTTACTTCTACCAGTAAATTACTGATTTCTACCAGTAAATTTGATAATTTATGCGAGTTTTGGTGGTTTTTGGCTCATTTTTGTTTTTGGTTGTCGATCTTAGCATCTTACAGCTATTTTTTTGGCACTCCAGTCGACTCTAGAACAGGCATCCCGAGTCGACTCTAGAACAGGTTTCAGTCGACTCTAGAACAGGCATCCCAGTCGACTCTAGAACAGGCACCCCAGTCACTCAGTCAACTCTAGAACAGGCATCCCAGTCGACTCTAGAACAGGCATCCCAGTCGACTCTAGAACAGGCACCCCAGTCGACTCTAGAACAGGCACTCCAGTCAACTCTAGAACAGGCATCCCAGTCGACTCTAGAACAGGCATCCCAGTCGACTCTAGAACAGGCATCCCAGTCGACTCTAGAACAGGCATCCCAGTCGACTCTAGAACAGGCATCCCAGTCGACTCTAGAACAGGCATCCCAGTCGACTCTAGAACAGGCATCCCAGTCGAACAGGCATCCCAGTCGACTCTAGAACAGGCATCCCAGTCGACTCTAGAACAGGCACCCCAGTCGTCTCTAGAGCAAGCACTCCAGTCGAACAGGCATCCCAGTCCTCTAGAACAGGCATCCCAGTCGACTCTAGAACAGGCATCCCAGTCGACTCTAGAACAGGCATCCCAGTCGACTCTAGAACAGGCATCCCAGTCGACTCTAGACTCTAGAACAGGCATCCCAGTCGACTCTCGAGAACAGGCATCCCAGTCGACTCTAGAACAGGCATCCCAGTCGACTCTAGAACAGTCAGTCGACTCTAGAACAGGCACTCCCAGTCGACTCTAGAACAGGCATCCCAGTCGACTCTAGAACAGGCATCCCAGTCGACTCTAGAACAGGCAGTCCAGTCGACTCTAGAACAGGCATCCCAGTCGACTCTAGAACAGGCATCCTCTAGTCAGTCGACTCTAGAACAGGCATCCCAGTCGACTCTAGAACAGGCATCCCAGTCGACTCTAGAACAGGCATCCCAGTCGACTCTAGAACAGGCATCCCAGTCGACTCTAGAACAGGCATCCCAGTCGACTCTCAGAGCAAGTCGACTCCAGTCGTCTCTAGACTCAAGACTCCAGGCATCGACTCTAGAACAGGCATCCCAGTCGACTCTAGAACAGGCACCCCAGTCGACCAGTTGATCAACTACTCACCCACTCGCACGTTCTTGTATACGCATTCCAGGCTTGTTGCACTTAGGACAATCACGATTTAATGACACCAATTTGTACTTGTATAAAATTAGATAAATATCGAGCAAATAGCAATTCAAAAAGGTATTTCCATACCTGTCAAGAAAAGACAATAGCTCATCAGAATTTTGGCCCATTCAATCTAATTGGCTGCAGTTCCAACGAAAAGCTTTCTGGTAACGATTGTTTGCCTTCAGAGCCATTGAGTAGTTGTCCTCTAAAAGATAAAACATATATAGCACAGCCACAACTTACTAGCAACAGTTTTAGCAAAATAATTAGCAAAAAAATAACAGGTTAAAAAGCGGGGTGAGTGTTCTAAAGTCGACTGGAGTGCCTGTTCTAAAGTCGAGTGTGGTGCCTGTTCTGGAGTCGACTGGGGTGCCTGTTCTAGAGTCGACTGGTGTGCCTGTTCCCTATTTGCTCCAAATTGGTGCCCTACATGATGAACCGAGCGGTTTTGGCGGGTGCCATAGGTATCAACTGAGATAACGGTCATTTTATATTATGAATCAGTAAAACTAAAAAGCATTTTTAAGGTAAACTTTTTGCATTGCCAAGTAAACCTTGAATGCTGACACCGGAATCATGTTCAGCATGGTCTAATTGCTCATAAAACTGCCATCTTAGTTTATAGATGACTGTCAGATTTCACATTCCGCTCAAGACAATCAATATTTTAACGAAAAAATTCCGTTTGAATATTTATTGTCTTGAGCGGAATATGAAATTTAACAGTGACCTATAAACTTAGATAGCAGTTTTTTATTTATTCAAAATTTTACGACTGGAAAAACACCGAGAAATAATCGTTTTTACGATTTGAGGATGCAAATACATATTTTGTGGAGGTAAACACATAATTTAAGAGAAGAGTGTTTTCGATTTCACCCATTTTTTATTACCCCCTCCTGGGAGCCCTTCCTGAATACCCTCCTCCTGGCTACCCTTCTCCTGGTTACCGCTCTCCTGTGTACCCTTCTCTTGGATACCCCCATCTAGATACCCCGACCTGAGTACCCCTCCAGGGTACCACCGCCTGGGTATCCAGGCTAAAGTCCACGATCTCCAACTTTTTTAAGCCACTTCAATTTTACAGTTTTGTGCTTAAAAGAGAGCTAAGATGTTGAATTTCAGGATTCCGGGAAGATATCCGACATAAGTTCGCAAAAAAATAGCAGAAAATTGTGCCTAAACACAGAAGTGGCGGTCCACACAGCCGACCCAAATACTTTATAGAGATGTTACACGGCCACTTAACCGAGTAAACTTGTATTTATTTGAAAGCTCGTTAAATTCTGCACCTGACAAGTGTTTCAATTGCACTGAATTGTTTTCGTATAAAAATACGATCAAATAACTGAAACACCCCGAAACTGTCCGATGTTATACAATCAACCCCTGAAATGAACCGCTAGTAGCACTTTTTCAGATAATTTTTTTTTCTCCTATCTTGTTCAGCGTGAAATTTTGAACAAAACGCTCGCATTAGTACAAACAGCTTTTTGAGTGTTAAGTCTAACAGTTAGACGCCTTGCAAGCATCTAGAAAATAGGCAGTTACACCAAAGTTTCCATTTATGTGCATTGACTTGTGATTCATCATTTTGCGGTCAAACGTGATAGTTATAAGGTTTAATTCTGCTTTTTAGCAACAATTTTCATCGCAGAAAATTTTCAACAACAGTAACTTTTGACATTTTACATAACAGTATAAAGTAGAGCATACACACAAGCTGAAGTGAAACAACAGAACTGGAAACGAAGTTTAACACGGGAAGCGCTGACTGTAAGACCAGCACATTCTGGAGAATTCTGCAGAATTCATTCATTCAATTTTACGGAGAATACGAATCTGCAAACCGTTTAAAAAAAAGCCGCTTCGCTCGATCTTCCGAAAAATTTCTGAATAGTGTCAAATGTGACTTGGGCATGTTCATAAAATCAGCTAGTACTCAAATACTTTATAATAGGGACAACAGGCGCCTATCGGCGCCTCTATCGTATTTTAATATTTCGAATGAGCATAAACATGCAAATAAAATTATTACATCGAAAAAAGTTTTTCCTTGTGACCAAATGGGCACTCATAAGATTAACCCCGAAAACCACCACTTTTCACTTTCAAGGGGCAAAATTTCAATTTTTTCATAGCACTCTTCAAATCTGATTCCGAAAGGTCCTCCGCCATTAAAAGAGCTTTCGAATGAGTATAAACATGCAAATAAAAATATTACACTAAAAAAAGTTTTCCTTTGTAACTAAACATGTACTCAAATTGGCGTCAGACGTTCCCCGTCCCAAATACTATTGGGTTGATTCATAATTAATGCGGATTTTTGTTGCCTTATGATTCTTTTGATCTATTTCTTCTTTAAATTTGCTTTTTTTGTTTTAAAGTATGCCCTCGCTTTTGTTTAGAAGAATGCGCGTCGAAAACCACCTTCACATTCGCCATATCATGCTCTACCACTTCGAGAAAGGATGGAGGGCAGCGCAGTCTTTTGGCGATATTGTCGAACTCTTTGGCGAAGAGGCGATCAGTCAAAGTCAAGTGGAAAGATTTGAGAGCTTGATCATTAAAGTCAGATGGGCGACGTCTTCCTTTCTCATCTTGCAAGCTTGTGTCACCGGATTTGAAATGCTTGAACCATCTTTCCACCTGACTTTGACTGATCGCCTCTTTGCCAAAGAGTTCGACAATATCGCGAAAAGACTGCGCTGCCCTCCATCCTTTCTCGAAGTGGTAGAGCATGATATGGCGAATGTGAAGGTGGTTTTCGACGCGCATTCTTCTGAACAAAAGCGAGGGCATACTTTAAAACAAAAAAGCAAATTTAAAGAAGAAATAGATCAAAAGAATCATAAGGCAACAAAAATCCGCATTAATTATGAATCAACCCAATATATAGAGATACACATGCATTATACACATGACAACAATTATTTAAACTTGCGAGAAATTAGATATTTGAATAATGTCTTGAGAGGAATTTGAATTTTGACAAAGACTTTCAAAATTTAAGACCAGTTTTATAAGTAAATCGACCATGCTGAACATGAATCCGGCATTTTAATTGCAGGTTCGTTTGGTGAAAAACAAGTTTCACGTTTTCAAATATTTTTTTAGTTTTTTTAAACTGTTGCTTAACACTCTTAAAACTCTATTAAGTTTTATTTTAAATCACTTTTTTGTGCAGTTTCGTTTGCTCTTTCAAATGGTATGTGGGTTTTGCTGAACAAACTGCTCTATCACAACTAAGTTTGCACGTTTTAGTAAAAAAACCATTTTGAAAAAATGACACAACTTTTTCTTTAGGCAAAAAATATTACATACAGTGATCATAAACACGTAAGCAATATGTCATTTAAATCTTAATTGTTGCCCTTTCTAACGAGCTATCGAAGTCATGCATGTGTATATAAAGCTCATTTTAGTAGTACTAGCTGATTTTATGAACATACCCAAGTCACATTTGACACTATTCAGAAATATTCGAGCGAAGCGGCCTTTTTTAAAAACGGTATGCAGATTCGTGAAATTCTGCACCAGAATGTGCTGGTCTTGCAGGGCTTCCCGTGTTAAATAGCTCAAACTCTCATAATTAGACCATATAAGCCTTTTATTAAACACTTCCGTCAAAAAGTGTTATTATGTAATAATGATTAATTAATGATTAAGGCAAAAGCTTATACCCTCCAGAGCAATAAGTCAAGCGTTTTAGGAAGCAAAGTAGTGAGAATAGGTTAAGCTACTGGATCCACCAAATCAATATACTCCCCAGCTTCACAAACGTACAATTACAACAACATGTGCCGGGTGTGTCATGAAATTGAAACATTTCTAACTCTCCACAACTTTTTTTTATGAAGCAAATACGAAATTCTGTAAACACAGATCGATTTAAATTTTTATAAAAAAAAATTGGTATATAAAGTAAAAAACAAAATTTTCGCTTGGTCCTCCTGTACTTTTTAGCTTGCCTATCCAGAGGCCATCTACAGACCAGGACCCAAGCCACAGGAGAGACCAAGCGAAAATCGTGTTTTTCACATTATATACCAAAAACATTCTTATGAAATTTTAAGTAGTTCTGCGTATAAAAATATTTGGCTTGCATCATAACAAAAAGTTATAGAGGGTAAATAGTATCCGAATTTCTCTTGAATGTAAGACCAGAGTAGATTCAATAAGTGGAGCAGTAAAGTAGAATCAAGATATGTTTTGCATGCAAACAGTAACAATAATTGCACAATAGACTTATCTCTACAAAAGTCTTATCCACTCGTTGTTACCTGCCGATTCGGCGATCACGTCCATTGAATTGTTGGAGAAGTGCGTGGAATTCACCTTTTTTTAACGCACCCGCTAGACTGGAATCGACGAATTCCTACGAGTTCTGTGACTCGCAAGCTGAAAGCTGGGTATCCTGAGAGAGACCAATGGTCTGCTCCCAACTTCACCAGCAGGTCCGGCTCCAAAATTGAGTCTTGCTTAAGGGCATCGGTGATTTTGGCTGGAGTAACCTCTTCTGATGATCGGCACAACTGAAACTTGTTTATTAATGTACAAGAGCGGCTTTGGAACCAAAATCAACCTACCTTTTTGCAAGCTCTGACTAATCCTTGCTTGCCATGGGATAAGCCTAGCACTATTACTCTAAGCTTTTTATGATTAAGGATGTTGGGGTCACTTGCATTTGACTCAAATAGTATTCTTCCGTCGATAGCTATTTTACTGCTCCAAGTCCTGATAAATTTTTGAAGACGTTGTTGATTGTTGTAAAGAATTGACCATGGGTCGTAGAAAGTGAGGCACTCCACTCCAGCATCCAGTGAATGAGCAATTATATCGGTGATGCAATTCTAGAAGTTTAAATTAATAAGTATTTGCTATATTGTTGGAAAAGTTAAATTATTTGCTTCCCCACCTGCCACGGAATAAATTAAAAAAGTTATTTTACTCTAACTACATTTGAGCTTCATTTAAAAATAGAAAATGAAGAGACCAGAATCAACCAAATCACAGAGAAATGAAGCAAATATAAAAATTTTTGTTTACTGAGTCGATAAGCGTTTACATATATAACAGGCCTTAATTTAAACTTTTATTTTTTTTCTTACTTGAGAGAGGGGGAAGGGGGCATACGGTAATATGTACCATCGATTACTTTGGGTCATTATGACTTAGGATGATGAGTCAGGATGACGTGCGCCAATAAAATGCGCAATTTCTCTAGAGATTTTTATCGGGCTGCGGGCGGATAACGGGACGGAATTTTGGCCAAAATAAAAACGAGGACGGGAACGGGATTTTGAGTTTGAAAAAACGGGATCCCGCCCAAAAAACGGGATTTTTCTTAAATCGTTAATTAAATCTCGTTTTCTGTAATTTTGAACGACACCCTGTTGCCTCAGAATTTTGACCCCTAATTTTTTTGCCTATCGTGTAGTGGAAGTCTTTCCGAGAAAGTTGAAGAAGGACAGTCACATTAAAAAGTCGGTCTTACACGGAAGATTACAAGTTTTGAAAAAGAGCTGACTGCCAAATTTCAAATTCCTCTCGAGAGAATAATCATTTGAATTCGAATGTCACAAACATTTCTCAAATTCATATTTTTAATTCAAATGAACATTGTCTCGAGAGGATTTTGAAATTTGGCAGTTAACCTTAACTTGTAAAAACAGTTTTATAAGCAAAATGGGTACGCTGATCACGAATCCGTTGTCAGATTTTGCGATTTCATGCGCGAAAAAAAGCAGACAAAGAATGATCGAATTAGGAAAATTTCTGAAAAAATAAGACTTTGCGGAATTTTTTCTCGTGAAATTGCCTACTTTTGGGGACGAAATTTCACTGAAAATGATCAAAGGGATTGGGCGAAAAACGGGAACGGGACCTGGATTTTAGGGAATGAGTGGGCGGGATAACGGGATGCGATTTTGGGCCAAAATCAGAGCGGGCAGGACGGGATCCCGTCCCGTGAAAATTTCTAAATTTCTCGTATATTAAGGCTAAATTAAATGTTTTGTTAAGTTGTGGCAGACATTACTTTTAAGACATTGGTTGGGCATCTGAAATTTTTAAAATCAAACCGAAATTTTCTTCATTTTAAGGGTTGAAAAATAATATCCCACGGGAAGATCATCGTAAAATGTACGGTATTTTTCTTAATTTTTTTAAATGTATCAAGAAAATTTGTTAATTTCAATGATGTATTTTGATTCCACTGACCTAAAAAATTGTCCTTTCGTCATTATCAGCATGTTTTTCTTGTTTTTCGTAAAAACTATTTCCAAAAGTGTAATCAAAAAGAATCTCTTAAAGACGACTTGACCCAAAAACTACGGCAAGGTTTTTTACAACATAGCAAATTTTGTATTTTTCCTCAATAAGCTGTAAAACAATCACCGTTTTTGATATTTATCTATATACATCAATTTTTCGTGCTCTTTCTATCTGTGTATTCAGATTTTTACTTTTTACACAAAAAAGTGGATTTTTAAGACATTTTAAAATGGGTGCAAAATTGACTATTATGGCTGAATTGATACTTAAAATTGATACTTTTAATGCAGGGAGGTAGCACAGAGTATGATGCACAAATCAGTTTTGATTTATGCTTTCTCTGGTATACACATTTTCAGAAAAAATGAGTGAATTACTAACTTTAGCTGTAAATCATGGGGTTTTCGAAAAAATAAACACACTGCTAGATACAACAATGAATAAGCTTTCAAATGAGGTATTACTTGCCCTAAAACAAAAATGTGTAAGAATTGCATTATTAAAAAAAATCATATGGGTAGAAAAGACCCACTTAGTAGTTTGAGGATTAAGGTGCATTATTAGGTAGTGTAGCACTTTATGAAAAGCTTACATAGTCGATAAGAGACTGATCCACAAATACTACAGAAATATGCCTGGGCACCTTTTTCACCCTCAACCGACTGTTTTGATTATTGTTTTCGGAGTTGAAAGAAAGGTAACAACTGCAAACATCCTTTAGGCCTGCAATCAACCCAAATTTGAGCTGATTGTGCAATAGCAGAACAAGTCCGAGCATAAACTGAAGGCAGTAGGCTAGAGTTGTCCTTAGCAAAGTCACGGCCATCGATCCATCAGGCATACCTGAGAACAAAACGATTTATTTTTTACAAAAAACGCAAAATTTTGAGCGAACTAGCAACATAATACAAAAAAAGACAAAATATCAGAGAATAGGAGTGCAAGATCTGCAAATAGGGGATATAGCAATTGAAACAAATGGGAATTTTCGTTCACAGTATGATTGAATAGCAATAGAGTTTGTTTGTAGCTAAACAAAATCATGGCTGGGAAAAGGACAAACTAAAGGAAAGGAATGTCTCTGAAGCACAGAATCTGAAATGCAAAACTCCCATTTAAATAAGTACACGCCATTTAAAGTTGTTCGAATTGGAAAACTAGCAATTTTGGCATGGTGTTTTGGTTGAACTGCTTTTCTTTAGCAAGCGCACAAAATCTTTTTATTGTGAGATTGCCTTTAATTCACCTTGCTTTTAAAAAATTATATTTTCGCTAAACTTTACTAATTTCGAATGCTTTCTAGGTGATCGCTGTCTAAGTAGTTGGGGAACAACAAGTGCGGGTGAAATGGGTGGACATCATCATCATGAGCCGTAAGTTCATTTATTCTCTAATTGGTTTAGGCCTGTTTGAAATGCATCCTCAATCCTCAATATTGGCGAAGTGCTTTTCGCAGTTTTTCAGCGAAATAGCTCTAAGATTTTTTGCAAGTTTAGTGCAATATTGAAGCTGATATTTGGTTCTTTCATTTGACACCAAACTTGCACAGAGTGAAAATAATAATTGTTGATAAAAGTACGTTCATCTTCAACATTAAGGATTGAGGATTATGTTGAGGATATGTTGAGGAGAATGTTGAGGATTATGTTGAAAATCACCAACTTTTATTCATAATTTTTATATACGTCCTCTGCAAGTTTGGTGTGAAACGAATGCCATGAATTTCAGCTTCAATACGACACCAAACTTGCCCTTTAAAGTTGTATGGCTGAAAAAAGCTAAAAACACTTCGCAAAGGTTGAGGATTGAATTTGCATTGTGGGAGAGGCCTTTTATACACAGATTTTTTTTTCGGAGTGGTCGGCAATGAAATATTATGGGGCTCAAAATTTCGAGGGCTCGCTAATTATGGTTTATAAACACAATACGTGAAACTGACAATAATTATTGCTACAACGAAAATTCCTTATGTGCTTTGGTCTATCTGCATCTTCCATCTTTCATTTATTGTTTTTAGGTTTGAAGTTCCGCACTACTCCGCTTTCAACAACACAAACTTTCCGCAATTGAATGAGTACAGAAAGCGTTTGGACCGTCTTGGCTTGAAAGATCCGCATATCAGGTTCGGTTTTTCGTGAATTTTGTGTGTTGAGCTTAGCCATGGAGTTGTTCATGCAATGAAATTGAACGAGGACCTGTTATTTTAGAAATTGGGGCTATAAGTTTGATCCTAAACGTGGCCTTGACAGAACCCCATTGAGCTGGTTTTGGACGGTGAAATAATTTTTTTTAATTTTATAAAAAATGTATCTTCAGGTCATTAAACCAGGAATTAAGTGGGGATTTCCTCTAGCGGTCACCATAATTTCTATTGAGGAAGGATACAGTTTCTTCAAGTAATTTCGTTTATGTTTGTTGCAAGTGTAAAATAGGCTCGGATTTAGGCATGGTCATACTAGCTGGAGAAGTGAGCATTAAAGAAGAGAGGACGAAAAGACTATAAAGCTAAAGCTCTCCAATGTGTGTACTGCTAATTGTAAATTAGGATGCATCTTCCAATAAATAATGTACAGTCTACCCTCAAGTTAACGTCACCCCCTCATGTTCGTTCCCACCTATTGTCCGACACTTTTTTTAACCTAAATTTAAAAGCTTATTGCCAGTTGTCTTCGGTCAGTCCAGTCCGAAATATCGCAAGGATTTAGATTTTACTGATTGTTTTTGTAACGTCACCCTATTTCACCCCGTCACCCTAAGGGGTGACGTTAAATCGAATACCCGTGGGTCTTTTCGGCAAAAACTGTTATTATGTACAAAAACGATCGGTAAAATTTAAATCCTTGCGATATTTCAGACTAGACTGACCGAAGACAACTGGCAAAGCTTTAAAAATTATGGTAAAAAAGTGCCGGACCCTAGGTGGAACGAAGTTGAGGGGGATGACGTTAAATCGAGGGTGGACTGAAGTAGTTTTTGGCAGAAATTTGCTGACGCGATAATTGTTTCTTCGGCTAGGTGACTAGACCGCGCGTTCTGCGGTCGTTCTACTTAGCGCTTTGTTTTTTTCCTGTCCAGTTGGTAGCGTTGGATCAATCATTGAATTAATCGACCTAAATTTTCAGATTCTCGAAACGTAGCAGGGTCCTACCAGTAACATGTTTTTTTCTTAAAGTTTCACATTAGTTGCCTTTTAATATTTCTTCTCCGACATTGATTGACGGTCTGTCAATATCAGTATCGGAGCTAAAAAATTCTTCATGTGGGTGGTAGTCAGATCGTTACCACTCATTTGGGCACCCTCATTTGGGCACTAATCTCAAATATGCTTAATTTTCCACTCAAAGCTGTGGTTCCTCAGATTTTATTCGTTTAATAGTTTTTAGAGCATAAGTAGGCCACAGGGAGGATAAGAAAACAACCAGGTCATCATTCCGAAGATGCCTACCTCCAGTAAAAAAATTGGATGACGCTATTAGCTTAAAAATTCATTTTTGGTTATTAGAGCATGACGGCAAACTCTAATTCAGGTACGCGACAATTCACAGCCAGCGACAATTTGCAGCCAGGACAATTCACAGCTATAATAAAAAAATTCAAGGTTTTTCTCGCACGTTGTTGCACTGAAAGATTTCACTCCTTGATAATTCTAGCGGGTACACGACAAAATCTTCCCGACAAAATTTTCCCGACAAAATTTTCCCGACATTATTTTCCCGCGACAATATTTTCCCGACATTATTTTCCCGCGACAATATTTTCCCGACAATTTTATTCTGTTTATTTCTGTCGTCTTATTTCAACCAATGTCGGCATTATTGGTTGTCCGTTTTTTGTGTTTGCTGTTTTCTATTCTTTTCATGCTCCATGGACATTTTTTATTTAAGAATATTCAGAATATATTTCGTCGCAATGGCTAACGCAAATGTGGATCAAAACTGGCCGCATATGAGAATTCCCGCTTCTCAGTTGTGCATAATGTTGTACTTGATGATGATGCCCGTTTCCTAAAATGAAAGTTGAATGTTGCATTGCGAGTTAATCAGTTTAAAAAAAGGTGTTACCATAGTCGTCGTTCTGGCAAGGTGCTTCTCTTCGTTGCGCACTGCCGTACTGAGGATGTTTGATGGATTTGCTTCACAGCCATGCTGAGTGATGATCCTGAAACAAATAATCAATAGAGATCATCACTAGACATAGAACTAACTTGATAAACGTGCCGTCCTGTTGAAACCAAGCTCTTCCCTTACAACCATTTGACTGCTGATCACACATAGCTGAGATGCTTGCCGCTCTGAGGACCCTGTGCTTGAAGTACATCCTTCCATCATGAATGAACTTGACATTTCCCTGGTTTGAGTTAGCAGCATACGGTCGAGTTTGTAGATCACCCGCCTGTAAAAAAAAGTGTTGCAGTAAAAAAGTTAATAAAGTTGAAAAGTCATACAGGATTGTTCTGAGCGATGGCCAAGACTCCACGCAGCCAGTTTTGATCCACATTTGCGTTAGCCATTGCGACGAAATATATTCTGAATATTCTTAAATAAAAAATGTCCATGGAGCATGAAAAGAATAGAAAACAGCAAACACAAAAAAAGGACAACCAATAATGCCGACATTGGTTGAAATAAGACGACAGAAATAAACTGAAAAAAATTGTCGGGAAAATAATGTTGGGAAAATATTGTCGCCGGAAAATAATGTCTGGAAAATAATGTCGGGAAAATATTGTCGCGGGAAAATAATGTCGGGAAAATTTTGTCGTGTACCCATTCTAGCAACTTTGCTGGAGACTTTCTTCTGCGTTTTCATTCTTTTTTTTAGTTTTATTTTTGTCATGTTCTGACTTAAGCGGTCTCTTACCACCGCATTTAAATGGAGCTTGATGTTTACCACCCAGGATTTTGGAGCTTTAAGGAGCTTCGTCAAGTGCAACAAGGTCGTGATCAACTATACCTTAAGTGGCTGCAAGGAAAGAAGACAAAGAAAGAAACCAACAAGCCGACAAGCAAATGCTAGCAGTTGTGGAAGCTGACGAAGAACGCAGCACAATCGAATGTTTGGCCGGAATCGCTCATAATTATCAAATGCAAGAAATTCAGTTGTTATTGTTACGCGTCATATGTTACTCCTGGCTGTGAATTGTACGTGAATTGTCCCCTCTAATTCAGGTTTCCTAAAAATTAATGGTAACGTATCCTTGCCCTGCTACTACCCTCCAATAATTGTGGTACCACCTGGGTTTATGTTTCGGTACTGTGGTCTCGTCTCTTCATATCGATGTTTTTTATTATAATAACAAATATTATAATATAGCGTTGGGAAACTTGGTCCAATTTTGAAATTGAGACAAATTTGGCGCCAATATTGGCCAAGATTGAGCCAAGATTGAATTTTCGACTCAAGGCTTTAACATACAACAAAATAAAGCTATAATAACTAGGGCTGCGATTTATATGGACGGAAAAATTAAAAATATGGCCATAAATATGGCCGCAAATTTTCCAAAATATGGTCAAAATATGGAAATTTTTTAAAAATATGGAAAAATATGGCAAAGTGAATTTCATATAAATCAAATTTATTGGACAATAACAACTACTTTTCTGCTTCACACATACATATAATATACATTTCAAGGTTCTCTGGTGTAAAACTAGTTCTCTTTTCGGCAAGCACGTTCTTGTAGACACTAAAGGAGCGCTCAACATCGCAGGACATAATAGGTGCATATTTCATAGAGGCAATTTAGTTCGGATCCATATTTAAGTCGCTTCTGTCGCCGTTGATAACATTTGCAATTTCCACCAGACGTTTGATTCTTTCGTTTTTGTCCAACACGTAATTGAGCTTGTCGCGCACATGCTGCCCAATTTCCCCTGGAGCCAACTCGAGAGCACATTTCACGTTGAAAAAAACATCTAGGCTTTCCGTCAAAGGCATCCCACTTGTTTCAAGCTTCGTAATTGCAACAGAGATCATTGCAAACTGAGACTGGATGTAGGCTACCTTATGAGTAACGTCAGCGCGATTGAAAGCCTGTAGAGAGCATTGAATGGAGATGGCATCATTTTGATTCAACTGTTCAATAACCTAAATCGCAACAATAGCATTAAATAAGGGAAACACAAATCAATAATTCACCGATTCAACTCGTTGAAAATTCTCCGAGTAAAATAAAGCAGCTTTGATCCAAGTTCCCCAGCAAGTGAGAATAGGCTCCGGCGGCAAAGGAAAGTCGTCACAAACATTTTTGTACAAAGCAATTCGAGTAGGCGCTTTTTTGAACACCTAAATATTAAGTCAGATTTACTCAACGTAAACGAAACTTAAAATTACCTTTTTCGTATTGGAGATAAGACCATTCACTTCGGGAAACATGAAACGAATTTGCTCAGAGACCCGATGTAAAGCATAAACCATATTCGGGTACAAAGCAGAGAGAACACCGGCAGCCTTCAACTCTCCTAACGCAAAATAAAATAATTTTCCAATTATTGACTAAGAAAAACATACTTAATCCATCGTTCTCGAAGCGCGCAATTGTTGAGTGATTTGTTTGTTCTAGCATTTTTACGGAAATCAAATAAGTACGCGATGGACCTGAATACAAAACATAAAAAAACGTTTATTATGCTAAAAAAACCTCGGCTGTCAAGCTTCGATTCGCTACGAAGCGAAATTCGCTACGTACCGACCCATGATATCAGTTTTATCATCGACTGATGCCCAGATATACGATGTTCCTATTTTAGCTTTGATCCGATTGATAGCCTAAAAATTACGTGAACAATTCACATTAACAAAATCTAACCTGCTGATACAATATCTTCAAATAATTTTTTGCCAACGTTGAATGATGCGGAATATCCCTTTGACAATATTTTTCCAAAAATCCACGAAACGATCTGTTTGCCAACTCGAACAACGGGATGTTTGCTCCAATAAGCGCATTGCATAGCTCCAGAGAAAACGAATCACCAGCTGATTTTCCCATGGCATCGGCTAGAAACGGTTGTCTGTTCTTTCGGCGCTGAAATTCATCTTCATTCTTCTGGTGCTTAGCAGTCTGGCTGTGCTGTTTGAGCTGAAAATTTTCAGAGCAAGATACCTGAAAATCAAAATCAATAATGTTAAGAAGAAATATGTGTCAAAAATTACTTGTTTGGAGCACGCTTGACAGTAAACAATTTTGTCATCAGTCGTAAACACACCTTCTGGAAAATCAGAAATCCACTTTTGCAGCTGAGCTTTTGACATTTCTCTAGAAAATTAAAAATATGGAGACAAATACGGGAAAAATGAAAAAAAACGGCAAAATATGGCCAACATATGGTCAAAATGGCAAAATATGGAACTTTCCATATTTTATGGAAAATATGGAAATTTTTTTCGCGATTTTTTAATTGAAACCGCCGCGAAACATGTTTTTACATCGTATTTAAGCCGAAACAAGTCGTAGAAAAAATATGGAATTCCATATAAATCGCAGCCCTAATAATAACTGTAAAAGACTCAAATATTTATTGATAAGGTAAAAAAAAATTACTAATAATTTTTACTAAAAAAATAATAATCTTCAAAAACACATCTAAAATGCTCTTAAAATAACAAAGTCACTGCCGCATTTTAGATTTATCCTTGAGACAACAAACTTTCAAACTACAAAAATTTCGGAATATTTAATATTTAAATATTTGTTGTCTCGAAAGAGGTTTAAAATTTAGCAGTGTCTTTGGTGCCCAGCATGTCGAAAACCTCCAGGCTAACTGTCGTTACAGTTCGAAGTGAAGATAAAACGCTTAAAGTTTAAAAACAAGGCAAAATAATCGGTGATAAAGTCAAATAGTGAGATGAAAACGATAAATTGTCTGGTCCAGAATTCAAAAATCAAGTTTTCAATCTTGGCAATTTGTTGACTGAAATTGCCAATCTTGGCCAAGATTGGCCCGATTTCCAAGTCAATATTGGCGCCAATATTGGGAATGCGCAACCCTATCATAAAATTAAAAGGTGGGATTTAGCTAGAAGGTTTACGGTATTTTTTCCAAAAATTTTTAATTCCATACCCGTCCCGACGACTCTGGGGTCTAATGACAATTTAAGGCTAATTTACAAAAAAAATGGGAAGCCAGACATTTGAGCTTATTATTAATCATATTTGAAATTGGTGCCCAAAATAGGGTGTCTATATGAGTAGGAACCAGACAGATATTTACTTTGTTCTACAGGGTCTACCAAATACCAGATTCCTTCCGCACCTATCTACCACCTAGCATATGGAAACTAAAAAGATGTACGACCCATCCAAATCTTAAATTCACTTTATTACAGCAAGACAGACACTATAACACAAAGGATGACGATAATGACTTCATTACAATTGATCAATACTTGTTTTTGAGCTCCGCTTAAACCTGATAACCCTCCAAGCAGAGCATGGGAGCCTCTGAAATATTGTATAAAAAATAACAAGTGCAAAAATCCATTACCTGGAAGTATTGTACGCGACGAAAGAAGAATCGATACCATAGCATCCCAACGATGGTGCAAATTGCGACTAAAAACAAGCATCATCAGTCGGTTAAAAATAAACACATAATACCTGAAACGTAGTAGCCATCTACAATCCACTCACAGCTATTGCCATTCGCATTACAGAGATCTTCAGCAGCTTTTGCAGAGCAGGACTGCAAAAATCTGAAATAAATTAAATGTTTTACTACTTTAAGATGGCCGGGGTACACTCTGGAGTCCTTGGAAAGGCAATCCTTTTTGTTGAACAAATCGGTAAGGGTCAGGAAGAGAGTGATTGGCTAAACATACCAAGCAAATAAAATAATGAAGTGTGAAAAAAAATTACCCAATTTCCACCCAAGTTATTCAGAGTGTTCAACAATGTCATATAAGTGCCACCAACTTTGGGATCTGATATTTTAGCAAAAAATGCCATTGTCGAAAGGAATATACAGTAATGCGCAATCTGGGTAGAAAAAATCAGGTTTAAATAAATTACACAAGTGCAAGAGAAATAACCTGATGAAAATGGTAGGCAACTACCCAGGTGACATAGAAAACATAAGAGTATTCTCCGTTAGCATCACGCAGGCTCGGAGTCCAGTAGATTAGAGTAGCAAACATCAGACCAACAACGATCCTAAAAGCAAAGGTTATAATAATTCTTCTTCACGCCGTTTCCAGATAAGCCACCATGGTAGCTTGTTAGTCAGACCCCTAAAATTGGGAACAGGCAGAGATCGTGCGAGTTGAAAAAGAAATAACAGAACTACAAAGTATTCTTACTACTATAAGATTCAGTCTTTTAAAATCGAGGGAAACGAATTAGCGGTATTTAATTAGAATAGATAGGGTAAATAGTCTCCATGGAAATCCCTTCATAGAAAGAAAAATATAGTAAGTAGGACAAACACAAGATAACTCGGAAATTTGTCGTCATAAACCAGTTTAAAGATTACTACGGCCTACAATCTACCTTAATAATTTTTGATTAACAACTCGTAGCCACTAAATATACAGGGTGGTCCAAGAAATTTGAACACTTTTAAACCGTCATAACTTTTTTTCTAGGTCGAATTTCAAAATTTTTCAAATTTCTTGGACCACCCTGTAAATACCAGCTCGTTACATTGCAAATTAAGGCGGGGACCAGCAATTTTTAAAAATAATCCCTGTTTTCACTCTTTTTGTGTTCAATCTTATATTTATGAACCCATCCTACTTCTAAAAATTAGGCAGAAAACTTTCGTAGGATCAGGTAGGACGCTTACAGGAAAATATCCAAAAGAAGAAGAAATTTACGCCCTCGTCTTTTTCTCGCTGTAACGCACTGGTATGACTCTTTAAAGGATTTCGAAAATGCAAACAAAACAAAAGAGCTTGAAGGGGAGCTAAGGTTTGTGGGTGTTCGCATCTCAACTCAAGCCAGCAAGCTCCACCTACAACACCCATCCACCCCCGAAGTGGGCAGGTGACTTTTTAAAAAATTGTAAGGATGTGCCCACCTGTAAGGATATGCCCACAAGTAAACCGACAGCGGTTTTGAGCCTGCGGTTTTCTTGCTTAGGACCCAAGGCAAAACAATCTCAAAATTACTTTTTATTGATGTCACTGATAAAAAAATTCTAAATACAAACCTGAAGAGGAGCCATGAATATCAATCTGCTCGCAATCTTGTCTGTAGTTACTCCAGCGGCAATCAACTAAAACAAAAACAGACTTTCTAAAGACCTAAAGGTGGTTAAATGTACCTTTAGATCAGTAATACCATCAGTAGCGGAAAATGCAATCTGAAAACAAAAGCACACACAATAGTTTCCAATTGTTCCAAAAAATAGGGAATAGTTTACCTTGGCTGTAAGAAGAACAAATGCCATGTATAATATTGGCTTCAAGCATAGAATTTTCGTTAGAACAACATAAGTGTCTAAAATTAGCAGATTTGAGTGATTGATATATCAAAGTCTGTAAAGCTCCTACCGAAAACACCAAGAGAGAGCTCCTCATTGCTAGAACCATCAAATTTTGATAAGCTAAGGCTATAATGAGTTTAAAAGCAACAAAAACATTTGAAAATTTTTTAAAAGTCACTCTAAATCTCTTAGACGATTATGCTCAGAATTATCCACTTCTTTCTTGAGCAACCATATAAGCGTTGTGGACTGAAATCATATATTATGTTGCCCGGTAAGTTCGTAGACCCACCAAACGATATGAAAAATTTAATTTTTTAAAAGCAACCTATAGCTTATTTTGTACCCCTGAATCTAACGTTGGTTGCAAATGATGTGCACGTAGATAATTTCGTATGTATGAGTATGGGTATTGGATGTGATGGAGTGGCCTAATAACCTGTCTCGAACACCCCACCATTTCAACAAAATTGTAAAATACAGCAAAATCTTCCGGAAAGCAGAAATCGCTTATCTACAGACTATATTTATGACTGCAATACCGTAAATATTCTTATAAACGGCCCCCCCTACAGTTAACTATTTTTAAATTTGTTTTGCTTTTTTAGCCCCAACATTGTTTATTTTTTAAAAGGTGCGACCACTCACTTTGTAGAGTCTGGAAAGATAATAAAAATCTGAGAATAGTTGACTGTAGGGGGCCCATTTATTAGAGTATTTACGGTATGTCTAAATGACCGCCATGATCTGTTCTTTCGAATGAATGTATGTGAGCTCCCGATCTGTCTGCAAAACGCTGGAAAATCAGCGTCTCAAGCACAACACCACCATTTTCTCACCTGCCGAATTTGCACTTAAAGCCGCTCAAGAGCAGGTAATAGCTGTGTATACATCTTCAATGCCTGGTCAATACTTGCAGAGAAATTCAAAGAGCTACAAGATAGGCGATAAATTAGCACAAAAATTTAGCAATACCCACTCAGAAATTACAGTAGAAGAAGTTTTGGAAAAGTTTCCTTGAAAGTTATTTTCCGGAAAATATCCCAACCCTAGTTATACGTCACACCATAGAGCGGACCAAGTCAAAATGCTGCAAATGGTGTATCGGCACATATCCCTTCGGTTTTAAAGTTGACTGACTTTAAATGACCATTTATTTCGTAGCCGAGAATCTAGGCTATAAAATAGTATATACAATGAGTTTATGAGTTAAATAAATTAAACAAGACTAGTATCACTAAAACTCAACATGGCCAAAATTTATCAAAACCTTAATTTTTTCACTTCTTTCTCTCACTTTTCGATTATTTGTGCATTGAAAAATATGAATGACCATTTGTTGAGACCCCCTAGATTCAGGGCTACAAAATTAGCTATAGGAGAAAAGAAATTAAGTAAGGTTGCCAAGGGCGGACTAATTGCTGGGTTTGACAGCACTTTTTCAACAGACTGTAAAATCTTCATTTTTGACGTTTCATAAAAAGTTTTTGAACTGATTTACGCAGATAGGCAAAATCTACAAAATAGTTCCAACGGAATTTCGGGAACACTTGATTTTACAGCCTGCTGAAAAAGTGCCGTCAACCCCAGCAATTAGTCGGCATGTCGAAATAAGACTACCCATGACAACCCTAAAAATAAGTTTTTAATCTCGTTTTGGGATCTACGAACATTTCGGACAACCTAATACATTTAACACGAAAAAAACGCGTGTACTAACCTATGCGTTTTTGTAGAATTTCACGCTGAACACTATAACTGAAAAAAAAATTGGAAAGATGAGGGATTCGAACGGGTAAAACCATATGCGATTTTCGACTATTTCAGCCATCTGAATTTGGGCAAAAATATAGTTAGTACTCTTTTGAAATCAATGCATCACCAAATCACCTAAGTGTGTAATACTTCAAAATGGAGGGCGTAATCAGAGCTATCTATTGCGCACAAACTTGTAGCAGAGTAATCACAATTTCACAGAAAATTTTCGATCTTCCTTCTGAAAGCCACACTTCAAAATTCTTTCCACTCGAGACAACAAATATTCAAATACGTAAAGATCAAAAACTTTCGAAAACTGAATTTCAGAAGAAAGATCAAAAATTTACTATAAAATTGCAATCACTCTGCTACAAGTTTGTGCGAAATAGATAGCCCTGATCACACCCTGGATTTTGAGATATTACACACCTAGGTGGTGCATCAGTTACAAAGAGTACCACATATATTTAGCTCAAATTCAGGTGGTTGAAACAGGCGAAATCGCGTATTGTTTTATCCGTTGGAATCCCTCCTCTTTCCAAAATTCTTTTCAGCTATCGTGTTCAGCGTGAAATTCTGCAAAAAAAACGCGTAGTTTACACACGGCCTTTTTCGTGTTAAGGATCAAGATAGCTTAATGGCAAAAGGATTAGAATTGCCGCGAATAAACTCACCACGATAAATACCCAGCCCCAGAAAAACACAAATCCTAAAATTAAGCGACCGAGTTACACCAAGTACAGAAACAACACAAAAATTACTTACCACCAAATCCAATTATACCGGATTCTTGCGGAACACTGCGGAACCAAGTATTTGCGAAATCTTTTGACTGCAAGGTAAGAAACACGACGTGCCCAAGAAAGTAACCTGTTGTCTGCCCAACCACATTACAGGTGCTTGCATAACCCACATTCTTCCTAAGAATGCAAAAATTTTACGGTTTTCAACACGGTGATACTTTAAATACCTAGCGAGCATAGTCAAAGCCCAACCATCAACGGCGATATCTTGAGTAGCGGCAAGAAAATTCAGAACGAGAAACATTGACATAAGGAGAGCTACATTTGGCGGTTTGCAATCTAAAGAAAAGTGCAAACCAGTATAAATCATATGAACGACAAACTAGAAAAAAATAACCCTGTTCACCTGTAGTACCCAATATTTCGCCCGAGAAATAACTAAAAATAATTCAAGTTTAGTTTATCAAATAATTTTTGGCTTATAATGACCAGATTTGCGAAAAAGTTGAAATATGCCATGAAAAAGATTATTTATGCCACGAAAAAAGGTTAACCTTTTTGCGGCAGGACTTTTTTCGGTGGCGGAAATAATCTTTTTTCGTGGCATATTTCAGCTTATCCGTGAACCAAATCATATTACCGTATTCTCTCTGATAGACGGGCATGCCCGTCTATTTTTCAAACTTTAAAAAAATTGTTGACTTGATATTAAAATGGTCTTGAGGGGTGCCCGTCTACTAGGGAGTGCCCTCCAAATAGAGATTGCCCGTTTGGAATAAGGGCGCTTAGGCAGCAAATGAACAAATATCCATTTACTGCCTAAACTTACTGCCATTTACTACGCACGCTTTTTTGTTTTATTTTTTAATTTAAAATCCCTTGAAATGAGGAGCAAGTTGGATATTTGGCCACGAAGCGTCCAAATGAACTACAAAACATGAAAGTTTAGGCAGTAAATGGCCTGAACGCCTACGCACCTGCCCATTTATTAGAGAGAATACGGCGTGCCATAATTTTTATGAAATTTTACGAGATGACAAGCAGAAATAATCCGATTAAGTATTGACATGGAACAGTCCTAAAGATAAACGCATTTTCCGTTTTGAAAAAAAGTCTTCAACAAACCAGGACTTCCTTCTGCCCAACCTTTTGCAGTAAACAGCATCTACAATAGGAGCCCAAAGTAATTTTAAGCTAGAAAAATTGTAAAGCTAAAAAAAAGAAAGGTGGTTAAGCATATACAATCACCTGAATGGCCATGATGCAAAGGAGAAAATTGCTTGCTCGGAATAGGTGACCCCTTTACTATGCAAAACCAACGGAATAGCTGAGATCAGACCAATTGGAACTCCCTAAAATCATCTCCTTATTTACATAAAAACGATGTAATAATGTCCACTTGAAGCACATATAAATACAGAAGCAAGAAAATTGAAGGAATATCATCTTTCCAGGCTGGCTTTAGACTCCTTTCTGACAATTCACTTTCGACTTCATCTTCGTCTTTGTCTGCCGAAAGAGTTGCTGACGTTTCATTTTCTACATCCGTCGACATGACCACCTAGATAAAACAATATGTCACAAATCTGTTGAAAAGCATCGACGTTACCACTAAATCCTTGGGCATAATCGCTATTTTCTCAGGCATTTCATTCTTTGATTTCATTGAGACTGTTTATTTCTTCACCAGCTGATAAGATGCAAGAAGAATGTGAAACTAAAAAGAAGACTTTGATAAAGGACAGTAAAAAGAGGAATAATGTCTTGGCAAACAAAGTTAACAAATCACACACTCAAAAATGATCACTGAATGTTCAAAACAATTACTAAACTCTTGAAATTGATGTGATGTGAATGTTTAAGCAGATACAACAGAAAATGCAGGGCGTGATTAGCTGCGCACAAACTTGTATCAGAGTGATCGTAATTTCACACAGAATTTTTGATTTTCCCTATACAAGCCAGTTTTCTGAAATACCTAATTTTTCTTATAAAATGGGCATAATGCACGGCCTTTCAGAGTAGTCAAAACTTTTGACTCAAAAGTGGGCAGTAGGTGACTTGTGAAGATAGTTGCACAGCCAAAAAAATCGGCGCCAGCGTTTTCTGAAAATTGGCACCGGCGTCAGAGTCATAAAAAAGTGGCGCCGGAATATTCACAAAAATCAGCTCTGAGCGCGAAAAATGATCTAAAATTACTAGGATTACTAAGACTTTCCGCCCAGCACATTTTTTAACTTTAAAGACTAAAATAAAAACTATATTATATACAAACCTTATCAAATTATCTGATTTTCACAAAAAATCTGATTTTATACCAAATTATACATACATAATACATGAACAATAGTTTCATTCCTTGAAATTGAAATAATTTTCAGCGGTAAATTTTCTACATAGATTTTTTATCTGTCCACCGAGACCAAAAGATTCATCGATCCGGCAAGCCGAAGATGATCAGCGACTACAACCAGACGAAGTTTGCAGTGGACATCTACGACGAAATGATCAACCGTTACGCCTACAAACCGCCCGTCCGCCGTTGGCCTATGCGGCTGTTTATGAACTTCTTGGTCGACGGAGGAGCAGAAAATGCGTACGTGCTGTTCGGAGGAACCTCTTCGAGGAGGGAATTCATCCACAATCTGGCCGATCAGCTTATGGCTCCCCTGAACATGGAGAGAGCGAGGACAGAGCATAAAACAACGAAGACGTTCTTGCAGATATCTACCCTCTACGACAGGTATGACAAAACAAGTTTGAAATCAACTCGCATCCAGAAAAATTATTTCAGCCTTCAAACCAAAAGTGAATCGCCAAGATGGTGTCATATCTGCAACAAAGTGGGAAGAGGAGACCACATCCGTCACTGCAGCAGATGCGAGAAGCTTGCCTGCGAAGACCATATCACTATGCTACTTCTCTGTGCCAATTGCAGCAGGACTGACAGAAATGAACAGCTTCGCCCACCAAAGCCGCTTGCTACCTATGGATACTGCCATCTCTGCCGGACGAAGAGTGAGAAGCGGTGCAAAAGATGCAAGAAATATTTCTGCAAAAAACATGCCTCGAGCAAAGATCATGAAAAATGTTCTGAGTATAGATGAATTATTTTGTAGTGTTATATGTATTTTGCAGGAGAATGAAATCGTGATGTATAGCACGATAAGTTGCGAATATTTAGGAAATTTTATTTGTGATATATGTCATGTTTATACTCATTTTGTAGCTGAAACAGAAACTCCACGATACCCTTGAGATTGAGATCAAAAACGCTGATCCAACGAAGTTAAAGCAGCTTTAGTGCTGGAAAAACCGTTTCTGGAAAATCGGTGTCAAGCGGAAAAACCATAAATTTTTCACGAGAATGTTAAATTCTGCCATCAGGTTTGTGTGCATTAGAGAGCTCTGTGCACGCCATGGTGGGCAAAACCAACAAAATGAGCAAATACCAATAAAATTCTGTGGCGTTTCGTTTTTTGGAAGACCAACAAAATACCAATAAAATTTCAAATTAAATTTTGTTGGTGTTTTATTGGTCTTTTATTGGTGTTTTATTGGTCTTTTATTGGTGCTTTGTTGGTCCTTGATTATCACTGGATACTAGCCAAGTTTTACCGAATTGTTGACTGTTTGTCAGTGTTTAGGTTACGAATTCAGAAGAGGATCACTATCAACCATAACAAATTTCAATTTCTTCAAGCGGACGTCGTCGGAAAGTTAGTGATACATGTTGAAGTGTCTCATATTTTATCTAAAGATTCGATTCGATCCTATCCATCACTCGATCTTGCCTTGGACCCGGAGCAAAGAATTTGGGTATCGCTTCGACATTCTATTGGACAATGGACTTGAAACCAAGATGGTGATCTGCAATAAAGAAGGATGCAAAAAGATTTCAACAAAGCTGGTACTGCGTCTTTGAGGTAATTTTTTCATATGCTTGAAGTAGACTTTTAAAATGCTTTTAGTTACCATGTGAACTTTCATATCAATGGATCACCAGCTTCGGATGCTAAAATGGAACAATCTCTGCTAAAATTTGCTGTTTGCTCAAGTCAGTCATTGAGAATTGCTGAAGACAAAAGCTTTCTAGCTTTTTTGGAAGAATTTCGAAAAATAAGGTAATGCTGTACTAAATTCTGAGTTGAATATTATTTAATTTAGCATTGACAATTTCACGAAAGGAATCGAGAAGCAGGCTCGAGATCTTCTGCCTTCAAAACACACGCTTGCGAAATGGGTGGATCTTTCAGTAGACAGCATTGAGCTTCAAGTTAAAAACAAAATAAGCTGCCTGAAACAATGTGGTGGATGCCTCACTATTGACTTTGCAAAGAATCAAGTGGATTACATTGCAGTCACTGCACACTTTCTTGACTCTGACTGGTTTGTCTACTTAGCTTTCAATTACTTCCTATTAATAGAGATTTTTAAGGAATAAAAATGATTTTGTCCTGCTGTTTTCGCTGCCCTATGAGATGAAGAAAACAAGTGCAAACGTGCAGTCTTTAGTAGATGATCAGATGAGGCAACTGGGAATACAAGGCGAAGACTGGAATAAGATCTACGTCACTACTGATGAAGGTAGCAATGTCAATTGTCTTGGTGGAAAAAATCATCAGCCATGCCTAGCTCACATCGGTGCTATCTTTGCGAAACGAACTACTCGCATCTACAGTAATTTTCTGCTTCCAGAAGACATTAAAAATGTGTGCCAAAGGGTTGAAACTCAGCTTCAGTCAATGAGAAAGCTGGTAGAGAAATTAAGGTCAGTTTTGGCAGAACGTGATGTAATTCTATTTTTGCTTTAAGGAAGGTGGAAAACGTTCTCATGGCTGCAGGAAAGGCGCTGAAATCACTGGTAGAAACCCGATGGCTTTCTTACTACAGTATGGTCGATGCACTGCTTAGGCTGCTCACTGCTTAGGCTTAGGACAAATTTTGACGTTCTGCAAGAATCTGTTTCTCAATTTGCTCCTTTGCTTGCTGCTCAACTTCAGGAAATAGCGAACCAGCGTTGTTTCGTGGAATACTTGTCGGTGTTAGAGCCTGTAGCAAGCATGGTGATCGATATGCAGGTACTTTACTGCGACTTTTGTCCTTCTTATTTCAAATATTTAAGAGTGAAGCAGAGCCTACATCTAACAGAATACTGGAACATTTGGCGTCCATTTGGCTCCATTTTCAGAAGAAAGCTGAAATTCATGATGGAAATTCGCTTTATGGAATTGCTTTGGCAGCATCAGCTATGGAATGCTTTAGCAAGAAAGTTGGAAGCTGGTCGAATGCGAAATGGCTGCACTCTGATGAGGGAAAACTGAACAAAAAGCTTGTTGTGTGCTCTGCTTTTTTAGACCCATTCATGCACGGTCGCTTACGAAGTATCTGTTCACATGTACCTGGCTTGAATTACGATGAGGTTAAGATTTCTTCATTCTGCTTTTTGAACTCTTCATTTACAGATAAGGAATTTGGTCATCACTGAAGCTGCACACTTGACTCCGGAAGAAGCTCTAGAGGTGACTCCAACAAAGCGGAAGTCTACATTCACGTGTGTTCAGCCGAGATCTGTTGAAACTGAGGTGAATGCTTACACCGCACTGCCTCTAACGGAAGAAGATCCGCTTTTTTTTTTTTGGAAAAGTCACTACAAGGTCAGCAAATAAAATTTATGTCAAAATCTTAAATTTTCCTTAAGAATTTCTCCTTCTTGGCTCCACTCGCTCGTCTTTTACTCGCTGTCCAAGCATCCAGTTCTCCTAGTGAGAGAGCCTTCAAGGAGCTTAGATGTTTGTTGGTGGACTTTACAAGGAATCGAATGAACCCGGAAAGAATCGCTGGTTCAGTGCACCTGAGAAATATGTTTATGAAAGAATTTTTTTGATCGTTTTTCTTGATGTATAGTTTCATTGTTGGCAGTAAAGTTGGTAGAATTTACGAAGATCATATGGGTTCTTATTATGTGAATAGCTTTGTGAACAACATTGATAAGAAAAACTTGTTTTTTTAAAGGGATATTTGGATTCTAGGAAATATTTGAATCACAGTGCTTTTAAAGATAGTCTAAAGACAATTTATACGTCTTGTGCTCATCTTATGGATTGGGATTTTAAGTAATTTTCAAATTATTTAGCGTTTCTAGATAGTCTAGAGACAATTCATACGAGTTATGTCAAAAAATCTACGGAACAGAGGTGTATGGTATATAGGAAGAGAGGTATATAAGATGTGATGTAAGGGTGATTCAAATACCTCGCCCGACTGATTCAGCCGAAAAGTTGAGTAAAAAGGGTCTGAATAGACAAAAATTAAAAACCAATAAAACACCAATAAAATTTATAAAACCAATAAAAGACCAACAAAACACCAATAAAATGAATAAAACACCAACAAAATTATAGTTGAAATTTAATTCTCGTTTGAATTTTTGTTGGTGTTCGTCCATTTTGTTGGTTTTGCCCACCATGGTGCACGCCGGTCATTTTAAGATATTACTTGCCCGTAACACAAACAATTCACAATGTAATATCCTCGGTTGAAGTGAAAAAAAAACCATGTCCAAAAAAGTCTAAAAACGGCCATCTTTAAATAGTCTTAAACTCAGTCCCAGACAGCGTTTTTTTCAAATTTTTTTGCACCATCGTGTTGCCCGTGAAATTCTGAGTCGATTCGGGCACTTACTACGCTTGGGAGGCGGAGTGTTAACTCAGCAAACAGCGGCGCCGGGGCCTGAAAAAATGGGCGCCGACAGTTTTAATTATCGGCGTCAGCACCGGCGCCGATTTGTATCAAAATTTTCGTCGGCGCTCACCGGCGCCGGCGCCCGTGCAACTATGCTCACGAACAATTTAAATAAATTTTGCGGGAAACTGAAAAACTACTCAAATTTGACTATAAAAATGAGTTCCAGATTTCATATTGCTTCTAGTTTCTAAAATTGTAACTTTAAAAAAAATTATCTAACTAATATGAAAGAAGAGATTCTCAGCTTTTGTTTGCTACATAAAACGTCCATAATAATGCAACTTTTCGCATTTTTCATGCAAGAAAATTATTTTTCTCATCTTATATAGTATTTGGCATGTGTGGGTGGGTAGGTGGGTAACGCTTTTTTACTTCGAAGGCCAGAACGGGTCGTAGATAGCGAAATCACTTTTGTCGCTAATACCATCGTGTTCCCCAGAATGTCAGCTTTTGTTTAAAAAAAAGAACAGGCGAAAAAAAAAGAGTTCTAATAGGGGATATACCTATTTTTATGAATGAAGTCATAGCCCCTCATTGAAATTTCGAAATAACTGTACTATACAAATAACTGTACTGTACTTTACTATAGAGGCGCCGATAGGCGTCTGTGGTCCCTTGTTTTTTCCTTATTTTTGACCTAAAGATCAAACTTTCGTCTGACTGTGCTCGAATTTTTATAGGGAAACTTGAAAATCTGATATTTATGACCTGTGTCTAATTCTCGATTTCACGTCGAATGAGCTAATTAATAAAAAATTGCATGAAAATTGAAAAATCGAAGATGTCCGAAGGTCATCTTCGATTTAGAAGATGTCCGAAAGGGGTTGAACTCGTGACGACGAGGAAAATAGTCTTTTTCTATTGTTTACGCAACAAAATCCAACGCTTTACCCACTGCGCCATGAAAGTTGGAGGAAACTTAACTACAGTCGACTCTCGTTATAACGACCCGCAAGGGGCCGGCTAAAAATGGGTCGTTATAACGAGCGTCGTTATAACGAGAGTGGACTGTACTGTGTGACTCGTGACCTGAAAGAAAACAGCCTTTTTTCCTATGTAAATTCATGTGACGAAAAGCTTTACTACTGCGCCATGCAAAGACGTCTAAAAATCCAAAATGCACCTTTTCGGACGATTTGAAAAGCCGTGAGAGAAGTTATCTAGCTAAACGCTAAAATAAAAAAAGAAGAAAAAAAATTGAATTGTCGCAAAGTGACTTGGCGCACTCTTCTCCTGCCAATCTAACGGATATTTTGACACTAAAGCCACGTTTCCATTTAGCAATTAATCCAATTAGTGAGAGCGAAGGTAAAATCTGCTACAGTCAACCCTCGATTTAACGTCACTGCCCTGTACTTCGAAAGGGAAAATTAGAAATTCTACCGACTCACAACCGATGCTGGGAAATTCTCTGGCTTCGGAGTTCGGAGCCAAAACCACAGCCGGAAAATTAGATTAACCCATCACTGCTCACAAATTCCTATCTTCCATTTCAACATTCGACTTCCTGCCTCCATCGGAGCCGAGCTGTAATGACCTTTTTTGAAAAGTGGTATTTTCTCCCCTCTAAAATTCTTCTGAAAATTCTGGCCATATGCTTTTTTTCTAAGTTTAATTTTTTTTTCTAAGTTTTTTTATGTATTGGTGCAGCATATTTTTTTTTCTAAACTTTATCAAAGCAATTGATATTTGCATGGAAAGCTGGTTATATTCACCTTTTCTTTTTTTTTCTGTCAATTGTTATTTCTTTGTTTGTTCATCTCTTTTGGATTGGATAACTAAGAATGGAGGGGTTACTTGGCAGGTTTTTTATCCTAATATTTGTTTTCATGTTTTATCTTCATTTACTATTCTCCACATTCGTTTTTTTATATTTTTAGGGCTTGAAATTTAAGGAAAACAATAATTGTAGACTCCTTGAAGTTTAAAAAAATTGAGGTTGAAAGTAAAGCCTCATGGGGCTGTATTAAAGGTTGGATGGTGTTTTGTTTCAAAAATGTGAATTGGCGGATTGTGGAACCATGGTTTTTTAAGGAACTTTCCTTTTCGAAGTTTTACACACATCTTGCTATTTTTTTACCAATTAGCACTAGTTTTGAGTTCCTTCACCACAACTTCACCACCTGAAAATCGCTTCTCGCTCATCAAAATTATAAATGTCTAAACAAAAAATCAAGAGTGTTTCTTGTGAGTTTTTGTCATTTTTTTTGCTTTTAACTGGCTTTTTTATTTTATTTTTTCTTAAGGCTGTATGTGAAAACTCCCTGCAAGCGCGTGAAGTTTTTCCGGTAAATTTGTATAGCTTAGTTTACTTATAAATTTTTAATTTTTTCAACCAGTGTGTAGCCTAGGGTCTTAGCTTTCTCACAAGCTATAAATTGACCACATGAGGTTTGAAAAAGTTGGAGGAAAAGGTCTTTGAATGGACCAAATTTTCGAAAAATTTTCTTTTTTGGAAAAGATTACTCAAAAAGATGGAATTTGAACATAGTTTTGAATACTGAGGCCTACCGCATAAAGAAACTCTGGTATGCATGCTTTTCATGCATCCAGAGTCACTTTCGAGTGATTTGTGTCTAAGGTATGTGGGTGTGCGCATCTCAACTCCAAGCCCCTTCCATGCATCCAGAGTCACTTTAGAGTGATTTGTGTCTAAGGTATGTGGGTGTGCGCATCTCAACTCCAAGCCCCCAAGCCCCCAAGCCCCTTCGGGGGCGCAGGGGACTTTGTGGGTTAGAGATGCGCGCGCAGACTTACCTGAGACATAATTCCGAGCAAGAACCTCATTAAAGGATTTTTTTGCCAAGCTCCACGGACAAAAACTTTTTTTTTAGATAACTATTTTTTTTTCGCTAAAGAAATTGACCTTGACGTTTTTTAAAAACCTCTGTATGAAGTCACCTTTTGTTATCTCGAAGTTGGCTCATGTGAACACGGCTTTTCAAAACGTGAAAAAAAGTTCACTTTGAACATCCAGACGTGTCTGCATTTTTTTTTCTGAGGAACTCCAATAGGTGAAAATTCCTCAGCAATCCGAATTATAAAGCAGAATTTGAAAAAAAAAACTTAGTCGCTGAGATATGACCTTGAGTTAGAGTAAAGTTAAATGGTCATTTTTTAAAATATTGACACTCTAACTTTAGGTCATATCTCAGCGACTAAGTATTTTTTTCAAATTCTGCTTTATAATTCGGATTGCGGAGGGCCTCAGAATAAAATTTTTCAGCTGAAAATGGGTACTTTTATTTAAAAGTACAAAAAAATTTTCGAGGGGGGGTGCACTTGGGATACTGTCGTTCAACCCCACCCCTGACTCCTCCGATTTTTGAATTTTTTAGAAATTTTTCTATTATAAGCCCATTCGAAGTGAAATCAAAAAGTAGGCAAAGGTCATAAATATCAGATTTTCAACTTTTCCCATGAAATTTTTAATACAGATCAATCAAAAGTCCGGACTTTACGTCATATACAAGGCTAAAAAATAAATAAAACTTCTTTTGCATCGAAAAGTACGAAATTTGCATCGTGAGTGGCAAGTCATATACCAAAATGTAGCCGTGAATCTGCTCTAAAAAGTTGAAGCAAATCTTTACAATATCGAGCATCTATGGAAACTAGAAGCCAATTTAGGTCTGGAATTCATTTTTCCCGTCAAATTAAAGGAGTTTTTGAGTGTTCCGCAAAAAATTTTTGAAAAGTCAAAGTGAACCTTTTTTCACGTTTTGAAAAGCCGTGGTGACCCCACTATTTTAAAAGTATAAGTTTTTATTTTGTTTTTAATCTAAAACAACAAAAAGTAGAAGAAAAAAATCATTTGAAAAATTAGGAAAACCATTACATCTTACCGTATTCTCTCTATTAGTTCCACACTCTCTATTAAACCCAAACCCCCAACTTTGAGGACCTGTATCTCATCTCAGAGAAAAAATTCAACAAAGCTGTTTATTGCATTGTCTTAACTCCCACGAGCTCTACTGATTCTGTTTTTTGGATTTTGATTTTCACCCAAAAATCTCGAGATCGACCCCAAATTTTTCCGATTTTCGGACGATTGAAAAATAATCCCACATGTGGAACTAATAGAGAGAATACGGTATATAGTATTTGGCATGTGTGGGTGGGTGGGTAGGTGGGTAACGCTTTTTCACTTCGAAGGCCAGAACGGGTCGTAGATAGCGAAATCACTTTTGTCGCTAATACCATCGTGTTCCCCAGAATGTCAGCTTTCGTTTAAAAAGAACAGGCGAAAAAAAAGAGTTCTAATAGGGGATATACCTATTTTTATGAATGAAGTCATAGCCCCTCATTGAAATTTCGAAATACTATAGAGGCGCCGATAGGCGCCTGTGGTCCCTTGTAGACATATATTTTAAGTTATATTCTTACTTATTCATTTATATATTTATTGTCTTGGTGAATTTCTTAGAAACGGATAGAATGGTCTTCAACACCTTATAGTTTCTCCCATTTCTGTGTCAAAATACAATACAGGTGAAAGTGTCTGTCTGTACATACAGCCTTTACTTCCCTAAAGTTTTTTGTTCGCAAAATAAATGAATACATCTTCGTTGTGCTGCCCAACTTGTGCAAAGTAGAACAAGGAAGACAGTTAAACGGTAACCAACCATTTGGCCTTGTTATTTCAGCTGCACAAAAGAACGTGCCCAAGCATAGTTTTGTGCTATTATTTTCATCTGCTTGTAAGCAAATGTCCCTTGCGGAACTTTGAATACTTTTGCGTATATAAACGGCTTTCCGATCATACAATTGTCATTTTCCTTATAGTTTTTTTTTAAATTTGTTATTCTAAAAATGATGTTATATAACCCACAATAATATGGCACCCTCCATTCAAAAATTTCGTACACGGCATGCAAAGTTGTCAAGTCAACAGCCTCAGTTCCGGCCAATTTTAATTTGTTTTTGAGCTTTATCTTATAAAAAGTTATCAGTGAATGTTTTTTTTAATTTTACATTTTGTAGATGTTATTCAGCCCCACAAGCCCCCATAAGTATAAACATGCATAATAAAAACTTTGTTCTAAAAGCAGATGAAATCCGAAATAGTGGCCAGAGTTACAACACCTTCAACAAAAAATTTTTTAGGCCATTTTACCTACACCGTTTTTCAAATTTTCGAGCGGCGTCGGCAGGCGACTCCACAAAATTTTTTTAAGGTTGCCAGGGAATTGGGAAAGGACAAATTTAAGATAATGCCTTTTGTGCTAAAATAAAATTTATTTGTAGTTAATTTCGGCACGTATAGAATTAGCACATTTTCTCCTACTCTAAAAATGTTGATGAAAACCCGAAAAATTATGATTTTAGCCCGTCGGTGCCGTCGAGCTTTTATAAACTTTTATTTATTAACTTTTATGCAACAAAAACAGCTCTAAGCTTGTGAGTCTGTTGACTCTAGGGATAATATAGCAAGTCTTTTCGCTAGGAAAACGTCTTTGTCTCCTCTTCAAGCACCTTTGCTGATTTTTCTTGTCAGCTGCTATCATCACCCCTCTTCACTCAAAAAGACACAATAACATTTTTATATTTGATCTTTTTTTATCTTGTTCTCTTATATTTTTTGTTGTCTTTTGTTGTGTTATTTATAAAACATTTGATTGTCAGGTGGAACAGAGAAAACAGAATGAGTGTTTGTGTACTCCGATTCAACTCTTTAAATAGTTTTATTCTTGTGCTTTGCTATCTACTTTATATTTATGCTTGTGTTCTTGGATCATCTCCAAGCGGGTCCATTGTCAAACAGGTTAATTATTGTTTGAGCGAAAATTGTCCTTACCTGATTTTTTATTTAGTTCAAAGCTAGTTCACATCGCCTTATAGATTACCTGGTCAAAGGTGGGGGCAAGAACAAAGGCTTGGAGTGGCTGGAGCCGTTGGTAGACGATTTTGGCAGCAGACACCTAGGCTCTGATTCTTTGGACAAGTGCGACCCAACGTTCTTTTTATATACCGTATTTTCTCTAATTTAAGACCCTTGATTCAAAATCGTTTTCTTGGCATTGTGTCTTTGACCCAATTTTCGAAGACTGCTCTTAAGAAAATTACCACTCATTTTGTAGCCAGTGAGATGATCTACGAAAATTTCTAACAAAGTATAATTTCCTGTAAGATATTTTAAAAATGTTAAACAAAAAATTTGAAGTACAGTACTTCCTTTAATAGAAGACCCGGGTCTTAAATTTTTCAACCTGCCTCCAGGGAGGTCTTATATTAGAGGAGGGTCTTATAATAGACGGGGTCTTGTATATTTCAACTATGTCGCGCCGAAGTTGCCAAAAAAATCAACAAAGTTTTAGTATAGGACTTGATCGCGTATCGAAAGTAGCTGCTACACCGAGATGTTCTTACCTTTACCCTCTACAGGAGCAGCTATTCGGTGGTCCCCGCAAATTTTATTTTGCACCGAAAAGTACAAAATTTGCATTTCTTGCTACCGAGTCATACACAAAACATAAAGCTTGTGATATCCTCTAAAAAACAACAAAAGGGCTTACGAAATCGAAGAATTCCGGATAGACAAAAAGTTTAGACTTAACCTCAAATTGTGTGGTGGTTTCTATTAGAAAGGGGTCTTATAATAGAAGGGGGTCTTCTATTAGAGGAAATGCAGTATGGACCAAGTTAAAAAAATAATTTCGTCCATACTTTCAATTTTTTGTTCTACATTTGTTAAATATCTTATAAAAAGTTTAACCTTGTAAGAAACTAGAATTTCAGGACTACACGATAGTGTTAACACTTTGCAAAAAAGGTCACAAAATTAAAGAGGTTAAAGCAAACCAAAAACAAACAAAAAAATAAGTGCAAAAAAGTAAATTAAGTACAAAAAAGTATTGCACTTATGAATCCGGGGTATTAAATTAGATAAAATACGGTACCTTACATCTGACAAGTCTGAATTTATAGAGCCATAGACTTCACAGTCAAAAGACTGATTGCCGATGGTTTCCAGAATGTGCACACTGAGGATGTGGACGGTCTTCCACACTGGGTCAGAGGGGAAGACCAAGCTATTATGTTGGGTTAGCTTTCCACCCTTTCGTATAGTTATCCATAAATACCTCAAAATTTAAGAACCTCGTAAGCTAAAACTCAATATTCTGGCGGTAGCCGGCACACAACCCACAATTGTGACGGCAGAGGCCGTTGTTATTAGAGATTTTGACCAGCTTGATGTAAGTTTATTTAAAATTTTTTTGGGGGAATTTTTTTCACAATATTGGTTCTGTTTCAGTCCGTGAACGTGACAGACAAAATAGTAGTGTTTGCACAGAAATGGCTCGGCTATGGTCAAACATCCAAGTACCGAAGATCTGCTGAAGTAGTGGAGGCTAAAGGGGCTGTAGGTGTATTGATTAAATCAGTTGGACCATTTTCTCTCGGCTCGCCTCACACTGGAAGTGGTTCAGGTAAGTCAATTTTTTTACAAATTAAGTTTTTGTAGTCTCGACAAGCCCCCGAGCTTGATTTCACATACATTTCGGGATGATAGTTAACCAAATATCTTGAGTACAGTCGACTCTCGATAAATGAAAACCTACTCGAGTTCGTTCCTGCCTAGGGTCCGACACTTTTTTAACTCTATTTAAAAAGTCTTTTGCCAAACCCGGCCCGTCAGTCTCTTCTCAAAAACCACCCAATTTCTTATTTATCGCTTGTTTTTCCAAAACTCTGTATCTTTGCCATTACAGTCTACTCTCGATACAGTGTAGTGCGCGGGGACCGGAAAAATATACACTATATCGAAAGTTACACTATATCGAGAGTACACTATATCAAAGGTTTCCGGACAGAACAGTCAATGTTATACACTATATCGAGATTTTTCGCCTTAATGGCCTTAAATCCCAATCAAAAACATCTTTTATTCAACAAACAATAATGATGGTACCATCTGAGAAATAGATTAACGGCTGGACGAGAAGTAACTGGTTATTTTCGGCTGCATCTGCTTTTTTCGCCTTTCTTCGTAAAAGTATTCATCCAACGCTAAGACTGAGCACTGCAGGATCATCAGAATTCCGTTCTAAATAGTGACGAGCGATGGGAAATGCAGTCTGAGCTTCCAGTCGGCTGATTGTTTTTTTTCCACTTCCATCGCTTCGACTTCCATTGCCTCGTTATTGCTCTCTTCAGCAGATTCCTCTTCGGTTCTTGAGACATCTGCAACAATTTCGGCCAGCAATAAAGCACCAGCTGCAAATAAGTATAGAGACGACAGAAAATTAAAGAAAACTACTTGTTCTCACCAAGTCGTCGATGTTGTTAAAATCTTGCATGGCAGTCTCAGTGTCCCTCCCAGTGTCAATCCCTCCCAGATTTTGTAAATCATCCCAAGTATTTACTTTTTGCTTAGCTTCCACCTTCAAAAGCTTCGATTACCGCTTCTTTTTCTTTTAGAATTCGGCAGCCTGTGGTCAATGGCATTTTGAACCGAGCTACCAAATTTGTCTTGTTGTTTTCATTATGGGCATCCTCAATGATTGATTTTTTATCATCCAGAGTGATGGAGTACTCATTATTCAATCTACAAAAAACAGTTGAATTTACATTTTAGAAACAGAAATTTGAATGAAATTGGAAAATATACACTATATAGAGAGTCGTTTCCTTTGTCGAGACCGCGAAAAATATACACTGCATCGAGAGTTAAACTGTATCGAGAGTGCACTATATCGAGAGTAGACTGTGAAGGACTATCGCAGAATTTGCAGGACCAGCTTTTTTACTTCAAAAATATTTTTAAAAATTCTTGAATTTTTCGTTTGCATTTCAGTTAATTCAATTTTTTAATATTAAATTTAATTTAATTGACTGGTCAGGAAAACCACAAAAGGGACACTTTATTTTCAAAAACAAGTGTCTGTTTATTGAGACTTGACTGTACTAAAAAAGTCGGGTTACGGCAGGGCTCTCAAATGTCCTTATTAATAAGATTTGTCCTTATTAATAAGATTTGTCCTTATTTTGGGACCCCAAATCTTATTATTTTTTAAATTTTACGTTGAAATCTTATTTTCGGTGGTCAAAAGAGCAATAAGCACTGGATAAAATGCCATTTTCCCCAAAATACCCTAAATATCCTTATTTTCAAAATTTTGATTTGGGAGCCCTGGGTTATCCAAATCAAATTTTTGCCGTTGGACAAATATTTGCCGTTTTCAACTAAACAAAAAAAGGTTGCACCTTTTCACAAACAGGTTGCACCTTTTTACAAAAGGTGGCAGTTTTTGCTAAAAGGTGGCATTTTTTCCGACTACCTGAAAAAGGGTATCTGTACCGAGAACATTACATACGCTCATACTTAGGCTGCTTCATTTTTTATCATCAGTTTTATTTCAATTGCAGACTCTAATATTCCCGCCCTGTGTATTTCACTTGAGGAGGCTGAGCTTTTGGAGAGGCTATATTTAAGGCAGAAGAAAATTGTGATTCGCATTGACACCAAGTCCTCCATGCTTGGCAATGTCACTTCCAGGAACACTGTGTTCGAGATCAAAGGTTGGAAATCTCTGCATTCTTAAAATACCTTAGATTCTAATCCTTAGCTTAGGTTCTGAGTTCCCCGAAGAAATAATTTTGCTTTCTGGACATATGGACAGTTGGGATGTTGGCCAGGGAGCGTTAGACGATGGTGGTGGCATGGCTGCTGTTTGGCAAGCCATGACCGCATTACGAAAATTGGCTAAGACTGATCAACAATTCGTGCCGAGAAGGTAATTTTTTTCAATTTATCACATCTTTTTAATGATTTTGGATTTGAAGGACTATTCGAAGTGTGTTTTGGACAGCCGAAGAACAGGGCTTGTTGGGAGCTCAAGCGTACTATAATGCCCACAAAAACAATACAGCAGAAAAATTCTTCTTTGTATCCGAAACAGATCAGGGTGCTTTCAAACCGACCACCTACAGCTCACAGTTAACTTTCATGGGGTCCGAGAAACATGTGAGCATAGTTTTTATACTTATATATATTTGAGGTACTTTTTGTTATTTTAGCGAAAAAGGATAGATGAAATTGTCAGGCTGCTCAATGCCTATGGAATACCTCTAACTGTGTCACCCAACAAGAGTCAGGTAAGAATACTATAGCTATTAAAGAAACACTTAGAGTTCAGTGTTCAGTTGTGGTTGAGGGAGAGCGTGTCTAAAAAGATTATTTCTGCCACTTAAAACAGGATGACACGAAAAAGCTGAAATATGCCACGAAAAACCTACTCTAAAGGGCCTAAAAGGGCCATTTAGACCCGTAACTCTCCATAGTACGTACATGGAAATGGCCATATAGCGGCCAATATTATGGCCGATTTCAAATTTTGGCTGATTTTCACAACCCTAAGAAATACCACAAAGCTAAATAAAAAAATCTAGACTACTTGAAACAAGCTTTTATCAAAATAAAACGAGATTTCCAAATTTGATGTTTATAGGGTGATGTAATGTTTTGGGCTAGTGACGGAGTTCCTTCCGCCAATTATGTTTCTGAAAAAGGCAAGTATTTTCAGATGACTAGTTTAATTTCCCGATTAATCGTAAAATTAGGCATCGACTACTACTTCTACTTTCACCACACCCAAGCTGACTACCTGAGCATTTTTAAAGAAGGAGATATTGACTACACAGCTGCAATATTTGGAGTGCTTGCCCATGTGCTTGGCAACATGGACTCCTGGGAATAGCAATAGGTCTACCTACTACAGTCTATTCTCGGTTTTACGCCACCTGGAACTTATCTGTTCAGCTGGCTATCAAATAAAACGAAGGAACTATACTCTTGATTTTACGCCACCGAAATTGGGTCCCGAGGGGTGGCGTAAAATTGAGAGTAGACTGTACTGCAATAGCTTGAAATCTCATTTGTTGTGTGTAATTGTTTATTTAATTACATAAAATTGTTTGATGACCATAATTTAAAGTGCTGATTAGTATTCACTGCACAGGGTTCTGGTAGGCATTCACCAAGTTGTTGGCCATGTCAAACCACCTGGAATCAAATTCATTTTAATAATTGATTTACGATATTATATTTCAGTATTCCACAGGGGTTTTTTAAATTAAGAATTAAAAATTAAGGATTTTGGGTGTCCAACTAAAATCTGTAAAGCAATGGAGATGTTGTTCGTTCTAACTAGGAATAATAAAAAATGGTAACCAAAATATTTTATTTCTGACATGAAGGGGGAAGCCCACTGGGACTAGAGCCCCTCGGAGGTTTTTTTACCTACACCATTTTCGAGGTCACACAATAAATCTTTTAACTACGAGCTAAGCTCCCACCTCTGCACTGGAATGTCCACTGATCTGTCATGAACTGAGAGTTCAGAGCCCAACAAATTGCTTCCCTTCTTGTTGACTACCCTCAAGTTGCCATCATTCCACTGCAGTCCCCTTTCCTTCCACTTGCCCCCTACCAAGGTGCTCAACAAATCTCCACCTGTGTCTTTCTCTCTAATCACCAGTCTGTCGAAATTTCTGCCACCTGTGTCAATCTCCGGCTCAGCCCTTTTTTCAGGCTCATTCTTATTAAACATGGCAGTCAAATGGCCGAATATGGAGCTGGGTGTAGTTGTGGGTGGACTCAGGAATGGGAGCAAGGGATTTGGTGGTGGAGGTGGGAAGGTAGGCAAAGTAAATGGCAAAAGGGCGGGGGCTGGAGTGCTCGAAGGCAGAAAAGGATTCAGCCAATTCTGCATGAAAGAATCACTTGTGGTCGGTTTGGCGGTGGTTGGCACTATTTCTGAGCGAAATAAGTCCATAACCTCTTTGGCCAGATCAGCCCATGGAGTGGCCACCACTTGAGGAGGACTTCTCCTGACTGTGGAAGTAGGACCTAGAGGAGAAATTCTAGATGGTTCGACCAAGGGAACTGCATTTTGGGCGGGAGGAGATCGAGCAAGTATTTTGTTGAAGCCGAAGGGTAAACCAGGTTCATTTTGGCTGTTGGAAGGGGCATCGTTGGAGGGAGCGAAAATCTCCAAGATATCATTGATTATGCGACCAGAGTTTTGAGAAAGTACGGCCTCAGTTTCTGAAAATTATATTGGAAGTTGAAACTAATTAACATATGAGAGTGTGTTGGATTTCGAATTTTTACTGCACTCTTTCTCCAAATTCTGGAATTTATCTATCGCTAAAATGGAAACCTAATTGGATAAAACGGAAAAAATGCCACCTTTTGGCAAAAAGTGCCACCTTTTTGTAAAAAGGTGCAACCTTTTTTTGTTTAGTTGAAAACGGCAAATATTTGTCCAACGGCAAAAATTTGATTTGGATAGAGCTGTTAAAGATGAGCAGAACGGTGTATTCATTCATGAAAAACAGTCGTCAAATTGATGAGAAAGATTCTTTAACAAACATGAGTACAATTTATTTAAAAAAGAATTGACGGAATTTCCGTTAACAAATTTGTGATTTCGTGTTCAGCATGCTCGATTTACTTATGAACTGCTATTAAAATTCAAAACTCACTGTCAGATTTTGAATTCCGCTCGAGACAACAAATATTTAAACTTGGGAGAAATTATTTGAATAATGATATTTGAACAATTATTGTCTCGAATTGTCTTCACTGCACTCATGTTTGTCAAAGGACCCTGTCTCTTCCTTATCATGGCAATTTCAAATGTTTGAATGCGCGCGGGACCACATAGATTTTGTCAATAATGTTTTCGAATTAATTTTTTTGTTCTCATTTTGAATTTTAAACGCTATATTGTGATTGATATAAGTCTCATTACGACAGTGACAAATGTGTAGCAGTGAAAGTCGCATTACTTGTCCGATCTGGCATTGTCAAGCAACTTTGGGCTCGACTAGTCAATGGTTCTAAGTTTTGAACAAATTTACAAATTTATTTTCTAAACAATAAAAGCAATCAAAAAACAATTTGAGAATATTATTGACAAAATGCGTGTGGTCCCGCACGCATTCAAACCTTTGAAATTCCCATGATAAGGAAGAGACAGGGTCCTTTAAAGAATCTTTCTCATCAATTTGACGACTGTTTTTCATTAATGAATACACCGTTCTGCTAAGCTTTTACGGCTCTATCTAAATCTGCAATAAAAAGTAGTAATGTATTAGCACGATAGACCCCGAAAACTTTTAAAAATGAATATTTTAAAAATAATAACTTTTACTATTTTTGATTTTTCAGACCTCAAGCAGCATTAATTTATTTGGCATGTTATATACCAAAAGACATCATACTTTTTGCATAATTTAAAACACGTTACAGATTTTCGAAATGTTCAAGCATGACTGAGATATAGCCTGTAAAAATTTTGAAAAAAAATGTCAAAAGTGAAAAAAAATTTCCTAATCATTGAACTTCTGTACGGATTTTTCAACTTGCTTTCTAACAAAACCATACCTAAAATAAAATTCTAGGCCTTGTTTTGTTAGAAACCAAGTTGAAAAATGTGTACAGAAGTTCAGTGATTAGGAAAATTTTTTGAATTGGCGGGGACAAAATTTGAACAGGTGAGCATGCCCCTTAAATTTATTTACTTATTTTTGTTTGGAGACTAAAATGCATATATTGAATTTTTCGAATTTTCGGATTTCCGAACTTTGACCGGACGGATTAAGGATTTTGGAGTTTGGACCGGACGGATTCCGGTCCGGTTATCAAGCTTAGTAATAACACTGTCAGATAGCCCTGCGATTTTTTTTACAAGGTGTCATGCATTGTAAAATATAGCACAAAGGGTAAAAGTATGAATCAAGTCATTTTTCTGACTTTCTTCACACTTTTACCTTTTTGTGCTACATTTTACAAAGATTAAACCGAAGACTAAAAATGAGAAAAAAGGAAAAGATACCTGAGGTCAGAGAAACAACATTCTCATTGACATGCTTCTGTTTAAATTTTTATACAAAAAACCCGTGTGTTTTAAAAACATAAATTTTTCAAAATTTCACAAAATCAGATGGAAGTATTCGAACGTTAAAATTAATCTGATTTCTTATCACAAAAATTTACCTGGTTTTTGTTGACCACTGATTAATAAAAAAGTTTGCAGAAAAAAGAGGAAGAAAATAAAAGAGAAATTTCTGGAAACAAAAGAGAAAGCCATCAAAATCTTATCTTTTCACGCATTTAAGACAGCTGATTGTGGTTGTCATTCACCAGCAGCAGATCGTTGTTTCATTTATTGCGCTTGCTGTTGGAATTGATTGACATAAAGCTCGAGTAAGGGAGACTTAAAAGTTGAATCACCGAAATCAATAAGGGAAAGCAATAGTGCATTACTCCCAAATCTGGTAGGAGGGAAGAAGAGAACCAGGTCGTCGTCTCTTTGTTTGGCGCAGTCAACCCAGTGAAAAATTTATTTGAGCCTTTTTCGGATGCAACATAGCTTACACTCTGACTGACCGGTTATAGATGGACGAGAAAGTATAGACTGACCTCTAATTTCTAAAAATATGATTAAAAAGACCATGAAACTTGATATGCCACGGACCCCGAAAATTCGAATCACAGAGCAGTTCAGGACAAACAAAACGCCAAGAATATTTTCTGTGACATTCAAGTTTTTAAATAAAAATTTCCCTTTTCCTTGTTAATTTCCATATTTTCCACGGTCGTAAAAAAATTTCCTTGCACAACTTGCATGGCGTATATTCTTTTGTTTAGCCGAACCAAACGATATGCATTTTTAAACTTATGTTTTGATGTAACATAGGTTTCGTGGATAAGATTCTAACATCTAATAATTAGTTTACGAACACACACCAGCGACCAATACCATTTCTCTCATAAAAAATTCAGAGCTAGTTTTATTCCTACAGTAACACAACAAAAATGAAATTCCACAAATCCGTTAGCAGAAAAGAACAACAAAACATACAGAATGAATGAGTGTTTCTTAAGACCGGCAGAGTTGCAACTTCCATTCAAAGGACCATTTTTCTTAGGGAAGACATCAGCAGCAGGATAGAGGAACCACGATCAAGCAAAGTAGTATTCAGCGCCATCTTCAGAGCCTTCTTCAACGAATCATGCAATTGACTGCTTTCAGCACAAGCCAACTGTAGTCGCTTCAAATTGCATCGCTCAGCAAGCAAATTTTCATGAATTGATCGAAGGTAAGAAGCTACAAAACCACAAATTTTTTAGCGAACTTTGTATAACAAAAGATAGCCTAGCTGAAACCTGCTGCCTTTTGACCGGTTAACTGATTATTTCTTGATTTCGGTCTTGCTTCTTGCATCCTTTGTAGCTTGAATTACGAGCCCTCATGATACCTGAAAATTATACCAAACTTAAGTCCGTCAAAAAATCTAAAAGTCGTCGTTCTTAGGACATCTCATGCACCAAAATGTAGCCTGTACAACCAGGTTCTAGAAAAGTCAGACCGATTTTAATAAAGTCAGAATTTTTAAAACTAGAGACCATTTGAAGCAAACAACTGGCATTTTTCCGAGTAAAAATAGGGGTTTTTGCCTTTTCCTTCTGAATTTTGCATTAGACACCCTAGATTTGCATTTTTTGCATACTTTCCTGGTACGAAAATGTAGCTAATTTACTCCTCTGGTCTTCGGCTTTGCTTGAGAAAAAATAGACGAAAAAACTTTCGAGGTTCTCAATTTAGACAACCAGACAATGAAAAAATTTGAAAATTTTCACAGAAATCAATCGTGATTTTGATAATTTGCATATTTTATGGGCAAGTGATGGCTCATTTGAAAGCCCTTAGTGTAAGTAACATTTTGGTCATAAACACGCCAAAGCCAACAAGGAAAAAGCCAGATCAGGCGTACGGAAAAGAAAGACTCTAGAAGGGTCTAATAATGACCTTTTTAGAAAAAAATTCGTTTGATGCCAAATTTTCCTAATGCACTATCATTCGAATTTAAAGGTAAAAATTTGGTAAAAATCGGAAATAGGAGCTTTCGTAGCAGCACCAAAAATTTAAAACATGTAAGAATTAGAGACGATCGAATAATCGCAGGTGCGATTAATCGCAAATCGCACCAAATTTGGCAAGAAATAATTGCATCGCATAATCGCACGCATGCTTTTGAAATAATCGCAAATCGCAATCGCAATTTGAGAAATTGCACGATCAATCGCAAATTTTATCAGCAAAATTAGTTTTAGTGATGCTGCCAGTTCTTATGTACATATCTCCTCAAATTTTCACTTTTTCCTTTTAGAATGAGCTATATCTGGAAACTCAAGCTTAAAGGGGACGAAGGTGGCTGCTTTCTCTTCACAAGAACATCACCGAATGAAATTGAGTGTAATGCATGCCAGAAGGCCTAACCGGGGGATCACAAACTTGAAGCAGCATCTCTCAACCCACCCTCAATATCTACAGCAGTTCCAAAAGATGAAGATGATCGAAGAGGCGTCAAAGAAGTCCATGAAGGAATCGATGAAGCAATTTGTCATCAAGGGATCAGGTGTTTTTTTTTATGGGATCAGATTTCATTTTATCCGGCGAAATATCGACTCTCGACAAGAAAGTTATCCACTTCGTCGCGTGCACCAACCAGCCGTTTGCGGTTGTCGAAGACGGGACGTTCAGTGTCCTTCTAGCATCAGGTGATCAGGAAAATCTGAAAGGTATATTATCTTGTTTCTCTATTATTATTTGAGGAATTTTTTTCAAGGAAGACAGCACTATACAAAGTGGGCAATGCCAAGAGTCTACAATGCTGTCAAGAAGGAGGTGGTGCTTCGTCTCGAATATTGCTCTCTGCTTTCCTTCACTTCGGATATTTGGTCCGGCCCGACAGAAAGCTTTATCAGGTTTGCTTCATTATGCAACTTTAGCGTATGAAACCAAGCGCAACACTGAACGCAACATCTGAATTTGGTCGTCAACAATGCCCTACTCAAAAATACTGAAGTTAAGTCTATGCTTGATGGGTGCCAGAAAATTGTGGGCCACTTCAACTATTCCCAGTTTGCAAAAGATCGACTCAGAGAAGAGCAAAAAGCGCTTAAATTGAAAGAGCATAGCATTTTGAAGGTTATGGAATACACTAGCTATATTGCCTTTGCAACGTCTTTTTCAGGATGAACCCACCGGATGGAACTCAAGCTACTACATGGGTGAGCGATTGGTATCTATTTTTTGGTAGAATTGGTTGTTTGGTAGAAATCGGTATCTTGCCTTTTTCGTATCATTTTATATTATTTTTCACTATATTTTGCATTTCTCATTCCTAGCCCTTCGCTCTCCGCTGCCAAAGCGTCAACAAACAAAGTCTTTCTTCGGCCGCCACATCAACTTGTTCGACGATGAAGATGAAGTGGAAGACACGCGTCCAGTCGATGGGATTATAGAGATGAAGGCCTACCTGAAGCAGGAGTGTATCAATGCGGAACAAGATCCATTAATATTTTGGAAGGTATTTTTTATAGAGTGTAGATTTTAGTGTATATGGACGGATTTTTTTAGGAAAACGATAAGGTGTATCCGATCTTGGCAAGACTGGCTCGTCGTTTCCTCTCTGCACCAGCAACAAGCCAGCCTAATGAACAACTTTTTTCTGTCGCCCGCGATGTTTTCGACTACAGACGCTCAAGGCTCAGTGCGGAAAATACAGAGATGCTCATTTTCTTGAACAAAAATCTGCCGCTGCTTAACTTCAAGTATTACTTATTAATTTTTGTCGCATATGTCCGCGTTTACTTTGAATAAAAGCTTAAATTTGTGTGAAATGTTGATCTGCTAAGCTTTTTGGTTTGCAGGAGCTAAAAGCAAAAATAATCGCATAATCGCACGATTAACCGCGCCTGATTTTTTTGCGATAATCGACCGCCTTTATATCCGCCTTTACCTTCTGATGATGTAAACGAGTCGACAGATGAAGATCTAGAAGAAGAAATTGAATTTTTGTTGTAAATATCTTATTTCGATAAAAATCAGACGTTTATTGTTACTCATTGAAAAATTACTTTGATCCCCCAAGGCAAAAAGTCGATTTTTGGTCAAAATTTTTTTTTCTAAAAATGTTCGGCCGAGCCCTAAAAACATGTTTTCTACACGTTTCAGCAGCTAAAACACACAAAAAGTGGTTTAACCCCCTTTTCGGGCAAACCAATTATAAGGCACTTTAGCCGATTGAATTTGAATTCACGCCTTTATCTTTTAGATGAGACCATCACGCTTAGCCAAGTGAAGAATGCAATCATCAGACTCACCGTGAAAATTATTTTTTTTACACTAGAGACCCTGGGATTTTGACTTATACTTTTACTATTTAATAGAGACAAAGTTTTGAAAAAATTCATACCATGCGTCGCAGCTGACCACAAATTCTGACCAGGAATCATGCGTCCAGTAATCAGATCAACGGCAACAATGTCGATTTGGATGGAGCCATGATCGTCAGCAGACGAAGAACACTTTCTCGGATGTACATTTCCTAAAATCAGCAGGTTAAACAGAAGATCTAACCATGTGAAATTATGAAAAAATACACACCATCAGTTCTCCGGCATCGTTCTGCATTTTGTACGGTAGAGAGATAGCTTGAACAACGATAGCTGCAACAAAGAAATTAGCCCTGAATATGAGCATAAAATAAAATATGAAGCGAGTATTTTGCCATGAAAATGTACACGGAAAAATAGGCAAGAAAATTAAAAATGATTTAAAAAAGCACATCCATCCTGGGTTTATCACATAAAATTATCCCCTTCGACGGTTGAATTCCTAGTTATGGACGGGACACCCAATAAAAATAGACCTCAAAGCGGATTCAGACCAAAAAATCGCTTTGAACACACTACAAATGCATGGTTTGGAGACTAATTATAGAAAAAGTTTCAAATTCGCGAAACGTTTCGCGAAAATGAAAAAAGTTTCATATTCGCAAAACGTCTATGCACCATAATTTTTTCTTGTGAATAATTAATTACATTCATTGGGTGGTAAACCTATACTATACCAAACTTCAGTTCGCGCACAGAATTCATTGATGCTAATGCAAATGATTTTTCCTTTTTGAACATTTTATATGGCAGTTAGTTTTCCAACATATTTCGTGTCAAAAAGAGACTTTAATTGAACGACACCCAACTTGCGGCCAAACTAACTTGCGGCCCCCAACTTGCGGCCATCCCAACTTGCGGCCCCCAACTTGCGGCCATCCCAACTTGCGGCCCCCGACTTGCGGCCATCCCAACTTGCGGGCCCTCGACTTGGCCATCACAGCTTTTACCCAACAAATTCCAATAGATGGGTTAGAACTAGGGTTGGAAAAACAGCCTGTTCAAAACAGCCTGTTTTGTCGCGCTAACGACGGCATAAAATGATTTTGAAACAATTGGGTTAACGATTTTTTTTCACCTACCCTACCCGGCCAATCACCTACCTACCTGAGTCGAATGGTATGAACAAATTATCAATTTGATTGGCGGAACATACTCAAACATTATTAAAATTGATAAAATTTATTGGAAGTGAAAAGAACAATAACAACGAAAAGTAAACCAGGAAGTGACAACAACAATTATAACAGAAAGTTAACCAGGAGGTGAAAATATGTTCTAACTTAGAACTGATCATTAATTTGCATTTCGACTACAGCTCTTCGACCCTGTTCTTCTTGGTATACGTCTGCAACATTGGCCGGCAGGATTGATTAAGCTTGCATGCTTCTTCTGTGCTTCAGTCCGCCTACCTAAATTCATGAAAACAGCTTAAAGACCTATTTAACAGCTTAAAGATTCACTTCGCTTTGATTCTTAGGCTTACAAAAGTGTTCATGGCTGGGCTCCTTATCAATCCACACAAGTTTTTCTCCGTCGGCTCGCATCATTGGCAGTGGGAAATTTTATCGAGGCACATCAGCTTTCTTCCACGCATCACGCATTGCTCGACATCCTGTGCATTGGTAGTGGTCAATCCTCGTTCCATCTGCTCGTCGCTTTCTGTATTGAACCGATCAGGTGTAGCACTTCTTATCGGGATCAACTGCATATTCCGTCACTGCCAGGCTCTTGCTTCCAATGCGCTGATTGTGTGAAAACTATTGAAGACATCTGAAAACAAACACGAAATAAAAATTAATCAAAACAGCCTGTTTTGTCGCGCTAACGACGGCATAAAATGATTTTGAACAATAAGAGCAGCCAATAACTATAGTAATTTACCTTTCCTGTCGGGACAGAATTAATAGTTAGCCGCAAGTCGGAAGGGCCGCGTTAGGGGCCGTGTTGATGGCCGTTGGGGCCGCAAGTTGGGATGGCCGCAAGTTGGGGGCCGCAAGTTGGGATGGCTGCGTTGGGGCCGCGTTAGGTTTGGCCGCAAGTTGGGATTTTACCCTTTAATTGTACGATTCTCCTTATTTTATTAGTTGTAATCTATCTTTTGGTGTAATTACAGCAGTCATTAACCGTAATTTTTTGTACAGTTTCTTTGCTAGAACGCAGCGCATAGTATCATGAGAAAGTTTTAATATCATTTAACTCTAAAAATTCAATATTGTCATCATTCGCATCACGCATTGATACTTTTTTATTCGTCTCCTATCTTTCGTTTTCCTTTCTTCTTTTACGATATCGGCCAAACGCTTTTAACCTTTTATGGAATTTCTATAGATGCTTCTTACTATCCTTTTAATTTCTATCCTTTTAATTTTTTCGCAATATTCCACCATAAGCTGTTGTCACTTTTAATGCTGTCATTTTAACTTTAACATCGAATCTTTCAAGCTCAGTCTTACCATTTAAAAAGCTTTCTAATGTATCAGTGATTTGGTCCAAACCACGCTAAATACCAAGAAGGATTTTATGTGCTTGGTTCTTTGTAATAATTTAACGAACGAATGGCGTGAAAAAACGCCTTCAGACTATTCAATTCGAATTTTTGGGCGTTGTGCCGTTAATTACATTCTCTCTTTATGTGTAGGATGCAGTGTTTTCAAACTCAAGCTAAACTCAAGTTTGAGTTTGACTTTAGCTAAACTTAAACTCAAACTTGAGTTTGACTTTAGCTTGAGTTTGGCATTTGAGTTTGACTAAAATGTTTGACTCTGACCTTCGTACCATCTAAAATTCAATAATCAACCCGACTTTATCCAACAACTTCCAAATACGAATTACAATAAACAATTAATTGGGTGTTAGGCGGAAACGGCAGATTTTGCCGTTTTTGGCGCGACTAAAACGGCAAATTTTGCCGTTTCCGCCTAACGCCATTAATTGTGCATTTAGCAAATCAAATGAAGTTCGGTTTCGATGTCTCGCGGAAGCTATACCTGCTTGAGAGAAAACCCTTTCAATTGGTGCACTTGTAGCCGGGACAGAGAGAACAGATATCGCAAAATCTGCAATTTGCTCTGCCTTCTGAAATTAAATTGGGTCATGACTTGTAACTAGTAGGCATTTATTCACTAACCGTATTCATCAAATTACTCCACCACTTCAACGGATCTACCCCAGACGATGACCCAACACGCACTTTCTCTAGGGTTTCACGAATCCATGACTTTGCGCCTGCTTGTATAATGTCCATCTAGTTTCTAGCACTCCTGTTCTCGTCAGCCAATTCTCCCAGCAGTTGATCTAGTGTCGGCTTTGCTCAGGAAATTGGTTGTGTTCGGATCCAAAGCTGCGGCCACGAAAAAAATCGGATCGATTTCCATCATCTTTTCGAAACGCTTGTCCATTAAATTTCTCAGAGCCTTGGTCGTGCTTAATATTGTTGTTTCCAAGAATTCGAAAGAAAATTTTAATTAATGGTTTGACTGAGAAATGATGAAATTACCTCAAATTTTTCCAATGATTTGTAGACAGCTTTAATATACCCATAGCAGGAAGAAATTGTGACAGTTTTTTCAGCTTGCACACTAATCAGAATATATACGAAAATTTTCGTGAGACCATAGATTTCTCGCAGAAACTGAAAATGAGTCTGAGTCATGTAAAAAGTACTTAAACTAGGTATAACCTCATTGTCAGACTGCGTCGGGCAGTCCCATTTCTTAGATAGAGTAATCTTAGTCACATCTTCGTGAATTTCCAAATAACGGCCTTCCACTGCAATTTGAGACGCCCATCGAGTCCTTGAAGGTGAAATAAGCACTTTTCCTGGAAGAGGGGGGATCGAAAGAGCGGCTGCTAATGCGGAAAGAACTTTTTTGTTCCTACAATCATGATTTTCAAATATTGACAGCTAGGTAAAAATAGTACTTCTCTTTAGGCTCAGCACTCCCATCAGCATCGGATATACGGATCTTCTGAGCAGGCTGCTCAATGTCTTTGTGTCTGTGTTCCCAGTGACTAGTGAGCGACGTCTTGTGCTTGGTTACTATCTTAACGAAACACAACAAATGCAATTATCAAGACTATATGTAATGTTATTTTTCTAGCGCAAAACGAGACTGCGACATCATCTGACCGGCTTTGCACAGCAACTCGAACTGGTGATCCGTGTTATAACAGCGAGCAAAGCCACATGCCACATTTTTGTTAGACATCCAAACGAACGCCACTGGCAAGGGTCGTCCATCAATGTTCGCATGTAGTGTGAAATACTGTTAAACGCATCAATATTATTCAACCTCCAATTTTTTATGTAAACATCCTACTTGATTAGTATTAGTAGCTTACAAATAGCCAAAAAATACCCTTTGGCAGACGTAACAGTAGCCATTCGACGATATTAGAATTTTGCTTCTATGACTTGTTCCTTCTTGCTCAATTTGCTCCTTGAAGAAAGCTGACCATTTTTTCGTTCTCAGAATCACTGGACATAGCAATTAAACTGAAAACTATGGTATTTGGGGGTAAGAGAACAGAAAACCGGTCAAGGAAACGGAAAAATCATGCTAAATGTCCGCGGACAAATCGCCCTAATTATGCTAAATGTCCGGTTGCCGTCTTAGTAGGGTTGCTAAATGCGAAGTTTGCGCAAAAGTTGAGTTGAACTTTCGCGCGAAAGTTGCGAAAGTTGAAATTCAACTTTCGCGCATTGATAAAAATTGCGAAAGTTGAAGTATTGTTTTTCTCGAATCATTTCCATTTTTAGTGCATTTATTCATTCGTTTGCTTTGCATTTTCTTTACAAGTGTTATGTCTTTGTTCATATTTGTTGCGTTTATGTTCATCATTTGTTTATTTTCAGGCTAACTATGGTCAATTCGCAGCATTGGTGTAGTAAATTTTTCGCGGCTAAAGGGGAGAGATTCGCCTGCAAATTCTGTGGAGCTCAGTATCGAGGGAATGCAACAGACATGGGTCATCATATAAAGGTGAAATTAGTAATTTCACCTTTTGGTTTTCATTGCTTTCTTTTCAGAATCAATGCAAGAAAATCGGAGAAGAAGCGCGCAAGGATATCAACAACCTAGCAGGAATCAAGCAGAAGACAGAAGAGCCTCCAACGAAGATCGCCAAGAGAACTGAATCGTCTACACCGGGCATTGCAAACTACTTCGACAGAGTCTCAGAGGGGGAGCAAGAAGAGATCGACATTTTGTTAACAAGTGTTAGTTCCGATTCATATTTTACTTTGCTAAGGCTATTATTTTCAGGCATTTGCTACTGGTGACATCGCCGCCAATTTTCTCGACAATCCATTCTTCAAGCAGGTGATGAACAAAATGCGTCCATCCTACAAGCTTCCTACACGCGACTACAGGTATCCGAAGATTCTCAATAAGTGTTCTTTGTCATATTACAGGATAACTTTCAACTTTTGCCAACTTTCGCGAAAGTTGGCAACTTTCGCCCGAACTTTTCGCGCGAAAGTTCGGGCGATTTCAACTTTCGCGCAAATTCAGCAACCCTAGTCTCTATGTTTAGTTGACTCTGAAGAGCATATAACTAATATAAGACCATGATATTGTGTGCCTTGGTAGCCTAGTGGTTTTAGTTCAATGGTTGAGGGTCCCGGGTTGCGTTTTATATTTTTCGTCTCATTTATGTATTGTGAGCTAAAGTTTATTATACCAACTCTTCCTAAAAAGCGGTTAAAAACATTTTTGTGTGTTTTAATGCCTGAAACGTGTAGAAAACATGTTTTTGTGTGGGGAAGGCAGTTTTGAAAATAAAATTTTCAACTAAATTTTGACAAGCTGTATCTTCTCTTACAGATGGCGCATAAAACTTAGCTTCATTATTTTAGATAAGTCACCCTTTGGATCCAAACGTTTGTCAGGTCATGTTGAGAAGTTGACAAGCGTTTTCATCACTTTAATTATACACTCATTAGAATCATTATACACTGAAAAGGCTAGGGATCCAGAATAATACTACCACCAGAAGGATTGTACGTTTTTGGCTGATAAAATTATTGGGTTGTCGCATAAGTTCGTTTGATATAAATTTTCATTTTTAAAATGAAGAAACAAAATGTTATGGGCCGTTTGGTAGCTCTGTTTCTCTTCTTTCGAATGATGCATCACACTTTATTATTCACAACATCTTTCAGGTAAAAACGGCACACCCACAACTGAGCAAAAAGTATCTCAGAAAAAATTAAATTGAACAAAAAATTATTTAACAATAAATTCAAATGAGAAACAATTGGTCTTGGCACGATTTGTTTCCAAAATAACTGTTCTTTGTCAAAAATATTTCACAAAAAACTTTCTTGTAAATAATTATGTGTATAGTTTTGTTCTATTACGTTACTTTCAATTACGTTACTTACGTTTACAAGTCATTGTTCTAATCTTTCAGTTGCAACCCCATGAGTCGAAGAATTGACTACAGCAGCGAGGATGAAGCTAGCTCAGACGATGGTTGGAGTGATTGGAATGAAGCGGCTGATCAAGTTGAGTTTGATGAACAAGAAGAAGAGCCGGCCAGAGAGCATCAGGCAGTAGTGCGAATGGGGCGCCCTAAAGTGACTTTTAGACAGCGCCCAGAGAGATTCATTCAAGGTTGGTCGAACACTCCTCTGATGAGCTCAGGGTTCGCGTAGATTTGCTAAATACTGCACGCGTTATTAACTATCATCGAGGGGTTGGATTTTAACGATATTCATCTCCTCTATGCTGTGATGAATTTTATATGCTTTAGAAACAGGATGCTGATCCTAGGACAACGACAAATCCCGAGCACATGGTTATCCCGGTAGAACTGCGAAACTACAAGGCCAATCTTTGGAAGGTTGGAAGAAGGTTGGAGGTTGGAAGTGGCTGCGTCAAATGAAGAAGGAGTGCAGCCTGAAAGAGGCCGAGCTAGTCCGACTCCAGAGTACTCCGAAGAAGCTGAAGAGTGTCGACAAGCGGATTGCATTGCAGAGAAGGCGTCTGGCAGAAGGCTACAGCCCGGCAGAAATTTTCAATTATTTAAAGAATCAAGCAAATTTAACTGTTTTGGATTTGTAGAATGTGTTCATTTTTTGTTGGAAAATTAAGTCTAGTTGAAAAGTTATTAGTAAATAAAGACTGGTTGTTGTATGTCCTTATACTTGATTGTGGGAGTGTGTTTGAGGATAAGTTGATGTAGGAACGGAAAAAATAGATATCGAGGTACATAAGTACTGCTGAACTCCCTCTGTCCTCCACTACACAGTTTTGTATAGTCGTGTTCGGTTAGTTAGAGATGAAGATGCACAGATAGTTTCGTAACGGCCAGTTAGAGATGGCATGTATCGGTGGTATATTGTATCGAGCGTCAACTGTATTTTATTGATCACTTTGTTTAGTGCGGAAAGTATTGTTTCTACAAACACTTTAATACTAAAAAATTATTTTGGAAACAAATCGTGCCAAGACCAATTGTTTCTCATTTGAATTTATTGTTAAATAATTTTTTGTTCAATTTAATTTTTTCTGAGATACTTTTTGCTCAGTTGTGGGTGTGCCGTTGTTGTAACGTAGAAAGTGGGAAGCCAACCCACTAGGCTACACGTGTAGAACTGTGGAAATAGTCGTAATTTAACCTATATGTAACATCTCCCCCTTTAAGTATGAATGTAGATTTCGATGGACTTATAGAAACCGTTCGCAGGACTACTAGGAATCCAGAGCAGACATCCCACTAAGATGAATCTCCCATGTCAAAACCTTTTCTAGGTGTATGCAAATAACTGACATGGCCATGAAATTATGAAAAATCGGATCGAATTTTTTTCAGTGGAGTTGCCACCTACTTCCTCCGTTGTATTGTAATACAACCACTTATTAGAAACGTCGAATGGGAGGGTCGAATGTAATGGGAGAATTTGAAATATTAAATGTCCGGGACCCATGCGGGATCGAACTTTCGACTGCGCCAATTGTTGTAACGTAGAAAGTGGGAAGCCAACCCACTAGGCTACACGTGTAGAACTGTGGAAATAGTCGTAATTTAACCTATATGTAACAGCCGTAAAAACAATGAGACAAATCAATCAATAATGTAAATGCAAAGTGACAAGTGCAAAGTGAAAAATTCCAAAGTGCAAATGCATAGTGAGTTTCTCTCCCACTAAGAGTTTGCAAATTTGCATGAAAAGTGCAAAAAAGTGGTTCTGTCAACCGGGGAAATTTCGCATGCAAAGTGCAAATTTTGCATGGAATTATTTGTCAGATAGTTTTTGCCCAGTTGTCGGTGTGCCAAAATAAATGGCTAAGTTCAACTATTGCCCCAGTAGCCAATTCAACCCTGGCCCAGCACTCGATTTTGTGCGCAATGTTCATTTTAAATATTATATTTGAAATTTGTGTAACTGTAATCATTGTTTTATATTTTTCGTTGCATTTATTCGTTTTTTAACAATCTGTTGTAGTATTCTCGGATGGTTATTTGTATCTGTATCGCCGCTATATGTGGAAAAAGATGAAGCTGTCTTATTAGCCGAATCTTTATACAGTATTTGGACAATGAGGTTCCGTCACGTTTTTTGTTTCTTTTGTACTTTTCTCCCAACTTTTTCCTCGCAATTGTTTTTCTGTAAAGTAGGTGCACAACTACAGCGTATCCTCTTTCTTTTGAGTATATGGTTGCCAATACAAACATGTATATTTATGGGGCTTAGACGACCAACAAACTTTGAAATTAGCCAAATTTTTTGATTTTTCAAAACTTTTCAACTTCGAGGGTTTGTTACCCTACTTTTATAACCATTTTTAATTATGTAAAGTAGGTGCACATCTACAGCGTCTCAGCTTTCTTTTGAGTATAAGGTTGCCTATACAAACCTGGATATTTGGGGGTCAGAGACGACCAACAAACTTTGTGGTGCGGAAAACGAAAAATTTGTGTAATTTTTGCTGGGTATTTTATCTGGGAAAAAAGTATGTAAAGATATACCTATTTTTATGAATAAAGTCATAGCCCCTCATTGAAATTTCGAAATACTATAGAGGCGCCGATAGGCGTCTGTGGTCCCTTGTTTATAGTATCGAGCATGACTGTTCTATTGTTTAAACCTACTGACAGGGTTGAACGACTGCTAGGGCAATATTTGAAGTACTCCAAATAAATTGTGGACGACGCGATGAGACTTTAACGATAGGAAAAACAACATAAAATGACTACTTAATTAAATACTACGAAAGAAAACTTGCAGCAGAGTCCTACAAAAAACTTGGAAACACAGCCAATTCACAATGTCATCAACTTTATTTGCGCGACAAGAATTAATACGGACTAGCAGACTGTGATACACTAAGCGGGATTGGTATAAACAGTTTTTAACGCGGGCCTTAAGCTTGCTCTAACTTCTAAGTGACAGCATCTTCGATTCCTCTTGCAGTAATAGCAAATGTGCATTCCTCTTCAGGCAGACACGGAGAGTCGTATATCTTGCAGGTTCGAGATTCGCCCTTGTTTTTCTTCAAATATAATCTAAAAGCAAAATTAAACACCGCTAACAAAAAAAAACCTTGCTTCTACAGACCTGGTAGTTGAAGAATGCGCCATGATATGACCTCCAATCGGTTTTTTAGGATCGACTTGATAAGCTCCACCAGAACCATCGACACAAGCAGTGACCTGATTGGTAATGACCACAGCGACGCCAAACTATAAGTTTAGTTATGATAAATCGTTACAGTTTTACAGCCTATTTACCTGATCAGCAAGTCCAAGAAGACCACGCAGGAATCTAGCCAAGCTCATTTGACGTTCTGCCAACTCTGCTCTCCCACTAAAGTCCGTTCGAAACAAAGCCATGGCGCTGTCCACTACTACAAGCGCAAAACGAGACTGCGACATCATCTGACCGGCTTTTCGCAGCAACTCGAACTGGTGATCCGTGTTATAACAGCGAGCATAAGCCACATGGTCTAGAACATCTTCTCCATTCATCTGGTATCTGAAACACAAATGGACTTGCAATAAACGCGGTTGTAAAGACTACCGTTCGGCAATTGACAAAAGACGCTCAGGACGGAATGTTCCCTCAGTGTCAATCCACAAGCATTTTCCTTCAGCACCTCCCAAATCCACTGGCAATTGGCACATGACGGCGAGCTGATGACAAAGTTGACTTTTCCCAGTTCGGAACTCACCAAAAATCTAAAATAGACAGTCAGAGACTAGTTGTAAAGAGCAAAATTTAACGAAGAAGAACTTCAGTAATCGAAGCAGTTTCAATGCCACCACCAAGCAATCGGTCCAACTTACGACTTCCTGTTTGGAGTTGAATCTTGTCTGCACGTCTAACATGAACATCGGCAGCAGTCGTGAACCCCATAGGAATGATTTTTTGCGTCTCCTCCTAAAATAATGAATCGTAGAATGGACTCAATAAGTCGTAAAAAGATACCTGAATTTTCTCAACCTTCTGCTCACTAATTCCTTTTACACCGGTCAGCTCACGCTTCGTCGCATAAGCAATCGATTCCACCGTATGATACCCAGAAGCCCGCAGTTTCTTGATATCCGAAATATGGATGCCAACTCTCTGAAAATTTGCTAAATGAAATAACAAGAGAAACATGAATTATTTAACCTCAAGGTCGTCAACAGGATGATAAGTTCTTGCTTCCGGCTCATCTTCCATCCCTTCAACAGCGCCATTTTCAAGAGCTGGGACTTCAAGATCTTGCTCCTTGTCTTCGAGCGTCGTATTCATCACATCTTCGTTGCTATCGGACTTAGCCTTGGCGGAACCCATCATCTTTCTCTTCGCTTCTGATTTTGAAGCACGTCGAGTCTTTGTAGCCATTTTTTTAATCTAAAAACTTGTATCATACTTTTTCGTAAAAATGTATGTAGTAGTCATGAGTCAAATGGGTCAAAAAATTTGTATAATAGTACAGTGAAAGTCAAACGCAAAAAAATGTGATAGTGAAATGAGCCCACAAGAGTGTAATATACAGTGGCGGACAAAAGTTTCCATTCGACACGTTTTTTCAGTTTCCTCAACAAACGTCTGGCAATAAAACAGCCGTGTTGTGAGATAAAACTATAAAAGTGAATATACCAAAATGTTCGGCTACTCAAGGGCTACAAACCTACATATTAACACTTGGTTTTACTTTTTAACACGGCAACGGCCGGTGGTGAGTTTTGTTGATTCTGACTCAGTTTTTCATGGTGAGCACGATGGTGTTTTTACTTTGGGTCGAGTTCCAACAAAAATGTTGAGAAAAACGCTTTTGAAAATTGGTCAATCAGGAGCACCAAAATTTATGGACCATCATGCTTTATTCGCATGCCACTCGCTTAAATTTACAGTTTGTCACGGCATATAACCACTCAAAATGTAGCTCTTGAAGAGGGCTATCCAACGAGCCTAATCACTGCAGGTTCAGTAATGAAAATCTGTCCCGAAAATTTGATTCTTTCCCCTGCAAACCAGTTTCTGAATATACGTACCCTCGCACATAAATGCTTTAATCTCGGTCCAGAAATGTGATCTAGCCAAAAGGTCACCGGTATCGTATAGCGCAGTAACAGAGCTACACAACAAGTATAAACATGCCTGATATCTCTTACAAAAAATCGCGGGAAAATGGATAACAACTTGCACAAAGTCACAGTTTATGAAAACAGTCATAACAGTCATGTGTTTAAATCAGACGAAGTTTTTTTTGTAAAATGGCTGCTCAAGAGCAGAATCGAATGCAATTGTATCGAAGACCCAAGGCGAATCTTTCGTATGTCTTAACAAATTTGTATATAGTCGTTTTTTGTAGATCGCATTTGATAGCAGTGTGCACACTAGAAGTGTATTGTCTACGAGCAAAAAATACGGACAGTTTTATGATATCCTTCTGTTATGGTGTATGCCATGCCAGCAAGTTATATGCAAATCTCCTGGTTGCAATTCTATTTTTACAATTGTAGGAACATGGGGCATAAAGTTTGTGTTGTTTTGTAATTTTTTTTCGAATTGAAATGGATTCGTTATTTCAGCGAACATATCCATCGAGTCCATAAAGTGAATGTAGACACTGAGGACACCACAGCAGAACTGAATAGAGCTCTTGTGAGATTTATTGTGTGCACCAACCAGCCCTTACTCATTTGTGGACTTCCTGAAGGCGTTTTAAAATTCACGTAAGTAGTTGTGTCCATTGAAATAAAAACGCGCTGCTCACGTTGCCGTTATCATTTCAAGTTTTTTTTCAATATACCATGTCACTATTCGTACCAAAATCGTTGAACTTTTTTATTCAAACGCCGTATTTATTCTAATAGAACACCGTGGTGCTCTATTTTTCAACCTCCAACATTTTTTTTTGACTTTGTGTTAAAAATGCAATACAACATGGCTCAAATCACTCCTTCCCGACGCCTCGCCTGTGGCTGTCATGTTGGAAACACCCTAGCAAAAAGATGTATCAACCTCTTCGCATCTACTGGGTTAGTGTTGTCGTGCGGACTTATTGCGAAGGAGTGGGTGAAACATTGAATGAGCTTGATAATTTCATAACTGAGCTGAGAAAGATTGGCCCTATGAAAGAAGAGGCTCGTCCTGCATTGAAAAAGAAAGTTGAAACTAGATGGCTCTACTGCTATAAAATGGTCAACGCTATCATGAAACATGGAATACTGCTATATGAGGCCCTGATGAAGAAGAGATCATGGATAGATTTCAATATTTTTACCATCATTCACAGCTGCATGACTACCTTGCTGTTCTAATGCCTATTAATGACATAGTCAATGAGTTACAAACAACACATTCATCAACTTCAAACAGAATTTCTGATAATTTGGCTAATTTTTATGTCAAATTTGAATCCTGTATCACTGAGGCTAGCTCTCCAAATCGTGCCGCTCTTGTTCAAGCCAGCGTTGAATGTTTTGAGCGTGAAATTGGGACATTGAGCACCAAGACCAGAGGCGTAAGCAAAATCAATATGAGCTTTATTTTGTGTGCGACTTATCTAGATCCAGTTATTAGATGTCAACTGCAAGAACTTACTGATGCCGTCCCTGAACTCACCTACCAAGAGGTAATAAAGAAACTTATAATAATGATAAAATTAAAAAAAAAAATAGATTCGAGACCTTGTGGTAATGTTGATCAATCTTCATGTGCCTGAGGCAGTCCATCCACCCCCACCTTTATTCAAGCGTGCAATACGCTTCAGGCTTGTAATCTCTCTATGTTCGGGAGGATATGAACGCTTACGAAGCCCTCCAACCAACACATGACAACCCACTCGACTTTTGGAGACAGTATGAACAGATAAGTGCTAGGAAAAATGAGTTAGTTGGCTAAACTAGATATATTTAGATTTTTCCTCACCTTGCTCTTATAGCTAAGCTGGCATTAGCAGTTTCAAGATCCCAATAATCCAACCGAGAGTTCTTTCAAGGATTTACGAGTGATTTTCAATTTCACTAGAAACCGAATGAATCCTTTGACCACAGCGACATTGATTCACCTCCGTTAGCTACTCAACAACAAGAATGTATCGTGATTATCGCTAGTAGACATAAGAATTAATAAAGATTTATATACTTTTATCATGAGTTATAGCAAAAAAATGTGATTGTGTAATATAAAAACGATAAAAAACTTATCTATAAGATAAATTTTATCTATTAGACGAAAGTGAATCTGATAAAAAATTTATCTATAAGATAAATTTTATCTATGAGACAAAATTAATTTGATTTTATATAACAGATAAATTTATCTAAACAGATAAATTTACAGGGTGGCGCATTATAAACTAGCCATCGAATTTTGGCCATAACTTATTTTTCAACATTTCGTCGAAATTTTTGGATTTTTATGGATGAGAAATCGATTGATACCAAACTTTTAGAGAAATCTTTATTTGACATCAACAGACAAAAATAACAACAATTTTTCACTCATATTCCTGTTCAACGCTTTTTCCATTCACTTCAAGGCAATATTCAAGACGGGTGCTCCTCCTCACTGGTCTTTGGCTGTGCGCAAATGGTTGGATGAGAACTTTCCGCTCCGATGGATGGGTCGAGGAATGCCGACTGCTCCCGCTCCTTTTGCGTGGCCTCCTTATTCACCTGATTTGACGCCGTGCGACTTCTTTTTTTGGGGATGGATCAAGAACCAAGTCTACACCACACCGATTGCCAACATGAATGAGCTTCGAGAAAGAATTTAACATGCCTTCGCAAGCCTTCCACAGCAGATGGTAAACAGTGCAATCGCAGCGTATGAAACTCGTCTTGAATATTGCCTTGAAGTGAATGGAAAGAGCGTTGAACAAGAATATGAGTGAAAAATTGTTGTTATTTTTGTCTGTTGATGTTTAGGTGTGTTCAAATAAAGATTTCTCTAAACATTTGGTATCAATCGATTTCTCATCCATTCCTCTTTCGAATAAAAAAAAATTTCGACGAAATGTTGAAAAATAAAAAAGTTATGGCCAAAATTCGATGGCTAGTTCATAATGCGCCACCCTGTATCTCTTTAGATAAATTTATATTGAAAAATGTATCTATTTATCTTTTTTGCGCACTACGAATATGAATATCTTATTTGCTCTAACAGGCAAACTGGGCGGTAGTGATTGCAAAATGACAATGATAATTGTAAAATGACAATGATAATTGTCATTTTGCAACCAATCAAACCATGTTAAGGACACAATTTTGGGTAGGATACAATAGTTTTTAGTCACTTTTGGCTTCAAAATTTTGGATTCTGGAGGTGTATACCTCTTAGGAAAGGTACCAGGTAGTTTTCCTACCCACACCGAGATTTCCTGGTCCTTTAAAAACTACTTTAGTCAAGAGAGAGTAATATTTGTCACTACCGGAATTCGAACTTGTAGCCTTAATATTTTGTTGATCAATTCGGTGCGCCCGAACGGGTGCCAGTATCAGTCTCAGCACGAGTGTCAGACTGCTGACACTGCTGCTGAAGTTGATACTGCTGACACTTGCACTGACACTCGCACATTGTGAAAGTCGCTTTACTTCTTCCAACTTCAAACGTCCGTTTCTCAGTCCTGTGTTTTTAAAGAAGTCATCGACATGTAAGTAAGTTCCCGAAAACATGATTGTTTGAACCCCATTTTCTCCAAAACCGGCAAGCTCGAAACTGATTTTAGCAAAAACGGAAATTTTTGAAAAAAATAGTTTCAAAACGGAAGTTTCGAAAAAACCCGAAAACCAGGGTAGTCATATCGTTTTTTGAGAAAAGGGGCATTCGATAATGGATAGGGGGCATTCATAATTAAAAAGTTCCAAAAAAGGGGCATTTTATAATTTTCCCTTTTTCGCTTGAAAAAAAATATTGGATATCTTGAATATTGGAACCCACGCGTTTGGCCATGCTTAAAAGTCCTAGCGTTAAATAGCGCAGTATGCGAAAATCATACAGAATAACATTTTGAGGCAAGAAAATGCAGAAAAATAGGGCGCAAAGAGTGAGATATAGTGAAAAAAAATCATGCATCGCTACAACAAAATTTCAAGGATATATTGTTTTATTTGCCCCCTTTTTTCCTAAAAAAGGGGGCAAATTTTCCAGAAAGGAGGCATTATGGCCACCCTGCCGAAAACTTGAAAAACCCGAAAACGGAAAAAATTTAAACTCGCTCATTTCGAAACTACCTTATTTCCTCTAATAAGTCCCCCATGGGGCCTTATTTTCAAACCCCCAAAAATCAGAAAAATTTGAATTCGATTTCGAGATTTTCGGGTGCTCAACTAAGACCTAAAAAGCGGAATCGGTAGACAAGAACTAAACAGATGAAAATAAAAACAAAAAGAAGCGATGCTTGCGATCAGAGCACTAGAAAAGTCCGACACTTTTCTTTACCACAAATTTAAAGTTTAAGAACCTAAAACCTCGAGATCGACTCCAAATTTTCTCAAATTTTGAGGAGTTAAAAAATAAAGGCCATTATTGCCTTTATTTGGAGAAAATTGTAATTGTTTTTGCTCGAGAAATTTTGCTTGGGCTTAATCATATTGCAATTTAGAAGTTTACGAAACCTAAACAATATTTCTTGTCGCAAGTACGCTCATAGCTTGTGAATCTTGCAATTTGCGAGTTCTGTAATTTACTAGTTTTTTAAAAAATCGAATTATGAGTTTAGTAGTTCTCATAAGATCCCCTTATTGTTTTCTTGTATTTTTTTCTTTTAGAAATCATGGACTTCAGCTACAAGTTGACATCACTGGAAGCGCTTTATCAATATGATGTGCTCATGGAAGACGATTTGAGACATCTAGATTTCACTAAGCTGCTGGCAGGGGATGGTAGTGAGCGTTCAAGTGGCAGCTGTGAAACTCAGGCAAATGACTCAGTTAGTGTCATATTTTACCATTCAAAATTGAATTAAAAATTCTATTGTATTGCAGATCCACCCAATGGACAAGATTTTGCTGGAAGAGGAGGGTCAATTTCAGCGTCCCGTCAAGCATGAAACATCCGTGGCATGCGTGCATAAGGGTGAAGAAAGTGGCTCAAATCAAACAAAGCGGTTTAGAAACGACGTTGAACGCAACAGGATCGCTAGTGAAAGCAAACATCCGTTGGAGTACGACAGAAGGTGGAGGATTACACGCATTAAAAGAACTTTTAATCAGGTTTATAAAATTGGTGGCTAAGTAAACGTGTTCTCACATTCATCCCTTACAGGCAGCTATCAAAGCAGTTCGTCATCATGATAAGAAGAAAAAGCCCGACGTATTTTGTGTCGAAGAAATTCCTTTCTTTCCGGATGACCAGCAACAGGTGGAAGAATTCTTCAAAAGCCTCTTTGTCTAATTTGTTTTGCTGTACGGGCTAGGTCCGCGAAATAAAAGAATTGGAATGAATTATTTCACGATTTCTAGGAATAATAACCAGGGTTCTCCTAATGGAGGAAGATGGAATTAAGCTTCTGTTGTATAAAGTTAGAATAGCACTGTGTTCATAATGACGCGAGAACAAGAACAATACTGTGGAGGATGTCGTCTTTCTCGTTACTTTCCTGTCCCGTTATCGCGTTATTGTGATCGCGGTGTAAGACTGCATAGAGAAAGATTGTAACATGCCAATCTCTTCTCTCATAACTTTGAGACTAGGGAGGTTCAGCAGGACATTTTCAAATTAAGTGGTGAAGAAATTTTTGATTAGTTTTTTAAGATAAGTTAAAATCTGATGGGGGCGAAATGTCGGTGGGGGTGATATAGCTGCAAATTTTATAAAGATTCAGAATTTCAGTCATTATATAAAATGAACTTATTGACGAAAACAGTGTAGTTTTCAAACGTCAACAATCATCAATATTTATAAAACAGTCAAATGGTTACAACTAATAGTCTCTTTGCGTCCCATTTCTATTTTTGAGGTTCTTTTGAGCTCGATTCTTGTTTCAACTTTTCTTAGGTTTGTTCTTCTCTCCAAGTACCTGATTTTCGGTATTGCCCTGAAAAGCTTTAGTCAATGAGACAATGAAATAAAGACTCAAACCTTTATATTTCCTAGAATACGTTGTCCAGAACCCTTTACTGGATATTTTTTGTAATTGATCTCGCTTCCATCCACGTAAAAACCTTCTTCTTCACCGTGATTGAACATATCTGAAAAAAAAATTGAGATCTTATAGCAAATTTTTCTTACTAACCAGGTCTATTAGCCCATTCTAAAGTATGAAGATTAATAGTAGACCTTTTAACAGTAACTGAATTCTTTGAGTTGTCTCTCTCGTCTTCACTGTTTTGCATATACTCATTGTAGTCCGGCGTATTCATCGCCTTTTTCTCACGATGAGAATCTTGCAGTCGATGTGTTTCCTTTACTTTATGACTGCAAGGAAAGAAAACAATTTTAGCAATTAGAACCATAAAAAATATTACCTTAAACAAACGGAGTCGTCGATGAGCTCAATCTGACGACCATTGATCTCTTTTCCCTTGAATTTCTTAAAGATACGCTTCAGACCACATCGAGAGGCAAGACACACCGATCTTTAAAAACCAATCAAACACTTCTAAGCTCGTACATAACGCTTACCCTACACGAACATCTTTCAAGTGGGCTTCTGCAAAAGTTACTTCCGCGTACTGAATCAAATACCGTAAATATTGAAAACTCAGTAGAGCCAATTCGGGATCACCTTATTCATCATTTGTTTAAGATCAGACGAAGTGCAACGAGTTGACGAGTTTTCCACTATCAGTCGATGTATTTCCTTTCAGTTAGGACTGCAAAGAAAGAAAACAATTTTAGCAATTAAATCCATAAAAAATATTACCTTGGACAAACAGAGTCGTCGATGAGCTCAATCTGACGACCATTGATCTCTTTTCCTTGGAATTTCTTAAAGACACGCTTCAGACCACTTCGGGAGGCCAAACACACCAATCTTTAAAACCAATCCTTCATTTATAGCTCTTACATAATACTTATTACTTACCCTACATGAAGATTTTTCACGTGAGCTTCGGCAAAAGTCACTTCAGCGTGCTGAAAAATAACACCATAAGTATCAAACAATTAAAAGTGCGAATTTGAGATCACCTTGTTTATCATTTGCTCGAGATCTGACGAAGTATAGCGAGTCGACTAGTTATTTATTATCAAACGATGACGCGTGTACTTTGGTGCAAAAGCTTTTCCTTGGTGGCTTGTCATCTTTGATTATCTTAAAAAACTAATTAATGCATAAAACATGAAAAAATCATGCAAGAAAACTAGTGTTGGGGGCGGGTCGGGTAACCCGCTTGTAAACCCGGAACCCGAACCCGGAGATTGTGGAAAACCCGAAACCCGTCCGCTCACCTCTGAAAACCTGTCGGGTAACCCGATCACAAATGGTTGAATTGTTTAAAAAACTAACAATTTAAAAAAATTCGTCACTTTTTCAAAAAAAAAAGTTTTTGCCTTTGAACTTTGTTTCATTTTTCTGTCTCTGGTCTATGTTTCGCTTTTCCTGTCTCTGATCTATGTTTCATTTAACGTTTCGCTTTTTAGATGCATAACATTTGGCGAATAAACCCTTATGAAAGGAAATCGACGGAACAGGTCAAGCAGTCTGATGTTGTCGTGTGTAAGACCTGCCGAGCAGGGATGAGATGAGCGGTCTAACTAGGCCTTTTTCCTTGATAGCTAGGTGTCCCAAAATAGGCCTGCGAAAATTTCAGTTAGGCCTAGTGCTAACTAGACCTTTTTTAGGCCTAGGCCTTTTCGGTCTAACTAGGCCTATTTTAGGCCTATTTTTTGGCGGGAATTTGAAATGAATTTAATTTTTGTAAGAATTTTTTTCTTTTTGGTGACCACCATTTTTTTCTGGCTTAAATAATTTAATCATTTCCTCGTTCCGGATTTTTTTTCCGGCATTTTTACGTATTTTTTCTTTATTATCTTAGCTGCTTTGCGTTTTCGTGACACAATGTTTCATTTATTTCTCTAACTCATCATAATAAGACAGTTGATTTTTGATTAATGATCGCAACATTATTATTGAAGATATCTTTTCTGGCTCAAGGCGATTTCTTAGATCCGTATCAACAAGTCCAAGTGTCGAAAAAGTTTCTTCGCTGGGTGCACTCGATGCAGTCATACAAAGTATCTCTCTTGCTACTTTAGAAAGGATTGGGTAGATCTTGAACTTTATATCATCTTTAAATAATATGTATTTAACTTACTACCTTTTCATTGTTATTCCAGAACAGGAGTGGCTCAATATTAATGCTTCGAAGAGTGTCGTAAGCGTTCAGTTCACTTTCCAGTGCATCCTCACTCTCAACATCAAAGTCACTGATTCGCCCACTAGTTGCAGGTTCGTTTTCTTTGAACTTTTGAGCAAAAGTTCTAACTGCAGAAATAGCCTAAGATAAGTAAATTCTTAAAATATTTTTCTAAAAATGTTTTTACTCCGTGTTTTGTCCGTGTGCCGACTTCCTTTTCGATTTTTACAAGCTGAGGCTTTACGAATGGGTCAAGAAAGGAAGCAGCGAGGATTATGTTTCTGTTTAAGGAGAGAATTTTTCTATCTAGCGCTTCTATAGCGGCTATCACCATTGAATGACTTGGAGTATTTTCGTTTTTCTCTGCGTATGTACGTATCTCTTTTCTTAATTTAGCGATCTTAGGAACTATTTGATTTACTGTTGGATAGTTTGTTCCCTGAAAAATTAGTATTACAACATTTTAAAGTTACTTATTCTAATTTTTCAAGAATACCTGTAAAATGGGGCGCTCAAAATAGTGCATGAATGCCGCAAATGAGGTGAAATCATCTTTGATAACCTCTAACTCGGCAAGTTTTACTGAAAGTTCGGGGGCAAATTTTTCCACAGCAGATTTAATCGTGGAAAACTTTTCTACAAATGCCTTTGTCATTGCCACGTTGCTGAGCCATCTAGTTTCTGCCGGTGATTTGAGAGCATCATGAAGTTTTTCCTGGAGAATAGACTTTCTCCGAGCCTTACCAATAAACAAACGGAGCATGTTTAATTTTTGGTTAAATTCGGATATCTTCAATCTAGTTTCTTCACTGATATCACTATCTTCATAGGGACTCAGCGTATGTTTGGCAACGGTATTTTTAATATGGCAAATACATGGAAGAAATTTGTCTAAATTTCTTACTGCTTTTAATTTTTTTAATAAAGAAATAACCTTGTCTGCTAAATGCGCTTAGCATGTTTGAACCTTCATCAGTCACCATGCCCAACGAATTTGCTTCCTCGGCATTGAATCCAAACTCGACTAGATTTTTCAGCCATTGCTTTTTATTATTTCCCGCAGTTTTAGTTTCTTCTGGTGGAAAAGGACTAAATGAGAGGATGAAGTTCTTTAAGTTCCAGTCAGCGTCGATGTAGTGTGCTGTAATCACTGTGAAATCGATCTAAATACGATTCAAAACATTAATACAGAGGTGGGGTTATCCGTCGCCAAAAAGTTAACTCGCTAAAATTTATGTAATCAAACGATTAACTCGTCAAAATTAAACTCCCCAAACAGTTAACTCGCCAAACGATTAACTCGCCAAAATTTAACTCACCAAACAGTTAACTTGCCAGTTTTTTGGCGAGTTTTGGCGAGTTAATCGTTTGGCGAGTTAACATTTTGGCAACGGATAACCCAACCAATAGAGAGTGTATGTAACAAAGTACGTTTTTGTGAGACATATCTAGCGTCAGACTTGCGCCTGATTCTCGTATTTGCTTAACAATTCTCGGAATGACAGTAGCTCTGGCATTTGCTAGCATCATGTCTACTTTATTCCACAAAGTAGTTCGATGTGGTAAGATTTGGCTGGCCTCAAACTTAATTCCATTTATATGTTGAGCAACTCTAAATATTCGGGATAAGTTTTGTTTTGAAAACTCATAATCTTACGCAATATCACCAATTTTTTGAATCATGTTGATAAAGCCTTCACCAGAAACTATTGAAAATGGTATATTGACTTTTTATGGTGCAAAAAGATTTCTTTGTGGTGCAAATTGGATATTTTTTGGTGCAAATTGGACTTTTTGCGGTGCAAATCGGCTATATTTTGGCGTGAAAAGAGCCTGATTGCACAAAAAGAAACAAAAAGTTCTTTGTAAAAAAGATTAAAAAAAAACAACATTTTCAGCTAGAAAATTCAGAAAACCGAAAAAAGATTTCGCTCGATTTCTAATCGATTGAACAAAATCTAGATTTTGCTCGATAAAAAACCGAAAAATTTCTCGATCAATTTCTCGAGAATTTTCTCATTGGCCAACCTTAAGCATGCCCTTTTAAGAGAAGACAGAACTGATCCAACTTGGATGGGGCATTGGACCTCAACGGAAGACCGACACCATGTCCGCTGTTCCTACGTGCAAGATGGTAGATGTGGTCTACTCGCCTGCACGAAAGGTCCCGATGAAATTCGCAGTGTGGCGAGAATTGAAGGAGAAGGCTGTGACACGCTCAAAATCTACGGACGAAATGCTTATGCTTATCCAGGATATATTGTCTTTTACGATGAAGCTGGAATCAAGATCAACAAATTTGTCAAGACTACTGCATGATTGTCTTACTTATATATTTTTTGTTACTTGTTAAAAGAATTATGCTTTTTGATTCACTGGTGTCACACAAACGAAGAAGCGACCAATTTAGATTGAATAATATGAAAAATTACGCTCAAAATAATTAAAAATATTGAAAAAATATTGAAAAAAATTAAATTCATTTCAAATTCCGGCTAAAAAATAGGCCTAAAATAGGCCTAGTTAGGCCGAAAAGGCCTAGGCCTGAAAAAGGTCTAGTTAGCACTAGGCCTAACTCAAATTTTTGCAGGCCTATTTTAGGCCTCAAAATAGGGAAGAAGCCAATCCCGCTGGAGTCGGATCCACTCATCTATTGGCAAAAGAACATGGTGCGCTTTCCACTGTTATCCAAGGCAGCTCGTCGTTACCTATCTGCTCCGTCTACGTCCCAGCCAAGTGAGCAACTTTTCAGTCACGCCAGAGATGTGTTGCACTACAAAAGAAGAAGCCACCTGGATCTTTTTAACGCAGAGCAACTCATATTCTTGAACAGATCTCTTCATGATGTTAACTTTACTTACTGAATTGTTGTTAATTGTTTAATTTGTGCGATATTTTCGATAAAATTGTTAAAATTTTTGTTTTTGAGGAAAACCCGCAAACCCGCGGGTAACCCGGAAATGTATTTGCGGGTTACCCAGAACCCGGGTTTCGCTGAAAACCCGAACCCGGAACCCGTACGACCCCCCCCCATTCCCCAACACTAAGGAAAACTAGTTTGAAACATTTTCCCTAGCTACCTGAGGCTTTTTAAAGCTCTTCCAATCGGAAAATAAGGTCAATATCGAGATTTTTGGGTGTAAACATAAACTCAAAAAATACCACTGTCAGTCCAAACATCGCAAGTCAGAGAAAAGCGCTGCTGCATCTTGCTTAATTGATCCTTGATACTCTCTTGTGAACTCAAAAACTGGTCTTGCAAGATACGTTTGAAGGATGCAAAGCTTTTCGGGAGCTTAATTAAGATTACAAGACATAAATAAGCGAAAATCCACAAAAGTGAAAAACTTACTTCAAAACTTGGAGACATTACTTGGAAAAGTTTGCGGATCAGCGGATGCATGAAAATATGGATTTGCAACGATGGGATGGATAGAACTGCAGACAAAGCTTTCTGGACTTTCTTGTACCTAATATTCGTTTTTAAGCCTAGTTGAAACAGAAGCCTTCAAAAGCCTTACTTTTTTTTTGGCTCAACACTTTCGCTTGTCCCAGCTGATTGAATTTTTTTTCTTGGTTGGTCCTTGTCTTGATGTTTCTTTTCCCAATGGCGCACCAAAACTGTCTTGTATTTGCTGAATTTCGGGAAAATAGCAATCAAGCTTTGAAAACATTTAACATCTCTTACGTCGTGACACTGACTGCACTGCATTTTGATTTCACCATTTTCTTCCACCTTTGTGAAGCTATCCCAAATTGGATCCCGATTTCTCTTCTTTGCACTGTTGCTACCTTGCACTGGCGGATCAGCAGAAAATCCAGACATCTAGAGAAGTAGAAAAGCATAAATAAAAGTATAAATGTAAAGTAATAGCGAAACTGGAAAATAAAAGGAATAGTTGGCAATTTGAACTGGCAAACTGGCAATTAGACTAGCAAAGCTGGCAATTTAAACTGGCAGACTGCCAAAACTGGCAATTCAAACTGGTAACTGGCAAAACTGGCAAACTGGCACTGGTAGTTGGCAAAACTGGCAAAGCTGGTAGTGGCAATGACAATTGATGCCAGGTGCCACTTTTGCCAGTGCCAGGTACAGTGCCAGCTACCAGCCTGGCAATTGCCAGTGCCAGTTATGAAAACACTGTTGCGCACCCGCAAATTGCGCAGAATTCCAATTGCGCACCCGCAAATTGCGCACAATTCCAATTGCGCACCCGCAAATGGCGCACACTCAAATTGCGCAAATACTTTTCTTCATTAAACTGCACGTTTTCCTCATTTTCATGCCTCCAACTATGCCTGTTTTTTTTTTAAACTTACGCCTGTTTTTTTAAATATGGAAAGCAACTTGAATTGTGCGCAATTTGAGGGTGCGCAATTTACGTGTGCGCAATTTGAGGGTGCGCAATTTACGTGTGCGCAATTTGAGGGTGCGCAATTTACGTGTGCGCAATTTGCGGTTGCGCAATTTGAATTTGCGCAATCTGGCGCTGCCCGAAAAATGGGCCATTTCATATTGCGCCAATTCAAAATGTGACACTGACAGTCAGTGTTTGGACTTTTAGAAAATTGTCGTACTCGTACTTCGTACTGATAAATTTCAGCCGTCGTACTTTGTACTCGTACCTCGTACAACAAAAATTTTTGCTCGTACTCGTACTACGGAAATTTCGGCTCTTACTTGAAGTAAGTTACTTCGTACTCTTATTCATACCCTTAAAATTTACTTACTTCGTAGTTGTACTTCATTTTCGCTCGTTATTTGTAATTTTAAGAATTTTGGATAAAAAATATTAGTTATCAGGTACTTATTTCTCACAGCATCGTTTCTTAATGTATTAATCTAAGAGAATTTGCAGCGCACTTTAAAAAGAAAGACAATTTGTAGTCTATCAATTTTACTTTTTTTTAATTCTCAAACCAAAAGTCTGTATTCTGTGTTCAATGATCGAGTTTTTCAGACCTCACTTTTACAATTTTTTTTATAAAATGTACAATTTTTTGTTCATTTCAGAATAAAGATGCTTGCATAAAACGAAATTTTACTCAATATAAAATTGTACGTTAATTTATAAAAACTTGTAGTTTAACGCTGTTCGTACTCGTACCTCGTGCCTCTAAAATTTCTTCTCGTACTCGTAGTACGAGTACGAGGTCCAAACACTGCTGTCAGTGACATTGAAGTGTCAGTGTCATTGTCACTGTTAGTGTCACTGTCACACAAAAATTGGAAACACTGCATCCCCGCCACCTTATCAAACCCGCGTCACCGCCTGCTTTACAAAACGTGGGCGCCGGCACTTTTTCGCCTGTGTTGCTGCTTCGCCGACGTAACAGTTATTGGAAACAAGAAAGAGAAACAATATTGTTTCTCTCATTGCACTGTGTAATAATTTCCTTTCTCTAATATTGATTAAGGCAAACAATTGATTAAGGTAAAGAAAAAAGTTATTATTTCCAGTCTTACAACTTTATTCGCCACATATTTGTTATCTTATAAGAACATCTTTTAACAAACCTACTTATTATACACACATACTATCAAGATTGAAAAAAAATGAAGCAAGCCGTTACTGCTGTTTCAGATGCTATTCAAAGAGTTCTGATGGTAGCCCCTAAACATTTTACTGTTGAGGTTTGAGTCTTTTCTGGTACAATAAATTCGATCCCGCCTAGGCACACTCTCGATTTAACATACCCCCGATTTAACGTACGGCTGGGCTTGGTCCCGACAAAAACCGACCCTGTCAATAAAATTAGAAAAAAATAAATGAGCATTTTGAATTGTAACGTTTTTTTTGTTGGAAAAATAGTTTGTGTTCAGTTGTGTCATTGTTTTTTGTGGAACTCTCTTATTGGCCGAAATAGATGTCTGAAAGGATGTCCAAAAGAAGGATGTGGAAGCAGCAGCAGAAGACATCGACTCCGAAATGGTAGAAATTCTGGAAGATGAAGAGCCTGCAGTCACTGTTCGAGAAGCAAGCAAAGCATTGAGAATCTGGCCCTATTGACCTATCCGGGGCCATTTTTCCCTTTGGTCCCCCCTTTGGTTTTTTTTGAAAATTTTGATGTGAAATTTGTGAACATTGTGAACACAAATTGAGCCTAGGCCTAACCCTGGAGACATTTTGGAAATATTTCACATCAAAATTTTCAAAAACCAAAGAAAGGACAAAGGGAAAATGGCCCCGGATAGGTCAACAGTGCCGAGAATCTTCCAGCGCTATGCCGATACAGTCTCTGCTCCTGCCACTCTCAAATTGCTTGATGAACTGGATGTATATTATTATATTATATCTATATACCTCTATATTAAGTACGATACAAGAGTATGAAGCAGAAATAAATTCCAGATTATTTTACTTCTGAAGAATGATTGACTGCCAACATCATTGATATTGTCTCGTTTGCCAACATCCTCGTTATTGTTCTGCCTTCCAACATCCTGGTTATTGTTCTTCCTTCCAACATCCGTGATCAATTGTTTTTGAAATTTTTTGCTGTTAGGAAATGTAATAAAACCTCGATTTAACATACGGCATGTGAAATTAAGGCAAACAGACTCTCGCTTTAACATACCCGCGATTTAACATACAACTTCACTCGGTCCCCAGCCCGTATGTTAAATCGAGAGTCGACTGTAAATTGAGATGAAGGTGTGTTTTCACCCAAAAACCAAAAGGTGAAAGTATCAACCAAGTTATTGCTCTGACTTGCTTTATACTTTCACCCTTTTGTGCTAGATTTTGATGAGCTGTTGGAATAAATCATACCTCATTAGTAACTAGAATCGCAGGGCTATCTGATGGTGTTATTATTTAAAAAAAAAGATTAGAAAATCTAAGGTAATCAGGCTAAACAAAAATTTGTGCAAAAAAGTGGATTTGCACCAGAAAAAAAATATTGTCCATATATTTTTTCACATTTTGAATTTCGTTTCAAGACAAAAAATCTTTTCGGCTGATATTGCCCATTTTTCTCACAGTAAACAATTGCCAGTGAAACGTCTGGGAACTATCCATAAATCGCCCTTTTATTTTATGATGATAATCCAAAAACGGCGTGGTCAATTTAAAATTTTCTAGTTCTAGTATTCTATAAATCCATGGATGGGTGGAACTGTAGACAGTTCTTTAGCCATGAAGCAATGGGAACAACTCAAGCAAACTATTGAAAAGGAGGGTGTCAAGGTCCACATTTTTTTTTTATAAGAACAGGCAGATAAATACTTTTCTGTGTTTAGGTTCTAACTTTAGAACAGGTCAAAGGACTTCCAGATATGGTATTTTCCTGCAACAGTGGTGTCGTACTTGGCAACAAAGTGTATCTATCCAAATTTCGACATAAGGAAAGAACTGGAGAACAACATCATTTCGCTAAATGGTACAAAGAAAATGGATTCCAAGTCCTTGGTCAATATTATCCCGAAGTTTTTGAGGGTGGCGGCGACGCATTTTTCTCCGATTACAAAACTCTTTGGGCAGGCTATGGACCGAGAACAAGCAAACAGGTTAGGTTTAAACTTTTTTGATGTGCGAAAATTGTTCTTGTTACACAATATTTTCTGGGTACTTATCCCGTTTGAAACCGATTCTCAAAATCTTTCTCAAAGTTTAAAAAGGTAAGAAAACATGTTTCAGGGACAAATTCCATTTTCTGCATTGACATGTTTTTTGATGTCATCAAAGTGACATTTTTGCAGCAAAATTGTTTTTTTAATCGACGTTAAAGTTACAGTCGGTTCAACGAAACTTTTTCAGGTTTATCTCCTGCTTACTACTTTTTTTCTTTGTAGGCCTTTAGAAAAATTCAGTTTAGTTACTCTAGTCTTGTTTCTAGGTATCCGATTTTGGGAACTGGGTGTGATTATGTGTGAAATAAAATTTATAAATCTACCGGCCATTTTTACAATTACTTTCTAAATAAGTTAATTTAACATATTTGCACGAGATCTGGCCCACCCTAAACCTAAGCTTTCTAGACCGGATTTCGACGAGAAATCCGAAAAATGGGTCCTACCGGAGAATCCGGTCCCATTTTTGCCTTGGTCCCCTGTTGTTTTTTTTGACTTGGTCCCCCCTGTTGTTTTTTGGAATGTCAAAAATCTATCTTATCGCATTGGCATCGGATTGTCAAATTTTTATTTATTACTAAACACAGGACATGTAAATACTAATAGAATTCCACTAATCATAATTGTCGATTCTATGTATCATAGAAATTTGTTCAAATAATTGTTCTAGCACAGATATTTGATCCACAACAGCATTTTCCAAAAACAACTGAAGCCTTTGACTGAGGTGATCACGCTCGACAAGAAACAATTGCATAACGCCGATCTACAATTAATTCCAATTACATTCCAAAAAACAACAGGGGAGACCAAGGCAGGGCTTTAAAAAAATTTTTGACATCCTACATCCACATCCGGCCAAAAAAATTTTTGACATCCACATCCGACCCAAAATTTTTTGACATTAAACATCGACATCCGACATCCGGCATAAAAAATATTGACATCCACATCCACATCCATCCGGATGTCAAATTTTTTTGACATCCTGACATCCAAATGACATCCGGATGTCAAATTTTTTTGACATCCTGACATCCAAATGACATCCGGATGTCAAATTATTTTGACATCCTGACATCCAAATGACATCCGGATGTCAAATTATTTTGACATCCTGACATCCAAATGACATCCGGATGTCAAATTTTTTTGACATCCTGACATCCAAATGACATCCGGATGTCAAATTTTTTTGACATCCTGACATCCAAATGACATCCGGATGTCAAATTTTTTTGACATCCTGACATCCAAATGACATCCGGATGTCAAATTATTTTGACATCCTGACATCCAAATGACATCCGGATGTCAAATTTTTTGACATCCGAATTTCCGAGTGATATCTGGATGTTTTTGCCTCCTTTATAATCCATCAGGTCTTTTACAGCTAAATTTTTTACTGTAATAATTAACTCTGCAACTATAATTACCGTATTTCCTCTGATAAACGCCCTCCCCAAAGTCAGTATTTTCTTTTTTTATTTTGCGCCTGTTTGACCTAATTATGGATATCGAGTCCTAGGCATGTTACATACCAAAATGAAGCTAGAAAACTGAGCTACATTTTGGTGTGTTAGATAGATCCCTAGTAGTCGATGTCCATAAGTGGATCAGACAGGCAAAAAATTAAAAAAATATATCAATTTTGGGGAGGGCGCTTTTCAGAGGAAATACGGTATAAAATACTGGACATAACAATGGCAAATATTTATTTCGACATGAAACCAAGACAGTAAGGTGAAACAAATAAAACATTCATCAGATCTGAATTAAACCCCAGGAGCACTTTCCTTCGAAGCAAATCCTCCAACGAGCAGCCCTTGACACCACCGTAGTTGATCGACAAACGGGAGAAACCTCGCTCAGGAGCTTGGGAAGTCGCTGGAATCACGAGCAAATCGAATGCCAGTTTGGTGAGCTGAGGCAACTGAAAAATGTTCAAGTAGCCAGAGGAGAGGATAAATATTTTTGAGAAAATAATTTTTTTGAATAAAAATATTGGACCGAATATAAGATTTCAATAACAACAATCAGCAAGACATACCGTAGAAGCATGATAAATCCAGTATTGCCATGTAGAGCCTTTCTTCCCCAATTTCCACAATCTAGCCTTGTCCAGATGAAGCAGAACTTCTGCCGCTAGGGAGCTGGGTGAAGGATCATTCATCCAGGAAACACTCGCGCCGCAAGAGCCGAAGAGATCGTCATCTGCGCTGTCTCGGGAGACATCCTCATCAGCATCGGATTGGTGATCCACTTCTTCGCCAAACCGATCAGCATACTGAAACAATTTTAGCGAAATATTGTTATTGGAGGTTGAGAGAAGAACCGCAACAAAAATTTACCATTTTCTTGATCGCTGACTCAATTGCCTGCCGGTCGTCCAAAACATAAGGAAGGGTGCGATAGTCCAACGCAGAAGATGCAAGAAACAGTGGGGCAGTCCAAACTTCGGCAAAACGGCGGCGTGAGTTTTGCAGCATTTTAGATTATCCATGGCATCCGCCATGAAAACATCCAAAAAACATCCGGGCATCCACTGACATCCGCCATGAAAACATCCGAAAAACATCCGGATATCCGCTGACATCCGACCTAAAAATTTTTGACATCCAACATCCACATCCGCCGGATGTGGATGTTTCGGATGTGCACATCCACATCCGGATGTATCTTCCGGATGTTTTTAAAGCCCTGGACCAAGGCAAAAATGGGACCGGATTCTCCGGTAGATCCGAAAAATGCATCAGAATTTAAAAAAAACATTCAAAATTTTGAAACGTTCAAATTTCGAATTGGCGGAAAACCGATAATTTAGAAAAAAGACGTGTGCTCTTTTTATTTTTTGTTTTCTAGGCCTATACAGAAGTTTCTCATCTCGGTAATTTCGACACTGTGTTATGTGAACTGACAGATCCTCGTTTCTATCACCTTGATACTTGTTTCTGTCCAGTGGGTGCAAAATCAGCTCTTTGGTTTCCGACTGCTTTTTCTGCAAAAACACAGAAAGAGGTATTTCTATTGATTAATACAAAACACTAGATTATACTGATAAAGTAATACAGGGTGGTCTTTTATAATCTCCCTAGTTTGTTTTCGCCATAACTTTTTGAATTCGTAGTTTTTTGGCGAGATCTTTTTTGTATTCGAAAGAGCTGCTCTGCGCCGAGCGATTGGTACCAAATTTTGATTTTTGTCATGATTCTGTTGATCAGCTACGGCTTGTTTAAAAATGTGTCTTTTTAGATGTCTTTTTCGCCTCAGCAACGATCTCAGTGCGTAGAATGGTTTATCGAAGAGGGCAAGAGCGTATCCAGCTTCCAGCAGAGATATCGACGTGAACAGAGAGCCAATCAAGCCGATCATCGAGTAACAGCTCCGGATGCAAAATCCTTACTCGCCCGATTTGACGCCGATGGACTTCTTCCTGTGGGGTTGGATCAAGAGCAAGGTCTACACAACTCCAATCGCCAACATGAATGTTCTCCAAAGAAGAATCGAGCAAGCTTTTGAAGAACTGCCTCAGGACATGATTGACAGAGCCATTGGAGCATATGAACGTCGATTGGAGTACAGCCTTGCCGTGAACGGACGAAGCACAGAACAGAAATACCGAGATTAGAAATTCAGAAAATATCCGAAATTTGTTGAAATTGTTGTTGATTTGTTTTGGTTATTTTTTTGGTGTTTCGAACAAAGTGTTATAAGCATGTTTGGTACCAATCGCTTGGCGCAAAGCAGCTCTTTCGAATAAAAAAAGATCTCGCTGAAAAACCATGAATTCAAAAAGTTATGGCGAAAACAAACTAGGGAGATTATAAAAGACCACCCTGTACTACTTCACTAATCACCAATTTCCAATTTTAGATCATTCATCGCCTTCCTGATGCGATTGCCGTTTCCGAAGACGAAGCTAAGAACTTTGTTTGCAACGCAATCACCATTCGCAAAACTGTAATCTCGCCTATTGGAGTCTCTGAAACCACTCGTAAGGCTTTAAAACAGCTGGGATATTCAGTGGTAGAAGTAGATATGAGCGAGTTCATGAAGTCTGGTGGAGCCTGTCAATGTCTGGTGCTCAAGTTGTAAATCAATGATAAAAGTTATTTTATTTATCCAAATATGTTCAAATAGCTATGCAGGATGCAGCCATAAATTTGCCAGATAGCAAACCGCTATAAATTTTTCCGGACACAATCTCGAGATTCTGTTTTCACAGTTCGATTCCATTTGAGCGCTAAAAAACTCAAAATCATAATGTCAAAATAGAGGTTTTCCTTTGGTCATTCTCGGGCTTGGGTCCTATCCAGCCTGACTAATGCAACACAAAAGACTAATAGAAAATGTACAAATTTGTTGATTTCTATACAATTTTTTTTCAGTTGTTTATTTAGGAAAATCTACAAAATTTATGTAAATTTTTACAAATTTTTGTAGATTCATGTAGGGGTTATTGTTCTTCTACGCGAATATACAAAAATTTATCAAAATCTGTATAAATTTTGTAGATTTTTTTTTAACGAATAGCAATAAACAAAAATAATTTTATAGGAATCTATAAATTTGTAAATTTTGCGAACCATGTTTTCGGCATAATTAGTCATATGGATTTGGGCTCAGGAGAAGTCTATCTGTGAAAACAGAATTTCGAAATCTTGCCAGAAAATGATTAATGGACGTTTAACAGTCGCCTTTCCAAGGGTAGTAAGTGTTTATTTGGACTCAGAATTTCACGGCCAACACGATGGTGTAAAAAAATCAAAAAAAGTCAAGACAATAAAGATTTGAATTTCTAATTTGAATATTTTTGGTTGAGCGGAATTCAAAATTTGGCAGTGATTTTTTAATGTTAAGAGCGTTTTTATACGCAAATCAACCACGTTAAAGACGAATCCGGTGTCAGAATCGAGGGTTTGTTAAACATTTACTACCCTTGGGAAGGCGAGTGTTAAAATCAGGTAAATTTCTGGCCATATCCTGTATAATGAACCCGTGTTTTCTGCAAAAATATGTATGTTTTGTAATAATTAATGGTTTTTTTAAATAAATTTCTAGCTATGACTCCACTGATCCTTGCTCTTCCTCAATCACTTCGGTTATCAACTGTGGTGCAGGGGCTACTGGCTGGACTTCTTCTGTGCCTTCTTTTTCAGTTTCTTCCGTTTCTTTGTCTACATGTGCTGTTTCTTCACTGGTTTTGGGTGGGGATCGCACAATGTGGTGCCACATGCAAACTGGTTGCCCAATTTTGCGTATCATTTGACGCCAGTGCAGATGGCCCCTGCCTGGACTCATCGGTCCAATCACACACCCTCCTACCATCACATCTTTCTCTTTTTCCTTTTTTACAACTTGTTCCTGTTGGTCATTTTCCTCATTGCCATCTTCAAGGGTTTTCACTTTAGTGAATACCTGGACCAATAAGTGGCACTGAGCCAATCGGGCTTGGTTGACGTGCATCAAGAAGCTTTCACTCAAATCGGCCACTTCCCCCTCCTCCTTTGCAATGGAGCCCAGAGTAACTGTGCTGCCAATTGAAGATCTCCGGCTCAGAGGCTTGTCCTCCCAGTGAATATGTTTGACAGCATGTTTGGGTGAACTGCTCCTCCGAGGCGACTGGTGCCCTCTGTTGGCAAAACCATTGTGGTTGGAGGTGGCTGGAGGAAGCAGGATTTCGTTGCAACGGAGGTGTTGGAGAGCACTTGAGTGATAGGAGTATTGATGAGGATGCTGAGTTTGAGCCATCCGCAGGGGTCTCCGACCAGTGGCACTGGCTACACGGTAACCTAGGGAGGGCGAGGACACCAAATCAGTGCTGAAATTAACCGATTTAAAAGACATAATCTGTGAGAACGGCCACCCTCTCGAGAGGCTTGGCCATGCCGGAATTTTTTTTATACTTTTTTATCTATCTTGTAGCAAATTTAATGGAGAGTACAAAACCGTTGAGATCATTTGTTTTTATAAGAGAATCTTCGAGAACCATTCATTTTAAGGTAGTCAATTAAGTTAGTCAAAAACAAAAATTTCGGACAACTAAGCAAAAGTTTGAGAAATTGCCAAATCTTCAATTTTGTATATATATTTTTTTATATTTTTGATGGTCAAGCGGGAACGATTGCACTCATTTGAAAGAACTTCTGTTGAGGAGTAAAATAAGCCATTATGTGATCAGGGTTGATTAACGAACAAGCGAGCTAGAGCCATTTGAAGTTAATAAGTCAAAACATGGAGTACCTAAAAATTGACTAACTTAAAATGAATGGTTCTCGAAGATTCTCTTATAAAAACAAAAGATCTCAACGGTTTTGTACTCTCCATTAAATTTGCTACAAGATAGATAAAAAAGTATAAAAAAATTTCCGGCTTGGCCAGGTCATGGTTCATTCTTACAGATTATGTCTTAAAAGAGCTAATGTGTTTGGACTAGTTGATAAAATAAAACTACCGTTTTGGGGTGGGTGAAGTGCCGCAAACTCGAGATTGCCGAACTTCTGTGAGCTTGGAAGGAAGTTTGCTGCTGCGATGGTGACTTCCATCTGTGGCATGACCGCTGCTGCGCCGTTCTTCCATCAGCTGGATGCCGTCGAAGAGTTTGATTTTGATGGAGGGATCTAGGATTTATTTTATTAGGTATCATTCTTCTGAAAAAAGCTACACATTTCACCACCCCCACTAAAATTGAATTCTTAGTGCAGTTCAAGAACAACAAAACGCCAAAAATATTTTAGGTGAAATTCAAATTTTTAAACAAAAATTTCTTTTCTTTTTTTACAGTTATGAAAATGTACTATATTCACGAGTTATGTGTCAAATAATGCACTCCTTAACCACCTTTACTCTCCAACAAACTCAAAACTCGGTCTTTATTCTTATAACAACACAACAAAAAAAATTCCTTAAAACTAGTGGAGAGTAACAACAAAAGCAAAGAGAATAAATGAGTATTTCTTGACACAAGCAGAACAATACCTTCCATTCAACACAGCAAATTTCGTGGACCAGACATCAGCAGTTGGACAGAGCAACCAGAGCAAAAACCTTTTCTTGACGGATAACACAGCATAGGGAGATCACAGAATAAGATTTCGAGTATTAGCAGACGCTAAAAGCAAAGCAGTGACAGCTGCACATGCTCCAAATGAATCCCAACGGAACAGTGCACCGGAAATCAGAAAGCCACACGCAGTTGATGCAGTGATCAGCATAGTCAAGCGATGTTTGGACAACTGAATAGGGAAACACACAAGCTTTTTCTACGCGATTTGCCTTTCGCTTTTTGCTTCCGTCGTAGCCATTCTTAGATTTAGTCTTCCGAGTGCCAGATAGCTTCATTGTTGCTTCCTTCTGCGCCAGAGTAGTACATTTTGTTTGGACCACGAGACATACCTGAAAATCCGAAACTTTGTGATGCGATAAACGACACACAAAAAGTGCGAAACCACAACGTGCAGCTTCGTACAGCCTAAACACCAAAAGGGCTTGCCTAAAATCGTAACAAATTGTACTGAAATAAACGACGGACAAAAAGTGCAAAACCACGGAATTTTCTATATAATTTTTGTATCAAAATATAGCCTGTATATTCAGCTACTCGAAGAGTCAGACCGATTTTTGTAAAGTCAGAATTGCTACAATTATAGACCATTCAAAGGAAACAACTGGCATTTTTCCGAGAAAGAATAAGGATTTTTGCGTTTTCCATCTAACTTTTGCGGCATAGGGGCGTTTCCATTACTTTGTGCCATTTTTTTGAACTCGCGCCTTTAAAACATTTTCAATTTTGGGCTGTTTGATTCATGTTTCTAATTTTTTTAACTTAGGCTTAGACCTTAGGCTCAGGGTAGACCAGCGTATGTTAGCAGGGACTAAAGAATGTCTTACAAACTGCAAAATAAAAAAGGCGCGAATTCAAAAAATGGCACAAGTAACGTTTTGCATAAAGCACCCTAAATTTGCATTCTTTGCATATGTTCTTGGTATGAAAACGCAGCAAATTTACTCCTCTTTCTTTTTGAGAAAGAACGGACAAAAAAATTTCTAGGATCTCAATTTAGACAACCAGAAAATGAAAATTCTTTGAAAATTTTCAAAGAAATCAGTTGTGAGTTTGATAATTTTCGTATTTTATCGGCAAGTGATGGCTTATTCGAAAGCCCTTAGTGTAAGCAATATTTTGATAATAATCATGGGAAAGCCCACAAGAAAAAAAAACCAGATTACACGCAAGCAGTGTTTCCGCAAATAACAGTTAACACTTAATATACTTTTTTCACATTAACATACTTTTTTCATATATTGTGTTTTCTTATCTCAGATTTTTTTACACCTTTTTGTAGCTGAGATTTAACACTTAACACTTTGCATTTAACACTTAACACACACCTTTTTTCATATATTTTGTTTTCTTATCTCAGATGTTTTTACATCATCTTGTAGCTGAGATTTTTCTCTATCGATTGAGTGGTCAAACACATCAGTTAAAAATAATTTTTGAGGATATCACACCAAGTGTTTAAAAAAACCAAATATACACTTAACACTTCACTTTTTTAAACACTTGGTGTGATGATTTCCTCAAAAATTATTTTTAACTAAAGCGTTTGACCACTCAATCGATAGAGAAAAATCTCAGCTACAAGATGATGTAAAAACATCTGAGATAAGAAAACAAAATATGTGAAAAAAAGGTATGTGTTAAGTGTTAAATGCAAAGTGTTATTTTCGGAAACACTGGGCGTGAGAAACAGAAAGACTCTGAAAGGGTCAAAAAATGACCGCTTTTGAAAAAATTTCATTTGGCGCCAAATTTCCCTAATGCACTAGGATTCAAATTTTAGGGGGCCGTGATTTAGACTTCATCAAAAGCTGAGTTGCCACTGAATTTTCTTTTCTAGCTTTATTAAATTGTTTATTTTTTTCAAATAAAATTTTTCCAAGAAATTTGCATTTGTCTTTGACTTTTTGTGTTAATTATTATTATTATTTTTTGCATTATCGTGTAGTCCAAAATCTTAGCCTTCTAACTAGCTATCAAACTCCATTAAATAATTCAAAAAAAAAGTAAAAATTTAGGGGTTTAAAAAAATAAAAAAAAATAAAAGTTCCTTCATTCAAACTCCTAAATCTTTACATTTATAGAATTATTTACACAGGCATGGTCACCTGTTCAAAATTCGTGCCCGCCAATTCAAAATTTTTTCCTAATCATCGAATTTCTGTACGGATTTTTAACTTGGTTTCTAACAAAAAAATGCCTAGAATTTTTATTTTAGGTGTAGTTTTGTCAGAAACCAAGTTAAAAAATCATTACAGAAGTTCAATGATTCTGAAATTTTTTGAATTGGCGCTGACAAATTTTGAACAGGTGACCATGCCTCTTTAATGGTGTTTGATAGCTCGTTAGAAAGCAGTGATCTTGGGCTACAAAAATGCGAAAATTTTCAAAAAATTGACACAAGAATTAAAAAAAAATTAAGGGACCATTTTCCCGAAATTACCCTCATTTTGTAGCTGACAATATTGGCTACAAAATGTGAGGTCAAATTTTACAAAATTGTCAAAAAAGTCATAGAAAAACACAATGCCTCGAAAATTGACTAAGAACCCCAAACGGATTTATGGCAAAAACCTAATACTTTTAGACCTTATTGATTAAATACCTACCCTGAGTATGCGAAATTCCTCTCAGCACTTTGACAGTGACTGTTAGAAACTCCAGTTGGTTGGCCAATGTGAGTATTATAAGTACTTCCACAGGATTGGCAGCATCTTCACCCATCTTGGAGAAGTAGTAAGGATCAATGCCTAATTCAGTGAGTTCCTCATCTTCATCATCCTCATAGAAATGTTTGAAATCTCCGTCCAGAGAGGCCATCCAGGCATCCTTGTGCGGTACTGTCTTCTCCATGTGCAGTTCTAAATATAGCAGCCATACTTATTAAAGAGTTCCAGACAAACCCACATACCGCCATGCCTGTCCCCCCAGTTGCGGAATTCCAGTTTGCTGGGTCTGCCGTGTCGAGGACCCCCAGGTCTGTGTTCCATATGATTTCGATTGGCTCTAGCTTGTGGAGCTGCCTGGTTTCTGCCAGCATTGTGATATGACTTGGGTGCCCATCCTGCAGATGGGTCCACTCCAGCTTGGCTGGGAGGCTAAAAACACAGGTAAAGGTTCATGCATGACATTTGTAGAAAACAAATTAATTTGATTTTTTGTTGTAGTTTTAACAATATATAAATAGTCCTTGTGATCAAAACTATATTTCAATGGTGTTTGTAATAAAATTTACATTTTTCAATAAAATTTTCTGTAAAACCACTTTCTGTAAAATTTAAGAACCTTCTTGAATCGCATTTTTGTATGTTTGACTATAATTTGAAATTGATTTTTTTTAGAAAGACCTCTCTTAAAAGTGCATTCTCACTCCTTTCGCATCAAATCTAAAATTGGTCACCTTATACTACTTTTAAAAACTAGACAGAAAACTTACAAAATCTAGGTGAGAACCCGTGTAAAAATTTTTGAGATTTCTAATAGAAGCCCTCCCCAAAACCCGATATTTTTTAAATTTATTCTTCGCGCTTTTGACCAACTTTTTTAGATCGGTTCTTGGTTATGTGACATACTAAATATAGCGCTGGTCCTCAGCTACATTTTGGTATATAGGTTGGACTCAAAACCAAAAAGTTGGTCAAAAAGCGAAGAATCTTATATAGTATTTGGCATGTGTGAGTGGGTGGGTGCGTGGGTAACGCTTTTTCACTTCGAAGGCCAGAACGGGTCGTAGATAGCGAAATCACTTTTGTCGCTAATACCATCGTGTTCCCAGAATGTCAGCTTTCGTTTAAAAAGAACAGGCGAAAAACAGTTCTAATAGGATATACCTATTGTTATGAATGAAGTCATAGCCCCTCATTGAAATTTCCGATAGGCGCCTGTGGTCCCTTGTAAAATTAAATAAAAATACCGAATTTTGGGGAGGGCTTCCAATGGAGTAAGTACGGTAATATTAAAATTGTATTTTTTGTGGATGCCACAAAGAGTGCTTTGGCCAGTAACTTTCTAGCAAATTCAAAACAAACTCACAGTTTTATGGAGTTGAACAGCTTTGTGCGGCAAATTCACAAACGATTGGTAGTCAAAAAAGGCTTTTGCTAGCATATCCATCTTGTCGTAATAAAAATAGCCAACACTAAAATTATCAAAAAATTTCAAAACTACTTTTTTGTAAAGCACATGCTAGCAATTAAGCAAAAAAATTGTTGTCAAAATTATAGAGCTCATAAATAAAAAGAAAAGGGCAATCGACGTTTCAAGAAAATTACCCCTTGTCTTTAAAGACACCCAAGTTTATTTATAGGGCAAAAGCCTGGGCACAAGACCACTCATGCTTGATGCAGGTGCAGACTAGGCACAAATTTGGCCAATTTGGCTAGCTTGTCCAGATATTTCGCATCAAGGAGGAAGTGGTCGAAAACGAGGAAGAAGAAATTGGCAAAATTATGCATTAAACCAACAATTTGGGGGGAACTGTGAATGCTAATGACAATTGGCCAGACTCAAGCAAGTGGCTCTAGAAAGGGGGGGGGGTGCCTGGCTGATGTAAAACAAATAATTGTTTCAAGCATTCTAGCCAAGAAAAAGTGTGAAAAAAAAAGTTGGAGCACACACCCTTGTCGGCATTATTCACGCTTTTGTTGAGCTCACCGGAAGGGGGTCTTGAAAACATGTGTTTGGCCAAAAAGATTAGAATGCAGTCTGTTGACCTTGGACAACGTGGCAGCCAATTTCTATGCAAGACTATACTTTTGGGAATTTTTAATTATGCGCGAGCATTTTGTTTTAGGACGGTACTTTTTTCTGGCCCTTAATTACTTAATTATTTTTACAAGGGACCACAGGCGCCTATCGGCGCCTCTATAGTATAGTAAGTATAGTATAGTCTCTATAGTATAGTCTATAGTATAGTAAAGTACAGTACAGTTATTTGTATAGTACAGTTATTTCGAAATTTCAATGAGGGGCTATGACTTCATTCATAAAAATAGGTATATCCCCTATTAGAACTCTTTTTTTTTCGCCTGTTCTTTTTTTAAACGAAAGCTGACATTCTGGGGAACACGATGGTATTAGCGACAAAAGTGATTTCGCTATCTACGACCCGTTCTGGCCTTCGAAGTAAAAAAGCGTTAACCACCCACCCACATATGCCAAATACTATATAAGATGGCCGCTTTTTATTTGCCTGCTTATCTCAAATTTTTTGATTTTTTTTTCAAAGTGATTACACTATCAGGTAGCCCTGCAATTCTAGTTTCTAACAAGGTATTAATTGCTGCATCTTTTTAAAAATGTAAAACAATAAGGTAAAGTATGAATCAAGTCAAAATAATAATTTGGTTTATACTTTTGGCTTGTTGGTTTACATTTTTAAAAAAGCTGATGCAATAACTTATACCTCGCAGAAACTAGAATCGCAGAGATACCTGGTAGTATAAAAACTTTAAAAAAGGATCAAAAAAATTGAGAAAAACAGGCGAAACAAAATTTAAAAAATATTTCCGGACAGAAAAAAGTAATTAGCCGCCAAAAAAGTACCGTTCTTTGTTTCATAATTATAAAAAATATTTTCGCCAAATTTTTGTTTTTAATGACTGTTAAAAATACCACATTTTCTCTAATATACCGACGCTCTCCAATAAACCGACTCCCAGAAAACCAAAAAATCCACAAAAATTCATTGTTTGAAATGGCGCATTTTTCGCACTTTTAAATTTCGAAATTCAGCGCATTTTTGTTTTATTTTCATTCTTTCTTTTTCTTTCTCAAAAACTGTCGTCTATTATGTTCTTTCTTAACTTTTATCGATTCACTGCTAATCAATGGATAAAATTCTGGAAAACTATGAAAGTGACGCGTCCGGCAGCGAAGATTAGCAATCACTAAAGCTCAAAAAGCGCAAAGCCTACTCAACTGAATGAAATCTGGAGATCATCAAGCACGGCAAGCAGATTATTTTTCAGCCCTCTTCTGGGGGTGGGTGATTATTACGGAATTAATAAGTCACCGAGTTTTCGGTGACTTACGGGTAAGTCACTGGAATTTCAAGTCACCGGTCGCTAACCCAACCCTATTTCCGACTACAGGCGGGAGATTTAGAAAAAAAAAACGCGGGTGATTTTCGAAAACAGGTGGGAGATTTCCGACAATGGGCGGGGAATTTTCTATTCATCCTATGTCTATTGTGTGCTTATGTTGTACTAATAAAATTGTTTGAAATTTTTTTGCCGAGCCTTCGGCGCGACGATCTTGAACAATATAGCGACCCTCTCTAATAAACCGACCCCCTAGAGGGAGGTTAAAAAACAAACCGACCGGTCGGTATATTAGAGAAAATACGGTAAGGTTGCTGAATTTTCATGACAAAATCTTTTCTGATAAGTGCCACAAAACGAGGCAAAATGTGGCAAAATCTCTTTGTGAAAAATAACATCGAAATTGCCATACCTTTAACTTTTTTAAGAAATACATAACAATCTAAAAAAAAAATTGGCCACAAACCAATCATAAAATGCTCAAATGCTCGAATGGGCAACAAATCAAAGATGCGTAGACGTTTAGTAGCTTTTGTCATGCTTTTAGAATTGGCGCTTTTGACTGTTTGGTACGAGTGGTACTTATTTCAAGTACTAAAAGACTTTTTTCTTGTACTAAATTTTATTTCAATTTTAAAGGACCCTGGTTTTTGCGCGCAGCGGCATGTCCAAAATTTGAATTGGCGGGTGAAAGTTCTCTTTTGTATCTAACTGTACTCTTCTGAGTTATTTCGAACGACTCAAAAGAGAACTGTGAGAAAAGAACCAATTTAAACGCTGGGCTTGAAAACCATGGTATTTTAACCAAACTTTTGATGACGTCTGAATGGCCATATGTTTCTAGTCAAAACATTTGTTGCAATCGCCACTTTTTAATACGGACTTTCGGCTTTGGCAAAATCTGAAAATTGCCCTTCGGCAACCCTAGTTAAAAATACTTTGAGGCCTAGCTGATTTTATAATTTTTTTCAAAAATTTCAGAATTTGTTTAGAGCAGTTTGGTAACCATTTACGAAATAGGGATACTTTAAAGTATTGCTTCCCTTCTAACTTTTGTTTTGTTTTCTCCCGGGGCAGGATTAGAAAAGAAAGCGCTACTTTTAAGGTGGGCATAACCAGAATATTTCCATAAATGACATTTTGAGCTTCCTGAAGTGTAGAACTACAAACAAATTCTTTGATAGTCAAGGCTGACTCCAGAGACATGCAAAAACCTGATGAAAGTGGATATTTGAGAAAAAGAAAATCTATAATACCTAAATTTTTATCTGAATTCAGTAACTTTAGCCAATTTTTTTCACCCTCTTTTACCCTTTTAAAAGGAACTAATCATTTGCTTCTCACATTTTTTCTGCAAGAGGTCATCATTGAAAAAAGCCTATAATTTATGGTAATGCATTGCCTGCATAGAAAGATTAAAAAGTCCCTCCAGTTAAATTGCCAGGCCTCAAGCAAAGAAGCGAACAATTATTTGAAAGAAAACGCTAAAAAGGCACGTGACTTCAAGATCCTTCAAATAAAAAGGGTCTGAACCAGGCAAATTCAGGCCTTTTAAGGTGTTATTTCCTACATTTTCAAATTTATGTGACCAATAAGAAACAAATAATCACCCCCCAAACACCAATGGAAGGGGGGGCTCAGTGGGTTGTGTAGTCTAAAAATTTCTTAGACAAATGCAATTACCCCCTCTATCTGTTGCTGCACCTCCTTGTTGAAAAAAAAAACTTAAGTTGCAAGCATTCTTCATTACAATTGAATGAAATTAAGGGAGAGCATAAGAAAACAGCAGGAACACAAGCCCCTAGAACAAGTCCCCAAGGAGTCATTTCTCGAAAGCCACCCCATTCCACCCCTATATAATAAATATTTAATTTAGACACACTAAAAGTTGGGACACAGGAGTTTGGGCTATCAACAACAACTTCAAACAATAGTGGATTAATAATTTTGTACAGAGTTTGAGTGGAAAAATAAAAACATCTTTGGAGCGTTAAGCTGGAGATTTGATAGTATCCGACGAAGCATGAAATTGCTAAAAAAGTAAAATGTGACTTTTATGCTAAATAAAATATTTTAGTGCGGTCAAATGTGGTTTCAAAAAATGCAAAAAAATACAATTTTTTGGTTGCTATTCTTTTCGACCCACAAAAGTCTTGTTTCTTCAAAATGAATTTACAATTTGAAAAACATTGAGAAATAATTGTTTTTACGGCAACCGGACATTTCCGGATAAAAGTCGTAAATGTCGCGCGGGCGAAAGTTTTTGCCCAGCCCAAATTTTGATTACGCATTGACTTGATTTTTTGAGGATCAGTTCTTCTCGGCTATTTCACTGATCATGAAAAAATCAAGTCAATGAGTAATAGTAATCGAAAACTGGGCTGGGCAAAAACTTTCGCTCGCGCGACATTTACGACTTTTATCCGGAAATGTACGGTTGCGTTTTCACGATTTGGTGCAGAAATAGATACATTTGTTGCAAGAAAAGAGAGTTTTGTGGGTCGAAAAGTAATTCAACCATTTTTTACAGAGGTAACTGAATTGCGCCTCCAAAAGTCTGAATTTTACCTACAAATTTCATATTGCGATTTTTCTTTAAATTTCCGTGTTATTAAGGTTTTTGCACTAGCGAGTATCCCTTTTTTAAGAAACGTAATTTTTTTAATTTCAATTTTTAAAAATTGACGGGCTCTATATGCGTTTGCCGGCCTAGAAAAAACGTGCCTTGGTCCCCCTGTTGTTTTTTTTTTGAAAACTTTTTTTCTCAAAAGTTTCAAAAAGTGTTTATATACATTCTTTAATCACTTTTACGAAAAAAACCTTTTTTTGGTAAACAATTTTCGACCCTAGTATAGAATACCCCCTAAGCCTAAGTAAAGAGCACCCAAATATATGTTGCAGACCCCAGAAAAAGTGCGTAAAACACTTATTAGTCACAACTTCCATACGCTGGCCTACCCCTGAGTCTAAGGGCTAAGCCTAAACTTGTTGTTCCAAAGGGTAGTTTCAACGATTTTTAGAAGGTCTGATTTGGGGGGGGGGTATTCTATACTAGCGCCCAATTTTCTAACAAAAATTTAGATTTAGTCCCCCAAGCTGATTTTTCGGAAAATTTTCTTTCCACTTAGTTGTGTTCCGGCCTAGTTGGCGGCTTCGCGAACAAACCAGCACACTCCACATTGCAAGTGATTGGGAAAGATGTAGTTCGTGTTCTCTAACTTCATAATATATTAAATAAATCTAAAATTTCCCAGTTCCTTGCAATGTGGAGTGTGCTGATCTTGGCCACGAAGCGTCCAACCCTTGGCCGGGTACAACAATCTGCAGAATTTTAGGGTGGACCTCTATATATTTGCTGGAAAAAATATTTATTTTTAACACAAAAAGTACATTTGAATGATTTTCGGGAAATTTGGAAAAAATAAAATTTTCCGAAAAAAATCAGATTGGGGGACCAAGGCAAAATTTTTTTTAGAAATTTTTTTACAAAAAATTTTTTTTCCGTAAAAATGATTAAGAGGTGTATATAAACACTTTTTGAGACTTTTGAGAAGAAAAAAATTTTTCCAAAAAAAATAACAGTGGGGACCAAGGCATGTTTTTTTCTAGACCCGCGAACGCATATAGAGCCATGTGACGTTTTTTAAAACCTGTGAGTCTCTCCATTATTCAAATCATTCAGCAGAGTTTGATAGTTTATTAGAAAGCCAAGATCCACGCTAGTGCAGTTACTGTAGAAATGCTGTAGAACAAATATTTCAAGAATAATTGGTAATACAAAATTCGAGGGTGAAGTTCAGACTTTTGCGCGTACAATTTAATTCGAGTTAATTTAATTTGCAGTTTCTACCACGATTTTTGAAATGTTCTGCCAAATGTGATTCGGTAGTCTAGTTTTGAAGTTTGCACATATTCCAATTTTCCCGGTTGTTTTTGCAAATGAAATAAATTTTGCCATTAGGACACGCGGCTTTCGATATAGCGCCCCCTTTAAATTAAAAGGGCACTATATTGAGAGCCGTGGGTCTCTATGGAAAATCTATTGTAATACGAAAAAACAACCCGTGAATTAGAATATCTGCAGTTTTCGGAACTAGACTGACGAATCACATTTGGCGAAACATTTTAGATATTAAGGTAAAAAATCCTTAACCCTAGACGAGGTTTGCGCACTATATCTAGAGGCGACAGTATAGCAAAGTTGTAGAGTTGCTCTACTACAGTCAAACTTCCCTAACACGTACCCCCTGAGGACCGGGCTCAGGTGTACGTGTTAGGGAAGGTACGTGCTATAGAGGGCACGTGTATAGACATTTTTGGTAAGGTAAATCCAACCAAATCAAAAAAAAGGTGTACGTGTTAGGGAAGGTACGTGCTATAGAGGGCACGTGTATAGACATTTTTGGTAAGGTAAATCCAACCAAATCAAAAAAAGGTGTACGTGTTAGGGAAGTGTACGTGTTATAGGGGGTACGTGTTAGGGAAGGTACGTGCTATAGAGGGCACGTGTATAGACATTTTTGGTAAGGTAAATCCAACCAAATCAAAAAAAAGGTGTACGCGTTAGGGAAGTTTGACTGTATCGTGTTTTGCAAAATGTGTTATGAAAGCAGTCGAAAAGCGAACAAAGCAGTCAACCTTGGTTTTAATTTAAATATTTGCACACCGAATTTTTTTTTCACAACCAAGACAAAGGTGGTGTTTGATAAGTGAGTGAAGGTGCCGGTGAATTAGCCAGCCGCCTGAAACCCAACACTTATTTGCACTATCCAAAATTAAAGTAATAGTAGCAGCAGCCGCCACTTAGCATCCAGCAACCACACATAAGCAGCTGTTCGGCAGTAATTAGCATACTTGTTTGTCAACCACCACCAGCCAACCAGAAGTCAACTAAAGCACTGCCAACTTTTATGAAGTATCAAAAATAAAATTCTACTAAAAAATAGGGGTCTGAACACCTAGAGAAGCGGAACAAAGGTTGTACTCTTTAGTTTCATCCCTGCTCCACTATTATTTTTGCTCTTGTGTATGTGGAGAAAATAAAAGAGGGAGGCGGAAAAAGTGCAAGGAAATATTTTCTTCTAATTTAATTTCCCCTTGCATCAACAAGCTTGTGTGCCCTGTCCCCCCGTGTCACTCATTTTGTGAATAGGACGAGGGTGCACAGATGTAGATGCTCTGTGAAGCCCATTTTTGGATATGGAGACAAAGAAAAGTAGTGGGCGGACGAATGTAGGCAATATGAAAAAGCTGCTCGAAAATTTCAACAAGTAATGCAATACCCATTAGGCCCTGCTTTACACCAATCTACTTGGAAAGAGGGCATTTGCCTAATTGGCTAACTGGATGACGGATTTCGGATATTCGCTGCTTGGATTAAAGGGCGAAGACCAGTAAAATTCTCAATACAACAAATACTTAAAGTGAAAAATTAAATAAAAAGGGCTATACCTAAATTTTGCATTAAATTATCTGAATTATGCAGCAAATTTACGAAATTTGGCAACAAATTAATTGTGGTTCATCCGTATCTAGCGAAAAATGACTTTTTTTGGATACCGTATTTCCTCTAATAGCTCCCCCGGGGGAGTTATTTTTTGGATGCCCGAAAATCGGAAAATTTGGAATTCGATCTCGAAATTTTTGGGTGCTTAACTGAAATCTGAAAAGTGCAATAGGTACAGCTTGCGGGAGTTAAGAAAAAAGCTTTGCAAAAAATTGACTCTGGGCTGAAATATATGTCCTCAAACTTAGGGGGCGGTTATTAGAGCAGGGAAGCTATTAGAGGTAATACGGTATATTGAGCCTTGTTAAGAAGATAGCAAATAATCCCTAAGAGTCGTTTTTTGCTAGACAGGATCGAATCATAGTTTATTTGTGGCATAATAATGATAATTTTGCTGCGTGATTCAGATACCGTATTTACTCTAATAACTCCCCACCATCTACTCACCCTACAGACCCCATATCTTAACCTAAAGCAAACATTTCGCAAATCTATTTGTTGCGTTTTCTTAATTAGCATGAGCTCTCCTGATTCCACTTTTCAGATTTTGGTTGAGTACCCGAAAATATCTAAATCGTCCTCAAAAATTTTGCGATTTTTTAGGGCTTGAAAAATAATTCCCCGTGGGGTGTTAATAGAGTAAGTACCGTATGCTCAATTATAAGTGCTCGCTTCAGATTGAAAAGTGAATATTTCGGCTTGAAGAAAAATGCTAAATGCTGTTTAAAGTTTTCTCTCGCTAGAATACTGTTAAACCTCTATGAAAAGTCTATGGGCTTATATTTTTCAACCCTCTAAAAATCTTGCAATTGTCAATCAAGAGTGGCCTTAACTCTGAAAGCTTAGTCAAAAATTAGGGACATACGCTTATATGAGGTGGGCTTATAATAGAAGTTTTACTATACATCTACAGGACTACAGAATACTTGTATTCTACGTCAAATCTGCAATATTTGATTTATAGATTTTTCGATTTTATCGATTTTTAGAACACAAGGACACTAAAAACTTCATTGGTATCACTTTCGTGTCCACCTTTACTATGACGCTGCTTCGTATGGTTTGAAACACTCACTTTTTAGGTCACTTACGGCCAATTTTAATTTTAATTTTTGAAGTTGATGTCCTCTGATAGGAAACCGGGCAGTGGCTCCAGGAATATGCAATAAAAATTTGGATTCGTGCGGCCAAAAAGAAGTTTCTGGTTAAAAAAAAATTTTTTAAACTTCTCGATGAAGAAAAAAGTTCGTGTTCCAAGTTTTACTTGATGTGAAATTTCCTTGCGCGTCGAATAAAAAAGATCAAGCAAATACAAAGTCGGGATCATGGGGGATTGCTTTCGGTTCTTTTCGGTTATCGGGACCACAACTATTTTAGAATTTTTTTTGGATACCTTCATCACTATCATCTGCATCCAAACAAACATTTTTTACGACATTTACGAGCGTAAAATTTTTTGGAGCATATAGCTGAGAAGCTCCTAGTATTGGTAGTCCCGATGACCGAGAAGAACCTTGCTTTCTCTATGAGAGTACTTAGAATTGAAAAATTCGAGAATTTAAAGTTTAAATGAATGAAGCCGTTCGAATTAAACGTGTATTTCTCACTGATGATATCTGGCTGGATGTGAATGACGTCAAATCAATTCTCTGTCCATTGGCCAACGCTATCACAGCAATTGAGGGAAATGAAGTTGACTCCAGAAGCAGCTACAAGAAAATAAAAGAAGCGTTCGACTTAAGCAAAGCTTCCGTCAACAATAGTGAGTTCCTGGAACCGTTCAAAGAAGAAATGCTGGAGGTTGGTTTTGCTGAATGAAATGTTATAACTTGTTAATTGACCATATTCCATTTAGATCCTCAAGAAAAAAAAAGAATTCGTCAGAACTGATGTGGCATATTTGATGGATCTTCTCGAACCATCAGACCAAGGAAAATCGGTGGATCAAGAAAATAAGCAAGCCGCAGTCGAGTTTCTACCCAACAAGTCTTTGAAGGATCCAATGTTCACAGGGCAAGAAGCAAAGGCAAGGTTTATGGTTAAGGTAAAATGGTTATTGTTTATGTGTTAGGTGATGACTGAATGGGCTCATCGGCTGGCTGGAACAGGAGCATTCGCAAAAGACAAACAAGCTTTCTCCATGGTCGCCCAAATGCTCCACAACATTCCCATCTCAGCAGCAGGTCTCTACGAAGTGGAATTAAATGGAATGAATGCAGACAAGGCATCTCAAATGACGTTCATCAAGCATAACCTGATGCTGGAGCATGCCCATCTCTTCAAGCCGCCAATAAAAGAACACCAAGTGGAGGAAGAAGAAGTGGAAGAAGAAGCGAATGAAGAACAAATTAACTAATGAAGAACAAAAATATTGAAAAATCTGAAAAAAACGAAAAAAGTGGGTATGATTCAAGCGAGTATCGAACTCGAGACATTAAAAAGATGAACCGGCACACATACCACTGCGCCACAGAACCATACGATTGCCTTGTCTATTTTTTAAATATATTCTGGGTGCTAAATTTTACAATTTTCAAAGTGTAATTTCTAGGTCTAAACGGCTCCGTGGTAAATTTTGCTTGGGTAGCACTGACAGGCTCGGTCAGGGCTATCTTATGGCATTTAGGGTTCTTTGACAGCGCGCGGGGTGGTCGTGCACTTCCCGTGTAAGACAAACGGATGGCCTCAAAACCCCCAAATTGACCTCATCGGTAGAAAAGAGTAGTACTTTTTACCCCTACCCCTACCACTTTAGTTCTCGTGTTTATAAAATATCGATTGTAATGTGCAATTTATACTTCAAAATTTCTGTTGCCATCTTATAGTACAAATTTTACGGAGAAATAAGAATTAATCAATTTTTTATTCATAAAGGATGAAAGATGATTGTTGAAAACAAAATGAACTTATTTATTCCATCGCTAAAAGCTACCGAAGAAGAAAGGAATATTTTTTGTGGTTATCAGACATTGGATCGAATTTTGAGCAATAAATCTTCTTCACGTCTATTTTTTATCCGGCTAGGGATCATTTCTCGTATGAACTTAGCAGGAGGACATAAATAACCATCTCTCTCGTTTTCATTCATGGACGGCAATAACAAAATGGGGATTAGACTTGCGCTTTTATATTTTCGCAATTTATTAGAAAGTTTCACTTTTAACATTAGTTTGGTAAGCTATTGTCATACAATAATATTGTTCTGACCATATATATCCACTATTAGCCAAAAAAACTCATTATATTGATCGGACTGATGAGCAAATCAATAATTGGTGGGTTTCTTTATTTTTTTAATTCTAAACTTTCATTAATAGATAAAATTGAAATCACTTTCTGAGCTGTTTTACACCGATTTTTTCCAATTTATATCATCATCTAGCTTTTCACTGGTTGATGTTGTATTTACTGGAATATTGTGATCTGAAAAAGGTTTGGGAACAAGTAGCTAAATAGGTTGAGATAGAAGCGTTTCTCCATTTTTCGATTCAGGCTTTTTAGGGAAAAAAAAATCTAGTTTTTTTCGGTTTTCTGAAGAGTTATATTTAACAAGGGGCGCTCCATTGTGTTTGTGCTTATTGATAGTTGTTAGTCAGTCAAAAAACACACGCAAAGCTAAAAAATCAATGCACAGTCTGATATCTTCCATATCAAAGATCGGGCTTGAACAAAAAATCCACCCAAAATCCAGTCTAAAATCCACCATCTCTGATTTGGAGGGCAAGATTTTTTAGAAGCTTTTTCTACTATGCGTGATTGTTTTAAACAAAAGCTAAGATTTTGAAAATGTGTGTCCTGGATAAATATCCGACTTAGATTTGAAAAAATTAGCTGAAAATTGGGCTTAAATTAGGATTACGATTTGGGTACTAAATATTATTTTTAGTATTGGGCTGATCAGTAAGTTCCCGGACTAACCCTTACACTTTTTTTCAAACATTTTTTTCGCAAAACTATTGAAACTGGCTATTCTAGGTCTAAAATCGCGCGCTGAGCACGAATTTGTGCTCATAATCGCCGTAAAGATTAATAAAAGTTGACGACACGATCATTTTAATTGCAAAGAGATTCAAATTGCTTTTCACTGTTTAATTTTTTAGATGTACTCCGTGGAACATTTACGTCATTGTCTGCTCTTTCTGTTTGACGCCGAAAAAACTGCTCAGCAAGCTTTATCAGAGATCCAAGCAACTTATGGAGTCAATTCAATCAAAAAAAAACTGTGCTTTTAAATGGTTTTAATTTGAAGTTTATGACAAGCAATTAAAATTATTTTTAGGTTCGCAAGATTTCGTGATGGCAATCGCTGCTTAGACGATGAAGAACGCAGTGGAAGACCAACCGAATTTGACGATGACAGGCTGAAGAAACTAACTGAACAGGATCCGCGTCTGACAATTCGGGAGCTAGTTCTTCTCATGGAGTCTTCATTTGGTTCAATTCAAAGTCATCCTCATTTGAATGGAAAGGTAATGCATTAAATTAAATTGTATTCTCATATTGTCATCTCAATATTTTTTGGTTTACAAACACGGTCAATGGGTGCCTCATAATCTGACTGCAGCAAACAAAACCAAGCGTCTTCAAATTCCAAAAACACTGATTGCACGCTATGAAGAAGATTCCTTCCTTGATCGAATCATAGCTGGAGACGAAAAGTGGATTCTATACGCAAATGTTCAAAGGAAGCGCCAGTGGGTCAGTACAGGCAGTCAAGCAAGTCCAACGCCAAAATCCGGTCTTCATCCGAGGAAAGTAATGCTATGCGTGTGGTGGGATACAGAAGGTACGTGTTTTCATTGAATGAAAGAATTGTGGTGCTCAGATTTCTAGGTATTGTTCATTTTGAGCTTCTGCGAAGAAACCAGCCAATTACTGCTCAACTCTACGGTGAACAATTAGACCGTGTCAATCAAGCTCTGTTGCGGAAGCGTCCTTACAGGCAAAATATTCTTCTTCTACACGACAACGCAAGGTCTCATATAGCAGCGCCAGTCAAGAACAAGATCTCTCAACTGGGATGGGAAGTTTTGCCGCATCCTGCATACTCTCCGGATTTGGCTCCTTCAGATTTTCATCTGTTTCGCTCGTTGCAAAACTTTCTCAATGGAAAAGAATATCAAACAGAAGACGCTATATTGACAGATTTACAAGTGTTCTTTGATTCCAAGCCAATTAGATTCTTTGTTAAGGGTATTGCGAAGTTGCCTGAAAGGTGGCAAAATATTGTTAATTTTGATGGTGATTATTTCAATGAATAAATATTTTGTTGCTTTCCTTTTCTGTTTTCTAAGCACAAATTCGTGCTCAGCGCGCAATTTTAGACCTAGAATAGCCAGTTTCAATAGTTTTGCGAAAAAAAAATTTTGAAAAAGAATGTAAGGGTTAGTCCGCGAACTTACTGATCAACCCAATACTATTTAGGTACTAAAATGAAACTTAACCTTAAAGCATTTTATCTTTTCTGTTTTTATATCTTTGTCGGCTACCCAATACACCAAAAGATAGTTCTGAATCTCTTCTTTTGAATGAGAAAATGACAAAATGACGGATAATGAACAGAAAATAGAAAAAGAGAAAATGACGGAAAATGGATAAGAAAGAGGCAAAATAAGGCAGAGGCAATGGTACTAATTCAGTATTTTGCACCATTTAAAATAGTATCCAAATCAAAACCCTAGCTTAAATACAAAAGGTGCGACCCACAGACAGATGCAGCTCAAATACTATATAGAGATACTGCCCTCTAATTTACGGAAAAATGTCTCTTTGTTTGTATGGAATAAGAAGCCAGAGTACGAAAAATGACCGAGTACATTGGATGATATCTTTGACGAAAAAGTATTTTAGATGCTCAGCTTCTAATTATACTCTTTATTCGAATTGTTCTTGTCATAGTCGCTGTTGGCAGTAATTCTTTTATTACTGTAAAGTCAGAGGATCAAACCAAGGATTTGAAATTAAATTATTCAAAAACAGTAAGCATAGTGAAAATTAGCGATGAAGCGTTTATTGACATCCACCAGCGATGGAAAGAGCAAGTCTATGTGAGCATTTTTGCATCTTTGGCTGCCAAGAAGTGAGTATGGGCGCTAGTGAAGAATAGGGTTCCAAAAATCAGCTTGGTCCCCCTTGTTGCTTTATTTGTAAAAACACCATGGGGGACCAAGCTGTTTTTTATTAAAATTTATAGGACCAAACTAGTTTCTATGAAAAACAAGAGGGGGGACCAAGCTGATTTTTGGAACCCTATTCTTCACTATAGCCGTGAGTGTGTTGACTTGTGTGTGATATCTGTAAAAACCTTTTCTGTTTTTTAGATTAGTAGATTTGCCAAGCAAGGTCGAAGACGACTTTGTGCAGTGCTCGAAAAATGTGAAAACAGTTGTGCAACATGCCAAATGTCTATCAAAGCTGCTTCGAATACATGAAAAAATGGCTAATTCCACTTCTGGAGCTCCAATAAAAACCAAGCCGCCTCCCAGCTTCAGACACACAAATGCTCGCAAATCAGCAACAAAAACGGGCTCAAATGGCAAAGGAACTACATCAGTGACCAAGAAAGTTTGATAATTTTTAAATAAAATTTTTATTATTTTTATTTTCAGGTGCATTCAACCGCTAAATTTGAAAATTCCACAAGATTCCAAATCTATCAGCAGCACTCTAAAAAGCATGGAGTCAAACGGAAGGATGCTGTGAAGGTGCATTTGCAAAAAGTCATAGACACTTATCGACGCCATCGTCGCCAAACCCAATCCATGCACCGCAACAACTATGAACTCTCCAACAAATACCAAGGAATGGGTGCTCTAGGAATGGTCGCTAGACTTCTGACCAGTGGAACCATGCTTCTCAACAACTCTACAATGCAAAAACCTCAAGAGAGCAGCAGCTACTACAGAATGCCGTAAGCATATCTAGTTTTGTATTAATAGCCTACTGTTATGCAGGGTGGCCCGTAACTTTTTATCTGGGTCGTTTTTCAAAATTTCATTCTTACAGATCGATTTTTCTCTCCGACAATATTTTTAAGTGTATTATGTGAAAACACGCGTTTTGCTTGGTCATGTTTGTGGTTTGGGCCTTGCCTATATAGAGGCCATCCAACAGAGCAAGACCCAAACTACAGGGTGGCGCAAAAAAACGCAGGCAATTGAAAAACGCAGGCAATTGAAAAATTAGCTCCTTGCCCCATCGATTACTCTAGGAAAATCGATGACAGCAGTTAAGCTACCTGGGAGCTCTGTTCTTGTGCTCTTCATCACAGCCGGCCATTATTGTGGAGGTTTGCGAGGGCTTGCCACCCAAAAATCGGAAACCGACCGGGTACGGGGTTACGTACGTCAATTTTTTAAAAGTGCCCGATTTTTTTTTGCGCCACCCTGTACAGTGGGACCACTCAAAAACCGTATTTTTCACTTTGCATACAAAAAATATTGTCGGCGAGAAAAATCTATTTGTAAAAACAGAATTTTGAAAAACGACGTGGAAAAAAGTTATTGCCATTTCAAAACGGGGTAATTTCTTGAAAAACCACGTACAATGAGAATTGAATGAAAATAAATACATGTTCAGATGGCAAGCTACAGTGGAAAAAATTCGCCAAATAAGTGAGCAACGAAAAGGGGCAGAACTGCCGGAGAGTGAGTCCGCTGCTCTAGACCAAATCAACAATTCAGTGCATAAGGGAGTGCAAATAACTGGGAAATTGCTGCCAAACAAGATCAGAAACTTTTTGCAAAGTGGTGTTAAATTAGGCATGTCATTGGCTGGCAGGAACACTTCTGCAAAAAACGAGCGCAAGCCAATCACATTGCTTTCACCCAGGTTTTTGAGCTTGTTCCCGGATGACGGAGATAGTAGTGAATCGGCAAGTTATTCACCAATTTTAGACCATAATTTTGTATGGATTTGATGGCTTAGGTGTCTTTATTGTCACCTTCAGTGTTAAGCATGCATGACCAGGGCAAGGGACTGGAGAAGAACACAAGTTTGCCAAGTCTTCTCAAAGACTTTAGTCCCACTGACCGTGAGCAATGGATGAACTTTATTATGGAAGCTGCGGGCATCAACCAACGAACTAATAATATGTTAGCTGAAGTGGATGACATTGCTAAACTGGCTGGAGTAAGATTTTCGATATCAAGTATATAAATTGGTCAGTATGTTCTCGTCGAAATTGGATTCGAAACTATCTGTCCCAATTTAGAGAGAACTTTTCTGTCTTTGAACAACGAAACAAAAAATTCGTTTCCAAAATATGCCTTAGTCCTCTTTGTCTTTTTTCATAAAAAATGCTTTGGTGTCTATGTTCTATTTCTTTGAAAATTGTTATCCATTGGGGTAACAATTCTTCGTCCAACATGAGTACTTTAATCCCTTTTTACACTTTTTGAATTTTGAATTCGCGTCTTTATTGGTGTTTGGTGTTATGCATGTCTTCGAAATGGGTGGCTGCGGACTAGGATCCCGAAAACTGAGAACACGGACAACTCAGCCTTTTGACAACTGATCTCGAAAGACATTCGAATATAGGACAACTCATCACAATTATACTGATCTTTTTGAATTCCCGCCCAATGCGGAATTCGTTTTTAGGACAACTGGGCCCAAACTCGGCCCAACTCGACAAAACTCGGCTTTTTGACAATTGGGCAGGAAAATTTCGAATTATGGGACAATTGGCTTTAAATAAGGTTGGATATTCTGGCAACTTGGCCCTTTTGTGTTTCAACTTGGAACTTTTAGGCTTTCTGTATTTTCAAGTCATTTATGTTCGTTTCATGGTCTGTTCAACTTTTGCATAGCCTTTTCATTCCTTTTAACTGTGCACTTTCCTACAAAATTAAAAATTTTTGCCAATTTTAAAATTAAACTACACCATCGCAAGTAAAATCGTCTGACAAATCCTGTTTAATAAGACCAAAACTACGATTTTACCTACCCGAGACTCCGAACCAGCGATACCTCGGACCCTAACACGAGGGGTGGGTACTTCTGGGAAGGTCGATATCCAATTGGATAACCTGAAAATATTTTTTTTAATAGAAAAGCGAACCATCCTGTATATATGTAAAATCGTGCGGGGAATTCTGTTTGATAGGACAAAAATTACGATTTCTCCAACTGGACCCCGAAACCCGGGGTGGGTACCACCTGGGTGGTTAACTCAAGTTTCAAAAAAAGTGGCAAAATTTCCCCAAAAGGTGGCATTATATCCAAAATTTTTCACCAAAGGTGGCGTTTCTCATAAACTGTCACACTTCATTCACAAACAAAATTAAGTGTTCAATAATTAAATTAAATATGGAAAAATGTTCTGTACACTTCGCCGAATTTCGTACAAAAATACCACCTTTCGTTTTTCAAAAAGGTGGCAAAAGTTATCAAAAGGTGGCAAATACCACCTAAAGGTGGTAAGTTAACTACCCAGGGTACCACCTGACCAAGTGGATATCCACCTGGATGGCTTAAAAAATAAACATTTTTTAAACAAGAAGCAAATGCTACTAGCATATGTAAAATCCTGCAGGGAATCGGGTTTGACAAGACGAAATTTGTGATTTACGCACCTGAAACCCAAATCCTAGGTAGGGTATCCTGGAGTCAGGTGGATATTTACAAATCTTCTGGAATAAGTATAAACCTGATTTAAATATAGTTAACTCAGGTTTGGGGTTTGCATGTCCGTATCATACCAGACTTCTCAGGGAATTTTAGGTAAGAAAAAGTGTTTAATTTTTAATTTTGATTAACTTTACATTTTCATACCAGCCAGATGGATATCCAGAGGTACGCAATAGTACGCACCCCGGGTTTTAGAATTTGGGTAGAAAAAACGAGTAGAAAACCCCATTTTTAGTCCTATCAAAATGAATTGCTTGATATGATAGCATGGATTGTTTGTTTATTTAAAAACAAATTATTTTTCAGGCAATCCAGGTGTATATTACCCTATTCCAGGGTTCCCACCTCGGGTTTTGGGATTTAGGGGCGAAAATTGCAACTGTAATCTTTTCAAACCTAATTCCTTAACTTTACATATGATAGCATGGTTTGTTTTTGATTTAATTTTTTTTTAAATTTTCACTTCGATTACCTTAACGACATGGATGGTATTTGAACCGCTTATATGACTACCTCGATTAGGTTTAGAGGGTGGATCTGGAAAATTGAGCAAAAATTTATTCCGGAGCAAATTACGACCGAAGAAATTTTGTCCGAGCAAATTATGGTCGATCAAATTTTGCCCCGAGCAAATTTTGGCCGCGAGCAAATTTCGGGCGCGAGCAAATTTTGCCCCGAGCAAATTTTGTCCGTGTACGGAAGCTTTAGGCGCAGGTTAGGCCCGCGCAAGTTAGTACGGGCTCAAAGGTGTGGCCCAAACAGCAAAAAAAATTAAATTAAAAAAGGCGCGAATTCAAAAAGGCGCAAAAGCTTCTTCTAAAGCTTCTTCTTCTGCTTCTTCCTATTTTTATTTCATGCACATATTTTTGTTTCTAATCGAAGAGTCCCCAGGGGGGCTAACTACTGTCATTGATTTTAATCGATGGGTCAATTTGCTACTTTTAGCTACATTTTTTAAATTTTTTCGGATTTTAGACACCTTGTATATAGAAGAATGTGTAATAAAGTTCTTGATGTAAAATTGCCTGGGGAGACGAAATAGGACTTATAGGGTTTTTTTCATACGGTTCGTATACAAAAATCTTACTAAATACTAGACGATTATTTTCGTGGTCATTATTTAATTTTCAGGTGGAAGACCTACCTTCAATGGGATCTGTTGGAGCTAACAACACCAAAAATAAGCTGACGATTGATGGTAAAGTAATTGCTCAATTCAACGACACCAGTATCTTCAGTTTTGATGGCCAGAAATTCCATGAAGAATACATAGATGCCGACTTGGAGATGAGAAAACTAAAGGTTTGGGACCAGCTCACTAATTCATACTCCACTCAACAGGTGGTTTTTAGTGTGAAGTTGGTGTGATTTTCTCAAAATATATTTCTAAGTAGGGTGTTTGACCACTCAATCGATAGAGAAAAATCTCAGCTACAAAACGGTGTAAAAAATCTAAGATAAGAAAACAAAATATATGAAAAAAGGTGAAAGAAGTCGATGTCGAAGGGTAGCCGTAATAGCCCACCCCGCTTTAATTAATTATTGATTATTATTCTTTTTTTAAATTAAACAATACAAGATATTGCAGTTGCAAGAATTAAACAAAACTGGCACCGCCATACTAACTCCAGCTCAATTAAATTTGATTTATGGGTCGGAATCACCCTACCACGACCAGGAAGCCCTGACTAGATTCTACTCTCTGACCTCTGAGCAATTAGCAAAGGCCATAGAGGAGGACATACATCGCATGGCTGACATGCACTCAATTCAATTTCCATGGCCAGCCCTGAAGAAAGGAGCCACAGCCTCAGGAGTTAAACGTGCCAAAAGACAAGTGGTCAATTTGATCTTATCTCCCGCTGTTCTGACTGCGGTAATTTTTAATTTTGTACAAATAATATGGAGTTTTTTTAATTCAATCATTGGTTCTATACGTGTCCAAAATATGCCTTGGTCCCCCCTGTTGTTTTTTCGTCATTTTTGCTTAATAATACACAGATACAGAATATAATCACAATTCATAATTATCCACACGATTTATCTTGGATATTTGTTCAAATAATAACGCGAAAAATCAACAGGGGGGATCAAGGCAAAAATGACTAGGGTTGTCGAATCGAATATTCGATTTCGAATATTATTCGATATTATTCGAAAAAATTTCGAATATCGAATACCGAATCAACATTCGAAAATCTTGAAATTCGAATATTTAAAAATATTTTCAAACACGCGTTCGTCTCATCTCGATATTTTATCTTTTAGTATGTTTCAAATTATTCACGATTTCCATTCCAGAGTACCTTCCAAATTTTCTCCCGTCTTCTCTACTTATAAACCTTGAACCCACCTCTCATATTTTAGGACGAGCTGGAGCGCTACGTGAATGATCCAAAACTTGCGCTCCCGAAGCCAAACGCGCCTGGTCACGACTGGTGGACGCTCAACTCTCCAAAATATCCCCGGGTGGCTCTCCTCGCTAGAAAGTTCCTTACAATATCCATTTCCAGCGTGGCCTCAGAAAGATGCTAATCATCTCCGGTCTCGTTTCTCAAAAGATGTGGCGGCGGACCTTTTGATGATCAAGACGGAATTGGCGGATAAGATCCTCAATGAAGCGGCACAGAAGAATCAAGAGGAGACGGAAGATGTTTTCGTGATGTTGATGGATTGATTTGTTTGGAATAAAGTTCAAATATTTACTTTGTTTAATTGTTTGATTAGGACTGATACGTGAATAAGTCTGATACGTGTTTTAAATATCCAATAGTATAATAAAAATTTCGAATATCAAATGTCGAATGTCGAATATTCGAAAATATCGAATCGAATATTCGAAAATTTCGAATGCTCGACAACCCTAAAAATGACAAAAAAAACAACAAGGGGGACCAACGCATATTTTGGACACGTATACTAGGATAGAACCCAATCATTTTTTTAAATTTCAGCGCGTGTCAGCGCCATTGCTGGCGGGACCAGTGATACTCTCGCCTCGTGTCCTTACACCTATTATCACTTCAGCCATTGGGTTTGGAACTGTTATCTTGTCTCCCGGCGTTTTTGTTCCTCTTATTTTATCTCCTTATCTCACGCGCCCGCAGGTAATCCTATTTTTAATTATGATCTTTGGCACGTATAATTCACTGCTTTAGTTTAGATATTATCGCCAGGAGTATTCAATCCAGTAAGTTTTTCTCAATTAAAGGTTGTTTTAATTTATTTTTTGGTTGTTTCTGAATTCCTTGCATCCCTGCATAGAATGAACAAACCAAAGAAACTCTTAAACAACCTGTACGACTTTCAAAGCGCCTCATTCAGTGGAGTATGGCCGACAAAAAATGCAGTCTTTACGCCGAAAAATCAAATTCTCCAAATACCAAAAATGATCTGGATATAACAGAAGAGACAATTTTGGAAAAGATTCGAGCCAAATGAGACAAGACTCGTTTCTGCCAATCGACGCTACTTGCAAGTTAGTTATTCTCTTCCGACATTTGCCCTATGTTTTCAGAAATCAAAAGTCGGAAGAAAAAATGCCGGAAATCGGAATCCCGCCCCATCTTTGATACAGGACAATAAATTTTTCTTTCAAGAGTCCAACCAAACACAGGACGTTATAACGAGAATCGTTAGATCAAGAGTCGTTTTAACAGAAGCTACCTTCCAAATACTCACTGACCGGCCGTTATACCGAGAGTCGACTGTAAAATGTTTGTCAGGTCATTAAAGTGAAAAAGCCTAGATGAACAAAGACATGAACCGTGCACAAGCGTTGTAGGAACCCTGTAAGAACCCTTACCTCTTTATTGCTCAAAATAGTCTTAGTTCCCCAGAAAGAAAATTTTAATTGCTAGCACAGTTCTATTAATTTCGTGCTTGCTGAAGCCTGTATAATATAGTTGCTAAGCTCTACAGATTTCCCGCGTAGTTTCTCAGCGCTGGTCACAATGTTCGAAAAAAGTTATAAACATCAAGAGAAAAACATGCAACCATTTCACTAAAAATTTTAAAAAAATCTCCAGATCAAGACAAAATTTAAATCAAATTTTGCTCGAAATTTGAATAAAACCTTACTGAAAACGGTATAAGGAGCGGCACTTTCGCAGTCGGGGCCGGCCAAAATGGGACGTTATAACGAGCGGACGTTATATCGAGTGTCGTTATATAGAGCGTTGATTTAGCCAAATTCAGTTCAAACCAGCCAAAAAATTTTTTTTTGAGACGTTATGTCAAGCGTCGTTATAACGAACGGCGACTGTATTTGAATTGAGCTAGGAGTGCATACATCTTCTTTTGCAGGCCATCCTCTCGCCATTGTTGTTCTCGCCCTCTATTTTATCTCCTCAGGTTTTCAGCCCAGTGAGTTAATTATTATTTTTTCAAAATTAAATCCAAACATTTTTAGACCATTCTGACACCATTTGTGTTTGTGCCACTCATCCTAAATCCCATTGTTGGTTCACCTCTGATCCTATCGCCCAGAGTGCTGTCTCCAGTTATATTTTCCTACAGGCTGCTCTATGCCCTCATACTCTCACCCTATGTTCTCACACCATCAATATACTCGCCGAAGCCCGATGAAATCAGGGTTTTATCGCCTAGTTGGTTGAGTTAGTCAAAATTATTGTAGTTGACTGCACATAATTGTACCGCGAATACCGCGAAAAATACATGTTTATACACCTAATAATAAATCATTTTTATTTGAGAAAATACCACAATAAATAGTGAAATATCTATTCGCGACACTTTCTGGCCTAATTTTTAGGAACTTTGATCAAAATTCAACCATTTTTAAAGTAAAAACTCCCGAAGAAATCACTTCTCATCTAAATATAGTATTTTGGAGGTGAAGCTCCGTAACGTTTTTTTTTATTTTTTGCTTTTTGATCGCGTTTTGCAACGCTTTCCATCCCCCCTCCCCCCTATGTATATGTTATTACGGTATAGAATTTCAAGGCGCATCTTTTGCGCTATCGCACAGACTTCGCACACGGTGCATTGTTGGTCAATAAGGCAAAACAAACCTGCCAAAGGCATGTTTTTGGTGGTCACAGGTTCAAATCCTGGTAGTAGCACACATCTTTTTTTTGTGAAAATAGACGTTAATAAAAACATCATATTTACTCAGGTGGTGGTACCCAAGCGGTGGTACACAGGTGGTGATACCCAGGTGGTGAAGCCCAGATGTCGGTATCCGGGTGGTGATGCCCAGGTAGGGTGGGTAGGTGGCCAGGTAGGAGGTAGGTAGGAAGTAGGTAGGGTGGTAGTTGGCCAGGTAGGAGGTAGGTAGGAAGTAGGTAGGGCAGGTAGGAAGTAGGTTTGGTAGGTAGGTGGCCAGCTAGGGTAGGTAGTACCCCAATAACCAAGATGTGGTCCGAATCACCAGGATGGTTCTCGAACCACCAGGAAAGTTCCCCAACCACCAAAATGGGGCCCGAACCACATGGATAACCTCCAACCACCAGGATAGGGCCCGAATCACCAGGATGGGTCACAAACCACCAGGAAAGTAACTGACCATCAAGAATGTGGCCTTAACCACGTGCATACCCCACAAACACCAGAATGGGACCTAAACCACGTGAATACACCCGAACAACCAGGGAAGTACCCCAACCACCAAGATGGTGCCCGAACCACGTGGATAACCTTCAACCACCAGGATAGCGACCGAATCACCAGGATGGAGATCGAACCACAAGGTAAGTACCCGAGTAGGAGGGTTGGCGTGAAATTTGTAGGCAAGCACCCAGGAAGAGGGTAGCCAAGACGGGGTACCCAAGGAAAGGGTAATCAGGGGATATGTGGTGGATTAATATTCATTAAACTTTCAAAATACGATAGAGGCGCCGATAGGCGTCTGCTGTCCCTAGTACCAAAATATTTTCCTGAATTTTTTTAGATCAGATCAAAAATTATCTGCTCAAAATAGCCAGCTCCCTGTTATTATTTTGATCTGTTCTCATCAGAATCAGATTCAAAAAGGAATTTAGGGTTTAGAAGAGACTTTGCAAAAACTTAATTGTTTATTTTTTAATCAAAAGTTCCAAAAGTTAGGTCAAAATTACCAAGAAGCGATATTTGTCCACATAAATTATTAAAACTGTCAAAGTTATCGCAACAAACAAAAATCTCAGAGCACAAGCATTCCATATCTGGAGTCAGGAGTTGAGAAGTGGTCCACATTGCCCCATGAGATCATAGAGGAGGGCAAGCTGGAATATGAAGAGTAATATGGTCTAGAGTAGCCAGCGTAGTTCTGGCTATAGTAAGGAGAGTAGTAGTTGTTGTTTATATAGCCATTGCCATTGTATCCACTATTGTAGTAGGAGTTGCTATTGAAATAGTTGTAGTAGTTTCTGGATGGATAGTTGCTATAGTAGCTGCTTGGATAGTAACTGCCATCCCAGTTATTGTAATTATAACTATACGGAGGGGAGTAGTAGGAGTAATGGCCTGAACATCGGCTCAGAAAGCCAGTCAAAAAGACAATGATGAGTAGTTGATTGAAGTAAAAATACATTTTTGCACACATAATATTGTTAAAAACAGATATTTATAGCCATTTTTAGAGTTTGAGATGTGTGGGTAAATGGGATTCACATGGACTTCGAGTTAACATGTGATTAAGCTGGATAAATGCAGTTGACACACATTTTTTAGGTGGAAATAGGTTAACGAGATTTTTTTAGCAGTGAAAAGAAGATTATTGGCGGGATCAATGATTTTAAGGTTTTCCACTCAAAAAATGCAATGGATCATTTTCGGCGACTATTTCACACCTTAAGTGGAAGAGAAACCAGTGAAAAATTTTAAATGAAAGTAATTTCGGCTCTATATGCATTCGCATCTCTGGAAAAAAAGATGCCTTGGTCCCCCTGTTGATTTTTTTTCGAAAAATTTTTTTTCCCAAAAAGTCTCAAAAAGTGTTTATTTTCACTTTTTTAGCATTTTCACACAAAAAAAATTTTTCGGCGAAAATTTTTCCTTGGTTCCCCCTGTTGTTTTTTTGGAAAAAAATTTTTTTCAAAAAAAAAAAATAGTCCAACCATGATTCAACCATGGTTGGACCATAGGTCATACCTGAAATTAGGGTGAACCAGGTATCCCAGATTCTGGGTATGTTTGGCCGCTTCGCGGCCAAAGACCCAACTTGCTCCTCATTGCAAGGGAGGGGGGAAGGGCATATATCCATGAAGGTGTATATACACCCTCCCCCCTCCCTTGCAATGAGGACGATTTTTGGGAAAAAAATTTTTTCCAAAAAAACAACAGGGGGGACCAAGGGATCTTTTTTTTCCAGAGATGCGAATGCATATAGAGCCGTATCCTCTTTCGAAAAAAATTTTTTTTTCTCTTCCGTATCCTCCTTAACCCTGACATTACGGGAAAAAAAACTAGCACTGTTTACGGATGGGGTTAATATGACCCCAGCCGTAAAGTGCTTAGAATCATTCGAAATTTTGCAATTTCTCACATAAAAAGCAAATAACTTTATTTATTCCCACACTCGTGGCACACTGAATGACCAACACACGTAAATTTCTGACAATTAGAACATTTTGATGACACTTTTCTATCTGTTTCTCGCGGGCACAAATAACAACGACCACGTTTACTTCCCGACGCAGATTGCGGAGTCGCAAAAGTTCTTGGAGGATTTGCTACGAGTTGAGTAGAAGCCAAGATTTGCGCAAGCTCTTCAATAAATAGAAGACGACGATGACGCTTGCCAATTTGATATCCAGCATTGATTTTTGACCAGATAACAAATGCGTTGACAGCAGCAATGTCCTACATGTTGTAGAATACGACCTAAAATAAAAGATAACTCTAATAAAAACGGATCAAATAAGAGAATCTACCATAGGCCAGCGACAGGTCTTTCGTTTCGTAGAATATGTTCGCACCATTTGGTCCAAGGTATCTACTCCTCCTAAGATTCCAATAGATTGGATCCGAAAAATACCTCAAAAATCGCAGTATCTTGAAAAATTGATCACGTGCAATTCCCTTCCGGATGCATTCCCTTCCGACACTTATGTTCCACAGCATTGCCACATTCTCGTCTTACCACGATACACACCTGAAAAACGACGCAAAACATAAGTCAATATTTCAAATCCAGCAAACCTATCAGATAGAGAACTCCAAGAAATCGGCGAAATTCCTGCACGGTGACGTTTTTCCACTCATTTGTAAGAACTCGAGAGCCTTCTTTGTTTGTCATCTCGACGATCGTCTAAACTGGATATATATGACCACATCTGGTAATCATCAAATAACACCTGAACAATTTCGGAGGTAAAGAATAAATCAAGAGAGCTTTCGATGGTGTCGACCCGATGAATTGCGTATGCTGTTACTCCTTCTTTCTGCTTCATGAAATTTTCTGCTGACAGTCTTCGCCGATTTGCTGGAGGCTGAGAATTCCACGCTTCTTTCCCGTTCTTAGACGCATACGACGGAATCACTTCGACTGTTTCATCACCACTCGCTACCATTGGATGAGACACCGCTGAGAGCGTCAACTATATTGTACTATTATATGGGGGTCAATATGACCCCAAATGGTATACAGTGCTGCTTTTTTTATACACCAACAAAAATAAAGCGCCAAATCCTCTGGAAAGTTGTCAAAATGTAGCTAACAAAGAGACGAACAAAGTCACAAAAAATCAGCTCTTAATAATGTTTAGAAAAAAATTTACAGCCGTTTTAAAAGTGCCCTGGGGTCATATTGACCCCACCGTAATGTCAGGGTTAATAAACCATTCGAAAGAGGATGGAAAGAGCTACAAAGCCATATGTTTGGAATATTTTTTCGAAAAAGATTTCATTACTAAAAATCAGCACAAAATTCCTTTCCGAACTTATTTGTCACCACTTATTTTCTTTGGTAAAGAAGCTTCTGTACGATTTGACGACAACAATTGTGGAGAGTGGATTGAGCACTGCAATCCAATACATGGGAATAAATACACAGGACAGAAAACCATTAATAGTGGTAGCCTCAGAGTCACTTAATGCAATGCAGATCACCAGAATAAAAAAAACAATCGAAATTGCAATCGTAGGAATTATTGACTAAAACTGTTGTATTATTGAAACGTGTTAATTAGGGTTGTCACACAGTTAATTCGCTTTTTCAAAATTTTTTGACCTTATTTCTTTTTTTATGCAATTTTTCGTCTGAAATTTTAAGCATCCTACCCTGCGATTGAAAGCTTGGGATGTCAGCTACACGATGGTGTAAAAATTTCTTGGTTTGGTTTAAAAAAATGTGTCTATTTCAATGAAAATATTTTCGGATAATTTTATTAGATACATATTAGATACATTTTTTTAAACCAAACCAAGAAATTTACACACCATCGTGTAGCTGACATCCCAAGCTTTCAATCACGGGGTAGGATGCTTAAAATTTCAGACGAAAAATTGCATAAAAAAAAGAAATAAGGTCAAAAAATTTTGAAAAAGCGAATTAACTGTGTGACAACCCCAATTTTAAATCAACATCCTAAAGATTTAAGAAATTGCTTTCTTTTACCCATTACCCTTGGCCAAATTATCGAAAATAATATTTATTTTTTACTGGTTCAGCAGCCAGTAGTCAGCAAGATTTTCAGTACCCCAAAATTCCTTATCTTTCAAAGTCCTCAAAAGCCAAACTTAGATTCTCAATTATGGCCCTTGAACTAACAATAACTAAATAAAACACTTTTCAACTAACACTACCTTTTTTGCAGCTTATGTGCTCCACCTTCAGAAAAAAATTTTCATAATTTTTGCTACGATAGTTTTGACTTAAAACTAACATTTCACCCAACAAATGATTTTTAAAAATAGAAAGTTTTGTTTTTCTTCAAACTTCAGTATATCATATCTCAAAATTCAATTTGCGACTAATTTAGAATCTTTTTTAATCAGTTTTCAGTAAATTTAATAAAGTTCAAAATATAAAAGTGTTTGCAGAAAAGGTTTGTTTCAGCTTCCGAAATCGCATTTTTCAAGAAAAGGTCATAAATTTGACATGTCTTTTTTACCTCGGCAATTTTTTTGTCAAAAGTTTATTGTATTTTTTTATGTCTCAAAAATTTGGTCTTATTTTGTAGCTTAGGCATTGAATTTGGTTGCTAAAACTGAATACTTAAAAAAGCAGGTGAAAAAATGCATAGAAGAGTGTTTTAAAGTAAAAATTTTATATTTTAAATATTAAAAAGGACCAAAAAATACCCATCCTGTTGTTTTCTGGTAAAAGAATCATACCAGCGCGCATAAATGGGTCAAATAACTTTCGGCTCTACGTGACGATGGGGGGGATGAGGGTTTGCCTTGGTCCCCCTGTTGTTTTTAGGACTCTTTAGGCTTAGGCAAGGGTAGGCCAGCGTAAGGACGGACTCAAACATAAGTGTTTGAGTCCGTCCTAACATACGCTGGCCTACTCTGGTTAAGCCTAAGCTTGAAAGATCACAATAAAAAACAACAAGGGGGCTAAGGCAAATCTACCATCCACACCAGCTCACGGCACCGGTGCGGTGCCATGAACGGCTGGTGCCGCACCGGTGTTATTTTGGATTTCGGCACCATCCTATCTTTAAAAAATCCGGCACCAGCTCACGGCACCGACCCTGAAAATTTTGGCAGCGGCTTACGTCACCAACTCTAAAAATTTCGGCACTGGTGCCACTAAATATATAAAAACCCCGCTTCTGTACGTAAAATACAGAACGTAAAATACATCCTTTTTCAATAAAAGACTGGTAAAAAGATAAACATTACGATTTTTCCAACTAGACCTATGAATCACATTCTAAAAAGTTTTCAAGAATCCGGTAAAAAGTGTCAGACCCGATACGGGAACAAACTTGAGTTGGGTGGCACTATATCAAGACTCGACTATAGCAGAAAAGCTTTAGCAAATTTAGTAATTAAAAATAGGCTAAAAACTCATGTCGTTCTCATAAACCACTATCTTTTAAAGGGGCTCCCCTGATCAGCTGAGTAGGAAAAAGTGGCTTCGGTGGCGCAGTGGATAAGCGTTTTTGTTTTATGGCCCGAAATCGTGCGCAGGTTCGATACCACCGGGTGGCACACTAGTTATTTTGGGTTATTTGACTAATGTATAGGGGTAATTTGGATAGCTGATTCCGAATGTGGCGCCAAAAAAGTCGAATTACGCTTTTATATACTGGTCGATATAAAAAGGTCAAAAAGTCGATATATATTGGTCATATACATTGGTCAAACACCCAAAATAAATTTATAAATAAATAAAAGAATTTTCAGGTCTATGAAATTAGAGCAAAATACAATTGCATACTATCACTCTCAATGATTTGACCATTTTTGACACAGCTGTCAAAGCGTTTTTTCGGGCGTAAAGAGGGACAATTTAAAGAGGGACAAAGGGCTGTTCTCTCGAGACACCACGAAGAAGAGAGATGGACTGAACGACATGACCCCTGAAATAAAGAGTAGACACGACCGCCCGTGACAGCACACAACCTAAGAATGACAGAAATGACTGAAAGTTTTGCTTATATAGCCAAAACATTTGAGATGAAAAATGTTTGGTCTTGAGAGGAAATGAACGTTGGAAATGAATTTGCACAGACTAGGGTGGTGAAATTTCCCGGGAAAATACTTGTTGAGTAATTTCCCGGGAAATTTCCCAGGAAATTTCCGGAAATTTCCCAAAAATTTGGAAAATACTAAAAAACACGGAAAAATGACTAAGCAACTTTATTACAATTTTAACAACTGAATATTCTACATCTTCAATCATTCATAAATAGTTCTTGCAGATCTCCAGACTAATCTTCTTCATCTTCTGTTTCATCCTCTGCTGCATCGACCACGTTGCCCGGAGAAAATAGATGTCCATATTCCAGCCGAAGGTTGTGCTTGATGAAGACGATTTGGCTCGCCGTTTCTACCTTCATCCTGAAGAGATCGAACGACATCCAGTAATACACCACACACAATTTTTAAAATTACCAACCTGTTTCGTAATTTTGTGTGAATCCCGTCTCGGAGAGACCAGTTCCGTTCAGTTGGCGCAGCTGAGATGGGCACGTTGTGTAGCATAGCAACCACTTGGCATAGAAGAGTATCTGAAAACCAGGCTTTCCACAACGTCAAAGCGTCCGTCGTATTTACAGCATTCCAGACGTAGCTTCTGTTGTCGGCAGCAAAGATTCCTGATCCTGCGAGCCAATTTGCCCACTCAGTCATGTCCTAAAATCATGTCATATTAGCATATTAACACACATAATTTCAATGTATACCTGTCCCTCTCTTCCTGCAAATAGTGGATTCTTGAGACATTTGTTTGCCAAGAGGATCAATTGGATCAATTTCAGTGTCCTTAATTCACAATTTCAATCACAGCAACCTAGTCAATAACTAAGTTACCCGTTCAGCTAGTTTCTTCCAAGCGCTTCTCATATTTGCGGCATGATCTGTGACGACTGCGACGATCTTATGCTTCCCCAATTTGACGATCTGCTCGGCAAGGAGATTAGCAATAAAGTTTCCTAAAGAGAACAATGAGAATCGTTACCAAGTTAAAGCTCTCATACCGGTATGCGCTGTTCTCATGATTTCTCCGTCCACCTCAGACGACGTCGCATCGATTGTGTCGAACAGAAACGGCTTTGGCGTGTGCACACCCACATTGATCAACGAGTTGCTTCTGACGTCAGTCCAACCATCTGCCGAGATCGCGAGGAAATTGTCAAAAGCAAATCAGCCTAAGGCACTGTGCATAATATCACAATAGAAGCGGATCAAAAAACCAACCTTGTTTGTCGCCTCTTCCAAGTTCTTCTTCATTCGGTTGAATTCGGCCGGGACGAGGATCTTCGGAAATTTGTATTCTCGGGAAAGAAGCTGATACGATGGACGAAGCGTGGACACAAACTGCTTGAAAAATGGATTGCCGAGGAATCGAGCCGGAATGTTTCCGGTAACAAGGGACTGAAAACGAAAGCAATAATAATAATCAAGCCATCTCCAACACGTTTAGTAAGTATACCCTTGTCAAAAGCACATCCGCCTCATCCTGCTCATCCTTGCTGACGCTGTCGAAAAAGTTTTTGATACCCGGCGTGCTCGGTCTAGTACTGCTAACTTCCGACTTCTTGTTGATCTTCTTTGGTGGCTCGGCAGTACTTTTCTTGGACAGTCGCTCAATTTCTTTCCTCGCTCCAGCTCCAACCTTTTCGCACTTCTAAACGTTGATGGATTAGTCACATCAAATAGCAATATCTTCGAAAAACATGCAATCAAATGCTTTTCCATACGCTGCGCATCAGTTCTGTAGCGAGCATTGCAAAAGTTGCAGTAGCCAATCATGACAGAGTTCCCATTTTCATTTTGTTCTTCCACTCGCTTGAAATAGTTCCAACACAAATGCAGGGGCTTAACATTTAACATCAGACAATTATTTTTCATCAATCAATTAAGAATTCATCAATAAAGGCTGAAAACGACGGAAAAAAATTGTTACAAAAAATGTAAATATTGGCGGCTGGAAAACATTACAATGATGCAAAGTCGTGCCGAGACAAAAACGTGTTTGATTCCTAGCATAAGAACTTTTTCACAAAAAAGTTATTTTATTGGAAAATACTAGTATTTTCCCAGGAAATTTCCCTGGAAATTTCCTGTTTCACAACTCTAGCACAGACCCACATACACACACTTCAACTTAAGGGGATTCTTACAGATTATGTCTTTTAAAAGCTTGACCTGAGACAAAAGTGTGTAGGTGATTTGTTTATTAATGGAAAGTTTTCCTTCTTCTTTTCTGTTGACTATAACTGAAGTTTTTATATAGCTCCTCATCTTTGTGGCACAAAATATTATTATCAAGTAGCATACTGTGGAATAAAAAACTAAATAAGCCCATAAACATGTAAAAAATGGTTCAGCAAAACTGGAAAGAAAGCCGATTTGCAGGTAACTGTATTGGAATAGGTTGACTAAAACTGCTTTTAATTTTTCTTCTTGATAAAAATTTTTGTAGCAACAAAGGTAGTCTAGCAAACTGACGACCAAAATTATAAGACAGCCGCACAAAAGCATCATAAAATATTTAGTAATAGAAAGGTTTTTGCGCCTGAAACTTCTGATTTAAAATTTGTTGTTTATCTACCAAATATTTCTTTTGTCTTGTTCTCCTTAATTTTCTGAAATTTTTTTATAAAGTGAAAACACTTTCGTGTAGCCTGTAATTCTAGTTTCTAAAGAGATATTATTAGCCAGTGTTTCCATGGTGTCGTTTTTTTGCGCATGATATGATAGTGATATGATATGGTTGAAAAAAATTTTCGCATGATAGGATAATGATATGATATGGCCGAGAAATTTTTCGCGTGATATGATAGTGATATGATGTTGTCTCGAAAGTTTTCGTATGATATGATAGTGATGTGATAGCATTAAAAATTTTCCAGGTGATATGATAGTGATATCGGTAAAAAAATTAGTGTCGAGCATTAGACTACAAAAATATGAGCAACCAATGAGACACTGCAGGCAGTGGTTCACATCCAAACAGAGAAACGGATTGAAATTTTCGGTTGATATGATATTGGTTAAACAATTTCGGATGATATGATATGACATTGGCGGGAATTTTTTTCGAGTGATATGATAATGATGTGATATTGGTTGAAAAAAATTTCAACTGATGTGATATTGATATCACTATCATATCTTTATTTTATCATAAATAGTGATATCATGGAAACACTGTTATTAGCCAACGTACTTAAAAAGGCCATTTAACTAACCACAACCCGCTCCCCCTTCTTGTCAGATTATGTCAGATTGGCATGGTAAAAAACAGCCACCGCCACCTGCCTGTCAGTCTGACATATTTCATGGATACGAAAAGAAATTATGAATGTTCCCTCCGCTTTAAAAATCTGATAAGCTGGGTGCGGGCGCGGCATACTGATAAGCTGGGTCCCGAGCACCTATGTTGTATTGAACATCGACTGTTTGTAGAGCTTTTTTATCTTTTTTTAAGAATAACATTATATATATATAGATATATATTATATATAGAAAAACATTTAGTGGCATTTTTTTTTTTTTTGAAATGATAAGCCTGGTTTTCACACTAATTAGCAGAAAAAAAATTTGCGCTACTTTGAAAAAAATACTCCCCCAAGAATATTATGCAGAAAAGTAATAAATGCACGTGCACACCTAATTAAACACACAAAACATATTTTTTTTTAAATATTGTTTCCAACCTGCATAAAATCATGTATCGAAACATAAACTGGATAACATTAGAGATTACCAACGAGTTGAAACAAAAAAACCAAGCAGCTATAAGGATAAAATTGTAAGGTTTTCCTATAGTCCAAATAGAGGCTATATGCACTACGGCTACTTGACCGTCCAAAAGCACAAGCATCTAAACTCTTTTGCAAATTAATACATATTGTTAATTTAATCAAACCGGCTGCACAATCACTGTAATGACCAACATAATTATGTTAACAGCACCAGTTTGCAAAAGGATTTGCCCACACATCTTCATTTCCTTGACAGTTCTTGTGGTTATAAGCCAGATAAGCAGACTGTTAAAGGTTATTCCAAGCACAAAGCATAAGTAAGCTATGTATTGATGGATAGTTATTACATCTGAAATTTCGTTTGCAGTGCAGACAACAAACTGACAAAAAATATATAGCAGACTCTCTATTCAACCTACAGCCATGGTGTAAAAAAACACTAAAATACTAAAATTACACTAAAATTTGTGGCGTTGCGTTCAAATTAAAGAACACTAAAATCGTAGTCAAAATTTTAGTGGAATTTTAGTGTTCATTTTAGTGTAGTTTTAGTGTTCTTTTAGTGTTTTTCGAAAATTTATCAACTTTATTTCCAAGGACAACGAACAAAAACCAAACATCAACCAATTTCTTTCAAGTACAAGTTTCTCAGATGAAAGAATGAGTGTAGCCGTCTTTTTTGGATCCAATCTGTTCCGAGTAAAATCGCCAAGCACGCAGCGTACGATCCTTGAATGCCCTCTCACTAGCTGAGCTTGATCCCTGAACTGCAAGCACCATCCTAGCAACCCGAGCGAGGTTTGGCAAATACTATAACAGGCTAATCAGTGAAAATTTAACACCAAAAAGTTACTTACAGATCCATTGTTCTTCCAAAACTTGAGCGGGTCCGATTCGATGACCGGCATTGAAACATAAGCATTTATCTCATCGTTGACTTTGCATGGCTGAACACATCGGAATTTGGCATGTCGCTTGGCTCGCGGTGCTTCAACTGTTCCATCTATACAAAGAAATTGTGCTTCAGAGCAAACCATGTCGCGAATCTGATAAGAAAAAAGTTTTTAGCGAATTGTTCACTAGAATGTTACCTGGTTGTAGTTTAAGCCTGGTACTTGAGCGCATATATCCTTGAGTTGCGCGTGCACGAAAGGATCCAGAAACGCTGAGCAGAGAATAAGGCGCTTGTTGACGACAGAAGGAGAGACATTAGTCCAATCCACCGAGAAATTTCCAATTTTCCTTTTGAAGCAATCAAGGCAAGCTTTTGGCAAAGCCACGCAAAAAACGATCTTCCTTCTACTTCTTCTTGCATTCTGCACAAATGGACCCATATTGATGCCGTGACAGTCAACTCTCGAATTTTAGCCATCTCTATGTACCTATTTTTAGTGACGAAAATCGTGGAGAGCGGCGTAAAACCGAAGATATAGTTTTTTTGTCTTTTTTCTAAGCCAGCAAGCATAATTAGCTCCAGGGTGGGGTCAAACCGGAGTGCCTTAAAACAGAGAGTTGACTGTTAGATCCTCGGTACCGACCCTGGGTGCACGTTAAATAGTGGGTCAACTGTACTAAGAAGTTAAGCACTTACTAGAAATAGTCATCAAAATATTTTATAATTTAATTTGTGGTGTGGTTTAAAGTCTGTCGTAATAAATAATAAAATTCTAAAATAACAACAAGTTTTAAAAATTGTAGAAAAAACAACAAAAACCCCGATAAAGCAAGAAAAAAGCTAAAAGGAAGTAAGACTGAAAAAACAGCACTATCGTAAACCAACTTAGATAGCACGAATATTGTCCAAAAAAGGTGTGAAATTTTACTAAAAACCTCTACAATTAAAAATTTAAAAAATACAGCAAATAAGTTTACACACTTTTAACACCCAAGAGACATCGAATTTGCGGTGACGCTGTTTCTAGTTATAATTGGTTACTAGAATGTTACAATTTACATACCGTATTCTCTCTAATAGACGCGCTCCCTCTGAGGGGGGTTGAAAAATAGACGGGCCCTCTCTATTAGAGAGAATACGGTATTCTGGACACAATTACCGTATTTCCTCTAATAAGGCCCCATGGGGCCTTATTTTTCAACCTCGTTTTAGCATGGGGCCTCATTGGAACATGGGGCCTTATATCCCAAAGTCAACACAAAAACCAGTCATACCGACAAATTTTATTCAAAGCCTTATAACAACATAAGGTGAACAATATTATACCGTATTTTCTCTAAAATATCCCCCGGGATTTTATTTAAAGTCCTCTTAAAGAGGGGCTTTTTAAAACAGAGGGCTATTTTATTCAATGTCCTCAACCAGTCAACAGAACAAATTTATTAAACCAGGAGGTGGTAACAATCATAAGTAACTACAACTAATATTAAACCAGGAGGTGGTAACAATCATAAGTAACTACAACTAATATTAAACCAGGAGGTGGCGAATTTCAATCAAAAAGCATGATACTCAGGGTTTGGTGCATTCAACTCATCATTCCAATCCAAATCTAGAGATTCATCGCTTATGTAGCCATTTTCTTTGTCCTGCTCGGTGTTCTCTTCTTCCGCCCTTGCTACTTGTAGAATCGAAGAGCGTCCCGCCGCCAACTCGAACAGCCCCTCTGGAATTGGTCCGTGTGTGGTTTGAAACAATGGATTTGGTCGTCCTCGCTCCCGTCGTAGCAGTTAGTGATCCCGCAATCTGAAAAGGAGAATTGTTGCTTTTAAGGAAAAGAAAACACAGACCCTTAAACGACTTCGCGATAGTTTCAGTTGGCAAAGAATCCCATGCATCTATGATCCACTGTAGATAGGCGTTCATTGACGGAGCTTTAAGATTGCCACCGGTCGTGAATTGCTTCTCCGCATCGTTTGCCATCCACCGATCGTAGCTAGATCGAATATGAGCCTTGAACGGACCATTCCACGAGACATCTGGAGCCTAAAGTAAAGTATAAATCAAAAGCGAAAGAAGAAAAGACAACCACAAATCTGGATGAACTTGGTGCATCCGCCCGGTATCACAGCTGTATGGAGTTCAATTTCCGCATGTTTTTCTTCGTCACTTCGCTCAGATGGCACTTGAACGCATCCCAAACGAGAAGACGCTTTCCAAACAAAGAACGACCAAAGATATTGTCGAGGTAGTCGAAGGTGAGTTCGTCGTTCATCCACACGGTTCCTTTCCAGCAAAGTTCCAGCTTCCTCCCAAACTTTTCTACGACCGCCTTTGCTTCTTTGTCCGTTTTTTGGCAGCAACACAAATGGCTTTAGCTTTTTTCCATCCGAACGCGCCGTCAGCATCACAGTTATTCTGGCCTTGTCATGACCAGTCGTCATAACCGATACCTAAAGGGAGAAGTTATTAAAGACCGAGGCTTGTTGAAACTACCTCCTTGGCGCCGTTCTCATCAATACACGCCTCCAGATGGATCGAGGTAGACTGCTGTTTCGTCCGCTGCGTATATTCCCTGGTAACTGAAAGGAAATAAAAAAAATCCTCACAAAATCATTCAAAATCTTACTTGTTCTTCTGGCGTACTTCGGATACGTATAGTAGGAAGTTTACGATCTTCTCCACATAGTTAGATGGTGGCTTTGGCAAACAGTTGTCGGAACTCGGAGACGAAAGTTGTGTCGAGAAAGAAACTTGATAAGCCAACCTCTTTCCTCCAGTCTTTTGTGAAACACAAACAAAAGGCAACAAAAGAAACAAACCTTAAATCCATCTTCGTCCTGCTCTGCGTTGAACATCTTGGTCGCTTGTTGCTGTAGAATCGAGAATGAGATATGCGCTTTTCTCCGACCGTTTGTTCCTCACCAGACCGCCAGTTGTTTATCGAGATCACTATAGATGAGCGGACGACCTCCACCTGGCAGCTTCTTCTTGAATTTTTCGGCCGGCGACCAATTCCTGAAAACCACTGCATCAATAAAACAAAAACCTCTAACGTATTTGAGGTATACGGTACTTGATCTGATGCAGCTTTCCTTCTTGCTTGAACCAATCAGAAACACTTGCGCGGTTCACTCCGTATTTGAGGCTTGCCTGATTTTCAGAAAATCTTTTGCGTACTTGATAACTTTCAGCTTGAACTCAGTGGTATAGGATTTAATCTTTCTTGGCGCTTTCACCTCCTGCTGGTTTTCACTTTCGGAACTGTCATAGTTAGCTATAAGATCCATCAACACTGAAATCAGAGTGAGCAATCGGAAACGATAACTGAACTCAAAATCGGACATAACTTGCAACTAAAACGTTGACAACAACAATGTCATACCCGGTAATATTTCTTCTCGTCTTAAGACAAATTTTAATACGGATAGAGGATTTAAAATAAGGCCCCATGGGTCTTAATAGGACATGGGGCTTTATTTTTAACCTCTTTCTAGCATGGGGCCTTATTAGAGGAAATACGGTAATTATATAATTATTTTATATTATAATATATATATATAATTATATATATAATTATATTAAATTATGTAAAGAATTGTAAAGCATTTTGTAGAGCAAAAGGGATACCTATTTACGGTCAAGAATTGGGGATACGGCCAGTTAAGACGGTGCCAGTTAGAGACGGCCAGTTAGAGACGGTTTGAGCGGCCAGTTAGAGACGGCCAGTTAGAGACGGTTTTGAGCGGCCAGTTAGAGACGGCCAGTTAGAGACGGTTTTGAGAGAGGCCAGTTAGAGACAGTTTTTAATTTGTAAAATATAGTCTGCCAAGAAATGTACATTTTTATGGAAATTTTTCTAAATTTTTTAATTAAACGCGATTTAATTAAAAAAGGCATTCGGATATCCACGTCTTTGAGGTCCCGAACAGAGAGTTTTCAAAATTTTTGTAAATACAGCGTTAATTTTTGTTCTCTTCCAACCGGACAACTCACCACGCTTCATTCCTTCTTTGCAGACAGGGTATGCTACTATGGTTACTTTTGAGGAATGTTTTTTAAGTATCTTAGAACAGTGAAACTGATGCCTTAGATTTGCGCGTGGGTGGATACGCTATAGAAATCATCACTTCGACGTCGTAAAATTTGAAATAAGCAAGTTTATTGATAAAGTCACTAACCATTGTTTAATCAGATTGTTATTTCATTTATAATAAAGTTGTCTATCAATAAGTATATAAGGAGGTTCGGCAATAAGACTTTAGGACATTGTTCAATTAGACAATTGTTTGGTGTGTGGATAACGGTGTGGATAACAAATCAACAACAAGAAAAGGCGCGAAGTTCTTGGCAGGTTAACCTTTTACAAAAAGCGTCTCCTAATTGGCCGTCTCTAAAAGCGCTCAAACCGTCTTAACTGGCCGTCTCTAACTGGCCTCTCAAAAAATTCTGTAACTGGCCGTCTGCTATCTGGCAGAGTCTCTAACTGGCCAACCCCAAAAATTGGATCTTATAACAATTTCTTTACAATACCGAAATTTCGTAGAGAATATCGGAGCCATCTTTTTTCAAATTTTGGAAAAAATCGGCTCCAAGATTCTCTATGAATTTTCGATATCACAAATAATCATTCTAAATTTTTTATGTTCTTTACGTTGTCAAACAAAAGTTAACCTGAATGGATCTCTGAATTTGTCTGGCAGTTTTCCATTGAAAGGGTCTCCCAGCAATCAAATTTTCATCTTGACTATTGAGCTGAGTCCATTATCACCAAATCGTTTGTGATCGTGCACACCAGACGTTTAGATGAGAGCCGCCGAAAACGGAAATTTTTGAAACTTGCGCTTTTCCAAACTGCTGATGCCGAAAACCAATACAGCCGTGCTGGACAAATGCGAAAAGTTCAATTTAAATGATTTTTGTCTCTAACCGATTTTTATAATTTTACAATGACTTTTCGTTGTCTTTTGCAAAGTTCCCAAAATATGTGGAAGCTGTCCATCAAAGCTCCTAAAAATTTTCATTTTTTCCAGACAATGCCATTTTAGATAATTTTCTGCGCAATGGATCAGAATTCTAGAATTGGCCCATATGGAATGCAAGGGCTACTCGCTTTCCTGCAACATCTTCCGTTAGATCCGTCAATTGGTGCACTGGCTCTGGGATACGACTTGACAAGCTTAGGCCTTGATCTGAACTCCTCAAAGTAATTTTTTGTCAGATTTAACTGTCTTCTAACCTTGCTTTGTAATAGGCGCAATCTTTACGAAAGGTTTGGTGGGCCATGGATGGAATACAAATGTCGGAGTCAAGATGTCGAAGTAGAAGTTCCAGATGAATATAGGTGGGTCATCAAATAGCCGGCATAGGGGCGTTTGGGTAATTGTTTCCCATTGCGAGAATTCTTTCTTTTTTCATTTTTGCTGTTTAATACATGTTTTCATTTTTTTTAACTTAGGCTCATGCCTAAGGCTCAAAGTAGTCCAGCGCATGTTAGCCGGGACTAAAAAATGTCTTACGAACTGCAGAGTCGAAAGAAAATGCGTGGAATATTTGAATTCCCGCAACGGGAAAAAATTATTCAAACGTCTACGCACCGAAATAACCATGTTCGTGATTTTCGATGCCCATCAGCGTTACTTTATGAGCATTACTTTTTGATTGATCAAAGCGTTAAATTATCATCATGTTTTTCACTCTTTTCTATTTCGGTGCTCATTTTTTATCTTTCTCTGGTCTGAAAATATTCAGACAATTTTTGGGTCTCCTACTGAATAGTGCAAGTAATAAAAACAATGATTTCAGGACAAACGTTTCCATCCGTGAGAAGCTGCCGAACATAGAGCTTAAGAATCTGGCCGATGATGTGCTCTTCTTCCTGTTCTACAACTGTCCAAACGAAGTTCACCAGCTTGAAGCGGCGTCTGAACTGTAAGATTTTCAAGCATTGGAGTCGGCCGTGATATTAGCGCTTCTTTCTATTTACTCACCCATTGATTTTAGATATCGAAGAGATTGGCGCTTTCACAAAGTGGATCAAGTATGGATAACTCGTTTCTTCGCTATCAAGTCTGGAGAAGCTTCGGGCAGTCGAGAAAAAAGCACTTTCAACGTTTTTGACCCCAAGCAATGGAAAAAGGTAGCTCTTAAATATTTTGTTTATCATCAGCCGGGTTTATTTTAGATAACGAAAGACATCAATCTGCAATACAAAGAACTGGAGGGGAGGCCAATTGTTGCCGAAGAAAAACATAATTTCTGAGTATCTGTTGCATGTTCTGGCTTATTATGTATGACCGTATAAAGTACCTCTATCGTATAAACTACTTTTCAATTATGCTTTGTTCTTTTGATTTGATTTTTTGGTTCACCGTATTCATAATTAGGATATGCTCCTTCTCGGTTCTCCATCTTCTTAACATTCTCGTCTCGGTATCTCACTTAAAACCCTACAGCTTTTTAAAGTTCAAGGTGAAGTTGAATGACAGTCGAGGAACCCGGAGAGCTTAGTGGGTAGGCGTTTCTCAAATTTAGTAATTATCTGATCATTAAAAAATGTCCGAAGAAACGGGCTGACCAAGTCAATGTTTTCGATTTTTTTCTCTTTTAGATTTATTATTGGTTCGATCTGTGTGCAGGGTGTGTCAGAATTACGCGGCCACTTCTAATTAATTTTGTTATGTAGTTATGTAGCCCTTTGCCTGATCGATTTTCGTAACTAGCATTGTTATTTTTAAGTGCATTTATTATTTTTTAGTGCATTTATTATTTTTCAGGGCTGTTGCACAGCGTCCTAAGTGAAGTTAAAGATTCCCGTGGGTTATGGCCCTAGGGGCAAGGCTCTACATATCTAAATCTAAAGGTAGCCGCGTAATTCTGACACACACTGAAGTAAGATTGCTGAATAGGAGAAACGCATAATTGGCTAACAAGCCTAGGACAACTGTGTTTAGTATACTTTTGTCACTAAGACAAAATTTTCACGAGTTAACGCCACTTGTGGTCGATGTACAGCTGGACGGGTTTTTGGACTTTCAGCAATTCAACAGTTTGAACATTCAATATTTTTGAAATTTCACTACTCCTGCATCATTTTAAATCTAAACGACTAACATTTGCGAGTGTATTCCTTTTATCGGAAACCTACGTTTGAGCAAGCAATGTAAAAGGGGACTGTAAAACGATTTTAGAGTCAATCTTCACGTGTCATTTGTATAAGAATTATCAACCTGGCGTTTTTCTTTACTCAGGGTTCTAAATGTTCTGGCATCTTTGAATGTCTTTGCAAGCGTGTATCTGCTCTCTTTTCCAACATAAATAATTCCAATGCAAAATTGACGCAGCAAGCATTCCTTGATTTAATTTAGTGGCAACAAAAGTGGATCTACGGAATGAATAAATGAAATGTTTTATCTTCACTCCAAGAATATGGTAAATAATTTAACAAGGGACATTTTTCGATGATACGAAGATTGGGCGCTACTTGCATATACCCCCACCCCAATCAAGCTTTTTCAAAAGTGTTCCCAAACATCCTATATTGACCTAAAATCACCAAAAATCAAAAAAGACGTCACCTCCTTCAAAAGAGGCGACTAAGTCAAAACGTGACTAAAACCCATAAAAGGACCGAGGCGAAGAAGAACCAAGGAAAACAAAAAAAATAGAAAAATGTCCTTTCCAAAAACGTGTTTTCTACCCGTTTGACGGCATAAAAACGATTTGGAGTGTTTTCGGATTTCCGGTAAAGTGTAGTTTAACCCGGTTCTGAGCCGAACTACAAATTGCTTTTCAGCATTATCAAAAAAAATTGCCACTCGAGAGAAATTTGATGCAAAAACCGTTTTTCGAATTTATTTGCACCCATCAAAATTGCAGATCCAACGCCTTTTTATATCAGTTCAACAAATTAAAAAAATTTCGGAAATAGATAACCGAAAAAAACTCATGAGAATATTTTTACAAAGAAAAATATTTCATATACACATTTTACGCGTGAGGAGTCTAAGCACCCTTAGCTTTTCGGATACCCTACTACTCAAGCCTTTTTTCCCTAAATTGAGGAACAATTACCAAGCTTTTCAATGACAGCATATAGACAGGAAGTTATTATTATTGTTGTGCTTTTTGAAATGCATGTGCATCACCACTTATGTCCTATCGGCTCAATAACATTTAAGGGCATTCAACTTTCAAGGTTCAGTGTCCTATTTTTTGGAATCTAGGTATTTTGATTACCAACTTTATCTCGTTGTACTGAAAGTTTTTTACTAATATTTTACAGCTATGTCCCTAGCTGCTTTAGTGACTCGAATTTTGACATCCTAAATTTTCAATTTTTAGTAGCCCTAGATCTTAGCTCTCTAACAAATTTAAAACAATTCAATCAACAATTTAAATTTCAAACCAACTAAATTTGACAGAGTCAAATAATTTAAGCAGTATCCTCATCTTTTAAATCAATCATTTTATATATTTATAGGGGTAATCATTTTTGGGGTAAATATACTTTTTTGGGGAAAAATTTTACTCTTTTTTGGTGCAAATTTTACTCTTTTTTGGGGCAAATTTTTATTTTGATTGATTTTATTAAATGTTCTCTTTTTTTTTCAAAAGTGATAACATGATCATGTAGCACTGCGATTGTAGTTTCTAATGAGGTTTCAGTTGTTGCATCGTCTTTACAAAATGTAGCACAAAAAGGTAAACTATGAAGCAAGTCAGAAAAATAAATTGGTTCATACTTTCACTTTTTTGTGCTACATTTTGCAAAGAAAATGCAAAAACTGATACCTTATTAAAAACTAGAATCGCCGTGATACATAATAGTGTTATCAATTTTGAAAAAAGATGAAAAAATTTGATCAAATCAATCAAAATAAAAATTTGCCCCCAAAAAGAGTAAAATTTGCCCCAAAAAAGTATATTTGCCCCGAGCATTAAAACGCATTTTATTGTATTTTTTCCGAAACACATATTGCTTGTAGAATGGCAGATAGTAAGGTGATGCCAGCCCATGAAGCCGAAGAATTGGATGATCGATCTGGCACTCCAGTATCACCGGCTACCCGACCACCCCTAAGTGTATTTGGAAGAAGGGACAGTCTGGTGCGTCAGGCCAGTGTTGACAGAATGCAGAATGAGGGCATCAAACGACGCAATACTATTCGAAACAGGAAGGAACTGGAGAAGAAGTCAGTTTTAAGCAAGCAGGCAAGGTTTTTGCATATAAAAAATAAAATTTGCGACTAATATTACGAAAGTACTGTTTTACTCCAGCTCCTTCAATTGCTTAATGATGAGGGCATGGATTTGATCAAAAATTGCAGTGAAGACAATAGTGGCAGTGTTGATGAACAACACAATCAATTACACCTTTCTATCATTATTAACTGCTCGGGTTGGTTTTTTGGATGTTCTCTAATTTGCAAAAGCGCCACTTTGTAACTTTACACTAACTAGAAATTATATGTGCACTGGCTGAAATTGAATTGCATTGTTAGAAGTCTGAATTTCAGCAGTAAATTTTGTACGCTCATTTTTTTTGAAATTTTTTAAATTGCCTAGGATCTTAGATTTCCAACAAGCTATCGAACTCTACTGAATAGTGTCAAAGATGGACTTGTGTCAAAAAAAAACGATAAAAATTAGATTCATGTTAATTTGATCATATGGGGCCAATGGGTGAATTTTTACGGTAAACGGTTTTGAGATAGATAGACTTCGTAAAGCTATATGGCTTTTAAATAAAATATGCAGGGTGTCCCAATAATCTTGGATGATTTAAAACGTTCATAGCTTTTTAGGGTCTCCACTTCGACATATAATTTTGTGCAATCTTTTCGCTATATATTTTTTTTACAGAGAAGACTAAGAAAAGATGCCAAATTATTTATTTTTTGGTCGAAAGCATAAAAAAAACACAACGAGAAAGAAGAGGGCAGCAGACGATTGCGCGAAATCAAATTGCGCAAATGCAAATACCGCGACTATGCAGTGTAATTAAAGGGGTCTGTTGCACCCTTTTGTTTGAGCTACTTTTTCTTATCTGTTTTCATGTTCTGTAATAATAAATTTTAGCAAGATGGTCAACAGTTCAATTCTGAAAGGGGCAATGTTCTGGGGTTCTGCAATGGTTATTCAATGAGGTTTGGTCGTATTCGCAACTCTGATAACAAATGGACGTGGAGGTGCACGAAAAAGAGTTGTTCTGGAACAGCTGTATCAACAAATCAAGAGCATTTGTTAGAAGAAAAGAAGCATCATGGTCACCTTCCAGATACAGCTCTTGTTGAAGTTGTTTTTACCAGTCCTTTTAGATAGCTGTTTTATCTCATGCTTTAGGTTAGAAAGCGGGTATCGGCAGCAGAAATTAATCGTGACACGCAGGTGAGAAGCATAGCGGATCTAGCGTTCGGCGGATTGGTGGGCGAAACTCTTCTTACAATGCCAGCAAAGGATACTATTAGAACGCGCTTGACTGGCCACCGAAACAAAAATGTCGGAGCAGTCAACCGAGGAGGAAAGAGCGAGGTATGTCCAGAAAACATAAAGCAAACTAATGATGGTAGGACATTTCTTAACTTTGATTCAGTTAGTAGAATTTTTGACTTCTCCTTGTCCGATGCTCACTTGTTTTGTTTTAGCCAATGAAAGTCTTTTTGGTCCTTCATTGCATCCAGGATTTATAGGACCATCGCCTCCACCAAGAGTTCTCCTTTTTACTACTGCCAATTTTCTTCGTCTACTTCAGGTATTTTAAAAATCGGTCCTTGTTGTATACTAGAATTTGCTTTATGCTTATTTTTATCCTTCGCTCACAGATGTAATTATCAAGCTGCAGACTGACGAGGAGAAAGTACGACAGAAGATTGAAATGTAAGTTCTTGATTATTTTTAGTTGCGCATCATATATGAGTTGTTATGTTTAGTCGTATCCACAATCCATTGGCTCGTGTCACAGGTGGAATGAGGTCTCAGAGAGCAATCTACTGCGAAAGTCAAAATTCAGCGGCTAGCAGCCAACTACGCGAATGGATAAGGGCAGCCTCGAATGGAATTTTTGGTTCAATTGTAGCCCATCTTGAAAAGTATCGCAGTAATTGAATCATGAATTTGCTGTTATTAGTTCCGTTGTTACGTGTTTTCCAAAATAAAGTAGTATAGTGGTTATTGATGAAATTTATTGTGATTATGTAAGAAGAAAAATGAAACAGTATCTTAAGAACAGAATGAAGAACTTATCATACCTACGCCGTTTTACTATAAAATAAAGGCTGGATATTCAGAAGTTTTCGAAGAAATCAGTAAAATCATGGTGCTATTTGACTTTGGCGCAATTTACGTTTGAGCAATTTGATTTTGGCGCAATTTGCATTTTCGCAATTTAAACATTGCGCAATGTGAATTTGCGCAATTTGATTTCACGCAATCGTCCGCTGCCCAAAAAAGAGGGCAAACCTTTTTTTTGCCGTAAAAACTTTTTGTCGCAAATTTTTTCTAGATCGTACCCTTTTGTCCCCTTTTTTCCACTTTTTTAAATTTGCGCCTTTTTCCGTTTTTATTTTTTTGGCTGCTGTTGCATTAAGTATTTCTTTAATTTAAAATGTTTTTGTATACACCAACTTCAGTTATACTGGATAATCCATGCACCAACTAAACCAAGTGGTCATCCATCTGGTGCACATTTTTTTTATGTTTTTCGGGTTCTAAAATTTGTTTTTTAAGCTAATTCGAGCACTCGAATTTTTACAATGCTCAAGCATTTTAGGGAAGGAAACTTAGGGGCAGGGTTTAACTTAGGGGCAGGGTAGATCAGTTAGGACGGGCTCAAAATTTTTTTCCCAACTATAAAATGAATTTAAAAATAAGAAAATCGAAAAAGTCGCAAATTCGAAAAATGTCACAAAAGGGGCCAAACGGCTACGCATCCCATAAATGACATTCAATATATTTTTGAATTTCTAAGACAAGGCTGCCAGTTTCTTTTTCAGAAAAGTTTATTTAAAAAAACCGTATATTTTGGCTATTTTTGAGAAAAAGGCCATTTTATCCAGTGCTTGTTGGAATTTTGGAAAGAATAAATGAATTTGACGTAAAATAGTAAAAATAAAAAAAGATTTATGCTTCCACAAAAGTACATTTTTTTTTAAAAAGTACATCTAAAAGTACCGGGTGGGCAAAGAAATTCCCAGCATTTCAAATGCTCATAACTTTGGTAGACGTCAATTTCGACAAACGGTTTTTAATAGTCCTAGAAAAAATATACATTTTGTTTGGTATACAATGTCAAAAACACGATTTTCGCTTGGTAAAATAAAGGCTGTATTTTCAGAAGTTTTCGTTTCCCCCTATGGTTTAGGCCTCGCCCATCCAGAGGGCACCCACAGATCAGGACCCAAACCACAGGAGGGAACAAGCGAAAATCGTGTTTTTGACACCAAACAAAATGTATATTTTTTCTAGGACTATTGCCGAAAACCGTTTGTCGAAATTCGACGTCTACCAAAAGTTATGAGCATTTGAAATGCTGGGAATTTCTTTGCCACCCGGTACAAAAAGGGCGCCCGGCGCCGACGCCAGGCGCCCTTTTTTCATCGGCGCCCGCTCCCATATATCCGGCACAGCACTGGATTTTTTGAATATTTTTGACATTTTGAAGTTTTATCAGTATGTTTTTGGCATTTTTCAGCATCTAACTTAAATCCAGTCAGCAACAAACAAAAATTCTAACTTCAAACGCATATCATACACCCCGGTGCCGCTATTTTTAGGGTTCCGGCGCCAGCAAAAATTTTGAAGGGGCGTCGGCGCTGGTGCCGATTTTAGGGAGGCCCGATGCCCGGGCCGGCGTCGATTTTTTCGAGCGTGCAGGTATGCTGGGAGCCCTGTTTTAAGATGAATAGAATTTAATAATTGGACTTCAAATTAGTCAGCTCTAAGGCAGTCCACAATCTCAATTTTCATATTGTTTACAAATTGTGGTCAATAAATTTTTGAGATGCATAAAATCTAATAGCTTGTCAAAGACAAATTTAGTTGAAAGTCGAAATGTGCTTAGCTCGGCCATGCAAAAGCTTTTAAATGCTGGTATTTCTCTGAATCACATTGAGACTAGGCCAGACAAAGGTTGAAATTTATCATTTTGTGTTGTAATGCACCATATTTCTGTTCTAATTGCAGCCCATCAAGGGGAATTAGAGCTTTTTGTTCGCTGACTGCCAGGGCCACAAGTGGATGTTTTTGGATGCGCTAACTAAATTAGTGATAGACAAACAGCAAGTGTTGGAGCGTATACAGCTCAGTCAGTGGCGACAGAAGAGAAATAAATCTTCTGGTGACCATTTTCTCTTTTATAAATATATTTGATATTATTTGTAGGCAACATTTGGCACCCCAAACATGTTTCTGAACTGGACCTGTGTGCTCATGTAGTGGTTAAATATGAGCCAACAGAAGACCCAAAACACCCGGCAATTTTTTTTTAAATTTTTCACAACTTTTGTGAAGCTTCATTACAATATGCTAAAAATATAAAAAGCAACAAATAAACACAATCTTTTTATTTGGATAATATTCGATTCCGAGTAAAATAGTAAATTCCTGCAATAAATTTAAATTTCGCACAAACAGTGAAATGTTGTTGTACATTAGTGAAATGTTGCCGGAAATTTGTAATTTTCTGCAGTAAATTAAATGGGTGATATTTAAATCTGCCCGCTAATCTGTTAAAAATGCCCGCTAATTTTTGGAAAAATGCCCGCTAATTTTCTTTCATAAAATCAGCGGGCAATATTAATACCACACAAATTAAATTTTTTTCAGTGAATTCAATATTTTTTTAAAAGAAAAATAGTTACTGCACTAATTTTTTGTTTTAGTAATAGGTTTTGTACAAATAACTCAAGACCCGACGCATAGATACCCGATAAATTTAAAAGGATCGTTATTTCGATATTTGACTATAGAATGCAACAAAATATACAATAAAAACCACTTTTCTTTTTTTTCATGGTTACGCATAGGGTGGTGCACGGTCGGTTAACCGAACCGGAGCAGTTTTTGCCCAATTAACCGAAACCGAAAACCGGGTACGAAAAAAAACGGTTAACCGAAAACCGGGTACAACAAAATTCCGGTTAATTTACGACAAAAATAGCCGAAACCGAGTTTTTTTCCGGTTAACCGACCGAAGCGAAACTAAAAAACCGTAACCGAAAACCAGGTACGCCAAAATGCGGTTAACCGAAAACCGGGTAGTGATAAATTAACCGTAACTGCACCACCCTAGTTACGCAAAAAACAGCAAAATTGCTGAAATGCAGCAAATTTGAATTTCAAATTTAAGGCTAAAATTGGAAATACCCGTCAAATTATGTAAATCTCCCGTCAAATTCTTAAAACTTCTTGTTCTCGGTATTTACTTTTCAGTTTTTTATGTTTTTGGATTATCATGTAGCCCTGAATCTGTGGTTTCTTCCAAGCTATCAACTAGCCGTGGGAGAAGTGGGAGAACAATTCATTTAAAAAGAAGGTGTAGTTTTAGAAAACCCAATTTTTCTCCCACTTTTATAAATCGTATTGAGCTAGTTGATAGCTTATTAGAAACTAGAGATTCAGGGCTACATGTTTATGTAAAAAAATAAAAAAAATGAAAAAGTAAACACCGAGAACAAGAAGTTTTAAAAATTCGACGGGAGATTTACACAATTTGACGGGTGTTTTCACCTACAGCCTTTTGAAAAACAACAAAAATGCAGCAAAAAAAATGTTTTTTTATTTTGATTTTGCCGCAGAAAATTTTTTATTTGCTGCGAAAATCACAAATTGACTGTAGTAGGATTTCGCTATTTCACTGCGTCTTTTCGCCTATAACCTTTTTATTTTTAGGGCTATGGAGATGCATCCTACATCGCCCGAAGAGCTGAACTCAACAGTATTGCCAACACTTACCGATAGTGATAATTTCATTAATTTTGAAAATTTGTGATTTACATTTTCAAAATTTTAGTGGAGACTCCATGCCCATAGTAGAATACAGCAAGGAAGAAAACCGCACATGGCAACTGGCATATACTCAACTAAAAATGCTTCGAAAAACGCATACTTGCTCGGAATATCAGCACAATGTGGATGAGATGGAAAAGGCTTGTGTAATTACTGGAGACAAGATACCACAGTTGAGGGAGCTTAATCTTTACATTCAAAGTTGGACTTTTGCTGTGTTAGCCTTTTTTGTTAACTGCTTGTTGCAGAAAAAACCGGCTTTGAACTGCGCCCATGCGGAGGTCTGCTTTCTGCGCGCGACTTCCTGGCTTCACTGGCTTTTCGTGTATTCCAGGTGGGTTAAGTCTGCTTATACTCAAGTTTTTTTCATCTATTACTTAGGTATCTTAGAAGTAGGCAGTTAAATTTTTGGGACATCACCAACATACTTATTTACTTTTTTCATGATTTGATTAAGGTAAAAGGCGGGGTGTTGGGAAAAAATACCATCACGAAAATTTAAAACCTAGAAATGCTCCCAACATGGAGTGTTTTGTTTTTTTTATCGCATTCTCTCTAATGGAGCCTGGGGATGTGCCACTTTGGGTAATCAACTAGAATTGAAAAAGCGGAGTCGGTAGAGCTCGCGGGAGTTAAGAAAATGCAATAAACAGCTCTGCAAAATATTTGCCTTGGTACGAGATAAGGACCCTCAAAGTTGAGAGGAAGCTCTATTAGAAAGAATGGGGTATATGGTCTTTTTTTGCTCAATTAATATATTTTTAGGCCACTCTGTATGTTCGACATGGCAAAGCACCCCATCACTGTCCAGAACCTGATGTGATTCATGAAATACTCGGTCATTGCCCTATGTTTGCTGACCCAGATTTGGCCCAAATGTCTCAAGAAATAGGATTATTGTCGCTGGGCGCCTCAGATGAACAAATTGAGCGATTATCTACAGTTTGGTTGACTCTAACACATTCTTGATGCAAATTTTCTATTTGCCTTCAGGTTTATTGGTTCATAATAGAGTTTGGTCTGTGCCGTCAGGAAGGGTCACTAAAAGCCATTGGAGCTGGACTTATCTCAGCTTATGGAGAATTGCAGGTTAGCTACACTCATTACAACTGCGTTGCAAGGAAAAACTTAAGTAAAGAATGCAGAAGGAAGGGGACAATTCACACCAGTTAAAATGGCTTATCCAAAATAATTGTTTTATTTGTTAGGCCGACAGTCTCAAGGTTCCCTAATGCTTTGCCTGAATTCAACTTATTTTGGCAGGAATACATTTAAAATCAAAAAAATTTCAGAAATTTTTTTTTCGGAAAGGAGATATACAGGGGGAAAATTATCGGTCAAATTGGTCAGGAAGTTGTTGAAAAATTTGATCAAGAAGTTGTTTCGGTGCGTGAAATGCCGAGTATTGAAGGGGCTTGCTCACCTGTTCAAATTTTGTCCCGCCAATTCAAATTTTGTTCCTAATCATTGAACTTCTGTTCGGAATTTTTAACTTAGTTTCTAACAAAACAAGGCCTAGAATTTAATTTTCTATAGTTTTGTCAGAAACTAAGTTATCAAAATAAGTTAGAATCGGAACAGAATTTCAATGATTAGGAAAAAATTTTTGAATTGGCGGGAACAAGATTTTAACAAGTGAGCATGCCCCTCTAAAAAAATTGTTGTCTAAAAAATTTTAAATTAAAAAACATTGTCTTGGCACGATTTCGAAGTAACTACTTTTTTAGAGACTTCTCAAATCACACTCGCTCTTTTCGTGTGATGTGGGCGTTGTTGGCACCGAATTATGACAAAACAGTTAAGCACCAGTTTTGCCTTCTCCTTGCGAATGCCCTTCAAGCTGCTCTTGTATCCAAGGCAATACTTTCCGGACTTCATGACCAAGGCCAAACGCGAGTTGATATTTTCGGCCGAGTTCTTGCACAAAGAGATAATACTGAAAAGAAGAACAAAAATCTTTCTACAGTCGACTCTCGCTAACCCGCCACCCCTCAAGTTTTGCTAACATTTAGCTAAAAAATATTAAAAGCCGGCAATCACAAGTATGGATTCCTCAAAGCCATAAAAATTGGAAAGAACTTTGCCGATCCGTCCATTCTCAATCACAATGACGCCCTGTCGAAGCTTTCTACCGACTCAGAAGTGCATCGATTATTTTGTTTGATTGAAATTATAACATTGCTGTTATTTATCTCAATAAACTGAAAACTTTCGCTAACCCACCCTAGTCATGGCCGGTCCTAGGGGTGGCGGGTTAGCGAGAGTGGACTGTACCTGCTTTCCGACAGCCATTCTCTTTTTTTTTCTTGTTGCAATGGAATGACGACAGCTGAAAACAGTAAAGTACAGACAACTTTACAGAAAAGTACGGACCAAGGGAACAGAACCAAGGGAGACCACAGTAACATTTATCTCGTTATCTTTCACAATGTGACTCTTGCTAAGAACGCTGCAAGTCACACGAAAAATTGAAATTTTGATGCAAAAGTAATTTTGAGACTTCTGTAAAATTGTCTCTTTTCTAATCAATCCTCAATTCATGAACGAGTCGGCTCAGCTATTTGATGGCTGCTGCTTTTGCTCAGTCTTAGGCCTCGTACACAATGGTGGGTTGTAGATTCAATGATCCTCATTCCAGCAATTAGCCATAACTTTTTTTTAAAATTTTTCAAAAATTATTCTGTTTGTGCCATCTTGAAGCTGAGATTCAGGGCTACCGAATAGGCTATTGGTCGAGTTGGTATTGATTAAAAAATGTTGAATCAACAATAAAATCATCAATACTCACTCACAGTCTGCACTCGCTCGGAGTCCTCACTCCTCTTTTTTGTCTTTGGCTGTTAACTGTTCTCGGATGTTAACTATTGGCTAGTATTTCAACTTTTCTTGCCTGTATACTTTTGCTGTGTGGTGCTGCTGTGCTCAACGTTCTTCTGACTCTCACATTAATCACTTCAAAATGGTCCCCATATAACGATCTCTTTTAACACTCTATTTTCCTGACTTTGATATGCTCCTGATGAATCGTTTTCCCACATACATATAGTATTTTTACTGCGGTGTAAGGATTATTATTGAGTTATTTTTAGCTGCTCGAAGACGAAGTCGTTCCCGATAACATTACCCGAGCAGAGTTCTGTTTATTTTCATTTTTTTCGGTTTGCTATTCGCTTCTTCGTTATTCTTCATTACACAAAGAATTTTGAGAAAAAATAACTGGATCCGTGTTTTTTACAGATATCTGTTTTGCTTGCGAGATGGAAGAAGAATCCAGTAGCATCTCTTCTTCAGGGAGCACGGTAATCATTTACTCTGATATAAATTTTTGCACTAACGTCTGCTTTTTAGTCTGCCGTTCTTCAGCGACTAACTAAGCAAAACCGAGCCATGCTGAGCCGAGCCGAAGACCTTTTGAAGACGATGAGCAAATCGATGTTTAAGTATTTCTCAATAAAATCTTTTCGATTTGTGAGCGAGATCGATAGTTTCGTTGAGTGGATTGAAAGGGAAATCGAATCGGTATGTACACTCTGAATTTATAGTAAACTAACTTTTTTTCAGTTGGACTGTGAAATCACCGAACTTGAAAGCATCAATTTCTCTTCTGAAGAAATTATCGATCTTGGGGTGGGCGTGGAAGAGATTAGTGACATTGAAAGCCGAATTTTCAAGCGTGTTGAAGAAATGGACAAGGGATGTGAAAGAGTCTCTAAATTGAAGGCCCAGGTGTTTTAAGCCAATCTATTGTTCATTTTAACAAAGTCTTTGCAGTTGGACTCACTGAATGCTCAGACTGAAGCTGTGAAGACAAAGCTTTTAAGTCAGCAGATGTCGGTGGTTGCTATGACGGTTCAAGGTAAATAGTGGACAGCATGAGTAGTAAATTGGTGGATTTTTCACTCTTATCAAATTTTTAGACCAGAAAAATATGTCTGCAGTCACTGCCATATCTGCTTCATGTATTCCACTGCCTTCTGTGATGCTGAATGGGTCTGAAAATGTTGCTGAAGATCTGATAACGGCTATTGAAAATCTACACCTAAGCAAAGAAGATGTGAAAACTGCAATTGGGTTGCTTGGAGTGACCGGTGATGGTGAGAATCTGAAAACAGCCGTGGAGTATTTTGTCCCGGATCAAAAAGATGACATCAAGACCGTCAAAGAATGCCTTTCTAATTGAAGAAAACACCTTTCGTTTCTTGCTCTTGTGAATACCGTACTGTGTGTAATAGGTGTTTATTATCGTAAAAACGTATAAAGCCATTTTCCTAGTTATGTTTTATAAGTGTTCTTTTTCTGAGACGCGGGCGTTTTATCCAAAAACCGTTTCAGAAAAAAAAGGTTCTAAAATATTTTGGGGCGTAATTGTTTTGCCATTGAAAGTTTTGCGAATGAGATCTTTTTACTAGCTCTGATCAAACTGAAGAATCCTATTTTGCAAAAAGCTTCAGAATAGGGTTTAATGGTGTCGGACCCTAAGCCGACATATTTTCATGGTGTGTAAAGAGTGCGTAAGGCATGGTTGGCAAAAGGGCTTTACCAAGTTACAGATCTACCTAGGTCTTCAACTTCGGTATTTTTCAATCAGCTATTTATTCGACTGATTAATTCTTCAACCAGTTGGTTTGTCCTGGATCGTTCTGCTCTACTCTTTGAAGTTTTGAAGCAAATTTTCTATATTATTTTACAGCACTAAATACAAACCGAGATATAAGAAACTTTTTCATGATGCTTTTTTGGCCGGCGATTTACTATAATGACTTGGAATACACTCTCGATGCAACAAATGGCACTTGTTGGGTTGGGCACCCTAAATTTTTTTCCAACCTTCTCGAGACATAGATTTTTTATTTATTTTGCATTCACAAACATACATCTCTGATATTTGACACCACAAGTGAAAAAATATGTCTGGACCATTGAATTTTGTTCTCCACACAAAATCAGACACGTATGACAAAAACAGAGTTCTGGCTTATTATGTCGAACCTTATATTTCTGCCAGACTGACTCACTCGCTTGTGTATGAGCACCTGTTACCGGATCGACGAAATTCTCTGAAACACCCCTCGTGAACCAGACAGACGGGTGAACCAGACAAATTTAGGGTTGGGGACCCAGTCCAACATCGCCCAGCAAATATTTTTGCCGATTCTTTGCTCCGCTAAGAACGAACTTCGCTTTTTTCAATACTTCGATTTCGACGAATTATTCAAGCTCTAGGTGGTGGTGTTTTTTTCACAAATATATAACGCTTTTTTATCTTGGTTTTTTAGGAGTGGGGGGCTTAAATTGCAACCTTCCCTCCTCAATTTAAAATTGCATTGTGTTTTTGCGCCATTTTGTGCAAACATCTCTGAACAGAGTACTACTTGAAAAGGAGCTTACTGGAGCTGGAAGCATCGATACAGTAGAGTTTTGCTAGCAGGTGTGAGTGCTAGCAGGAAGTTTGTTCTGATTGATGTAGGCGCGGCCGGAATGCAGTCAGGTGAGCAGTTTAGCTTACATGTTTTGCGCTAAATTCCCATGAATTTTAGACTCGTCTCTATGGCTCACTTCTCTAGTTCGTCACTACATGGAACCAGCTGAAGCTGAAGTGCCTGCTTCTCGTCCTCTTTCTAACGTTGGTGATGTTCCTTATTGCATTCTTGCTGATGGTGGATTTGGAGTCTCGACTTACATGCTTACTCATTTTCGTCAAGACCAGTTGAACTCCGAAGAGCGTCAGAAGTACAACTTGTTTTGTTGTTCGGTAATTTTTATTTGACAGGCTAATTTACGGGCCCGCCAAGTATCATCCTTTGGAGCACTGGTGATGCAAAAGAGGCTCTTCTTGAGAATTATGGAATCAGAAGGAGCGAGTGAATTCATCACAGCTGGAGTGTGTCTTCACAACTGGCGCAGACCTCTGGCTCCGAATGTTCAAATCGATGAAGAAGCACTCCTGCTGCGTTGGAAGTGGATCGTGTACTCAAGCTTTTAGAAGAGAAATCACCGCAACAGGCATTTCACTTTCGCCAAGAAATTTACAGCCAGTGCAGCAAGTATGAGTGGGCTCTTATGAATTCAGATCCGGATGCCTGACTAACGAAGAAAGAATCTATCAAATCCAACAAAACCATTTGACTTTGCTTTTTTTACTGAATGTCGAAATGTTAAAAGTGTTCAGTCGTTGATGAAAATAAAATTATATTCCAAATTTTGGATATAAGTTTTGGATAAATTTTTATCCAGTGTTCGTTACTCCTAAATTAAGTGAGGTTCCAGGAATATGATATAAGGAAATAAGAAAAAAATCAACTTTTCCTACAGAAATATGAAATATGGCGACTCTAACAAATCCGTTTCAGGTAAACAAAAGACCGTTTCAGTGAAACGGCTCTCCGTTTCACTGAAACGGATTCGTTTCCGTTTCCGTTTCTCGTCAGTGAAACGAAAAATTGAAACGGTTTCCGGAAACGAAGAAACGGTTTCCGGAAACGCCGTTTCCAGAAACGGAAGTGTGAAGAGGGCCATTAGGCTCTAAACCAACCCCTCTCGTTTACAAAATCGATCAGAACCCACTTCGGAGTGTCCAAAGGCGAATATAACTGGTTTTGAGGGGTTTATTAAAAGGGGTTAACTTTTTACGAAAAAAGCGATTAAGCTGATCAGAATTCCAGTCCGGTGGGCTTAATCGCTTGAAATCGTGTGGTTTGGTATATTTTGAGTTGGTTTAGAAGGGATAAGTGTAGAATTCTGAGCGATTAAGCCCAACGGACTGGAATTCTGATCAGCTTAATTGTTTTTTCTTAGAAAGTTTACCCCTTTTAGTAAACCCTCGAAAACCAGTTATTTTTGCCTTTTGGACACTCCGAAGTGGGTTCTGAGCGATCCTAAAAAGGAGAGGGATTGGTGTAGTACCTCATACACTCCTAACTGAGGCTCCTGGTTAAGATTTCTATGGATGCACATGACCAGGTGGTAGCCATCCCGGATTTTGGGGTTTAAACTGATAAAGCTGGCATTTTGGTCTTAACAAACCCAATTTTCCACACTATTATTACGTTAGAAAAAGTGGTTTACTGTTAATTTTGACTAAAACTTCAGTTTTCAGACCATCCACGTGCATATAAACCTTACCAAGTCATACCCACGCCAGGTTTTGGGCTCTGGGTAGGAGAAATCGCGATTGAAACCAGGTGGATATCCACCGGTCCGAAGGTACCTACCCTGGATTTTAGGGTTTGGGTAAATTTTTGGGATACTTAAATACTTGCGATGAGTTGTCCTAAAAAAGAATTCCGCATTGGGCAAGTATTCAAAAAGATCAGTATGATTGTGTTGAGTTGTCTTATATATGAACGAAATGACTGAAATTCTGAAAAATTAGGGAATATTGGTATTCGTTTATTCTCGATTTTTTTTCCAAAGGTGGCGCCGTCAAAGTTCACGGGTTTTTTCTTGGTTCACCCTGTAGATTTTATGCAATAAGCTTTTTACGACGTACCGTATTACCTCTAATAGCTCCCCCTGCTCTAATAACTCACCCCCCCCTCACCTTTGAGGACCTGTATCTCAGTTCAGAGTCAATTTTTTGGAAAGCTGTTTATTGCGTTTTCTTAACTCCCACGAGCTCTACAGATTCCGCTTTTTAGATTTTAAATTTTCACCCAAAAATCTCGAGATCGACCTCAAATTTTTCCGATTTTGGGGCATCCAAAAAATAATTCCCCGGGGGAGCTATTAGAGGAAATACGGTAGTTTTGATTGATTATGATGTAGAAGATAAAAAACCGACAATTATTTTCAATCACAGTTTCAAAATTTCAACTTTCCGTTCAAAACCTTTGCAGCTATAAAACAGTCCTCCCTTGAAGGGTTGACACAAATAAGTTGATTCGCCTTTTTGGCGGCATAAAACATGCGTGCATACCAGAGTTTCTTTGTGCAGTAGGACCAAGCTGACAAAAATTTGTTCAATTTCCATACTTTTAGACCATTTTCCAGTGTCCCTTTTAAATTAGGGTGGGGTCGGGATAAAGGATACGAACCTAGAGTTTTTGTACAATAACTGGGTCAAAGAACACGGTTCCTGATGGGGGAAGGATGTTAAGATTGGAAAAATATGGTATTCAACTGTTGTCCTATTTCAGCATGCTTGCTCTAATGTGCCCAACCACGAAGACTTCGTTCCAGAAGTGACTGCTCTGCGCACTTATGAAGACTCTGACTACCAACCACTCTATTTCGTGGCTGAGTCCATCCGAGATGCTATGCAACGATTGAGGTCAAATTGTGTGGAATCAGAAAATTTAAATAATTGCCAGTGTCTATTGCAGAGTATATGCCAGAAAGTTGTGCCCATCCAGAATGAACATTTACAGACCATTAACGCGAACTGTTCAACAACTCTCACTTGGTCAATCCATGCAGATTAAACTCAGCGATCTCCAACTAGAATGCAAAGCAATGAGCCAGTTAATTGAAGAGTTCAACGAAGCTACTGATTTCAATGATTCTATCACTTAGAAATAGTAGATAACCTTTCTATTAGAACAGAAACATGTGAATGTACTTGCTTGAATAAAAGCCAATGCTGCTAAAATTCGCAAACTTTCACGCTGAGCATTTTGGTATATTATCGCACAAATTTTCATTGAAAAGTCGACAGGGGATAAGCTAAGGTAAGGTGTTCTTAAAAAATCAACTCCATGAAAAATGCTGGTCTTACCTCTTCTCTTGTAATTTGCAGTAACTTTTGTTGAATTATTGTGCTGATTTTTAGCCTTTCTTGTAGCTCTTGAATTTCTCTACAAGTGTTGACGCATTGGGCAGTTAACGCAAATATGACATGTCGTGAGCAGCTTTGAGTGGAAATTCCGACAATTGAGAAAATGGTGGGTTTCAGGTGGTGGGTTTCATCTGTAGGCAAACGACACACCATTAGAAAGCCCAAACAAAGGGCTTTCTTATGAGCATAAAAGAAAATGTTGAGCTAAATAAGTTCACTTATCACCAGTCTGAAGAAATAACCACCCATTTTTGAAAGAGTCGGTGTGATGATTGGGATAATTGAGGGCATTGCATCAAAGTTGCGATAGTCGCGCTCAAAGGTTTGAAAACCTCCAGGTAGTCCATTGTTACAGTCGGCCTTTCCTGTAATAACTCATAATTTGAGCAATTTTTTTACTAGAGACAGAAAGATGCCATCCAACGAGACTCGTTAACGAAACTTTTAGCCAAAATTTTGACCGAGACCGACTTTTAAAATTTTTCCAACGAGATGCGGAACGAGACTCGGCCTCGGTCGAGACCCGTTTCCGAGACAGCAAGACCAAATGTTTTCATGGTTCAGTGGTAGCACATCAGCCCGGAAAACTGAAAGCTGCAGGTTCGATTCCTGCCACCACCATTTTGGCTCTTCCTTCCTAAACTTTTCTAAATGTATCACCGAGAGTTACCCGAAAACGAGACCGAGACTTCTCAAAATTTCCCAACGAGATTCGGGTACAAGACTTTTTGACCAAATTAGGTCCCGACGAGACCGAGACCCGAGACTTGTCTCGTTTCTGTCTCTAGTTTTCACCCATAGCTATAAAAAAAGAATGATAATTTTAAGCATTAAAAAAGTTTTCTGCCGAACTACCCGTTAAAACTACTTGTTTTTGCCTAATGTCAAATGATAGTAAAAAGGTAATTTTCGAACTTTTTTCACAATCTAACATTGAACTTTTTTTAATTTCTCATGCGTTTCCAACCCGAAAATTTGCTAAAAGAAAGTCATTGCATGCAAGCAAAAGGTGAATTTGACTGCATTAGTGATAAGCAAAGTGGCTTGCTGGCTTGCTTACACCCTTAATTGATAAAAAAGAATGTGAGAAGTAGGAACAAGCAAGACATTTTAATCGGTTTTCAGTCGTCTCCTTTAAAACCAAAAATTAATTCTATTAATTATTTTTATTTTTGTTTGCCACAGCATACACAAAAGGTAGCAACAACTTTGTGAATTTCACACGTTTTATGTAAACTCTTTCACATTATTTCAGCATTTGAATTTTTTAGTAGCAGTATTTCAGTAGAAAATACAAAATGGGGTCTCTTTACCGAAGTGAAGAGATGTCTTTGTGCCAGCTCTTCCTGCAGACTGATTCAGCTTTTGCTAGTGTTGCCGAATTGGGAGAGTTGGGACTGTGCCAGTTTCGTGATGTAAGTATCGATTGGCATGAAAACCAAATTTTTAATATAAAAGGCTGTAACTAACTCCACCTGTCAAATTACTGATTTATCCCGTCAAATCGAATTTTTTTCTTTAAAGTATTTTTCAAGCCTTTTGTTTCATTAATTTTTTTCATTTTTGTACCAGCGTGTAGCCCTGGATTTCAGCTTTCTAATGAGCTATAAACTAACTTAATGAGATTTTTAAAAGTTGCAGAAAAAGGTCTTTGTATAAACCGAATTTCTTGAAAAATTTGCTCTACACAAAGACCTTTTTCTGCAACTTCAAGAATTTAATTAAGTCAGTTAATGGCTTGTTAGAAAGCGTAGATCCAGGGCTACATTTTGGTATAAAAATTAAAAAAAATGAAATTTTTTTAAAAGAAAACAATCAATTTTAAAAATTTGACAGGGTAAATCAGTAATTTGACGAGGTAAATTAATTTTAGCCAATATAAAATACCTGGTTGAAAATTAATAAAAAAAAGTGGTTGAACACAGCAACTTGCTGTCGGCAAGGAATTGGAATTGAAGGCCTCAATTCACATTAAAATTTTTCTTCAATATAGCTAAATCCTGAAGTGTCTTCCTACATGCGCAAATACGTGCTGGAAGTCAAACGTTGCGACGAAATGGAACGCAAAATCAGTAAGCCACAAAAATAGATCAATCAAAATCAAGACGCCCAACTTTCTAGGATTTGTGGAACAAGAACTTGAAATCCATGAGATTGTGATGCCTGAGCCTCTTGGCCCTATTCCCACACCTCTTCCCAGGGACATGAATGATCTGGAGGTAAGCAATTTTTGAGACCACTGCTTTTTGAGACCACTGCTAAAACCTCTGCACCCATACTTATTCCAATACTAAGTTCTTAAAAAGCATTCTTCAAATATCATTCATGGCTCTTTTACAAACGTTGTCGTCGTGGTTGGCGTTGTCGTTAGAAATTTTTGTTTTACAGGGTGGCGCAAGAAATTCGGCCGATTTCAAACATCCATAACTTTTTGGGCGCTAGTATAGAATACCCCCCCCCAAATCAGACCTTCTAAAAATCGTTGTACCTTTTGGAACAACAAGTTTAGGCTTAGCCCTTAGGCTTAGGGGTAGGCCAGCGTATGGAAGTTGTGACTAATAAGTGTTTTACGCACTTTTCTGGGGTCTGGAACATATATTTGGGTGCTCTTTACTTAGGCTTAGGGGTAGGCCAGCGTATGGAAGTTGTGACTAATAAGTGTTTACGCACTTTTTCTGGGGTCTGGAACATATATTTGGGTGCTCTTTACTTAGGCTTAGGGGTAGGCCAGCGTATGGAAGTTGTGACTAATAAGTGTTTTACGCACTTTTTCTGGGGTCTGGAACATATATTTGGGTGCTCTTTACTTAGGCTTAGGGTAGGCCAGCGTATGGAAGTTGTGACTAATAAGTGTTTTACGCACTTTTTCTGGGGTCTGGAACATATATTTGGGTGCTCTTTACTTAAGTTTTAGAAGGCTTAGGGGGTATTGTATACTAGGGTCAATTTTTGTTCTGACACGATTTCGAAATTCTGTAAACGCAGAACACCTTAGAATTACGGGCGCTTTCATTTGATATCAAACCCAGAGAATTTTTTTGACAATTTTTTGACTTTTTTGCCTTGGTCCCCCTTTTGGTCCAAAAACACAAAATAGTTAATTTTTTGATTTTAGAGCGAAACTGAATTCCATTGAACGCCAATTCTTTCCTTGAACAGACTTCGGACTCGCTTCTTTTATCCACTCTGCAACGCAAAATGCTTTTTGCTCCGGCGTGAAGACCATCTTGCTCTAAAAACACGAATCCATAAAGCCTTAATTATCGGACCAAAGGGGGGACCAAGGCAAAAAAGTCAAAAAATTGTCAAAGAAAATTCTCTGGGTTTGATACCAAATGAAAGCGCCCGTAATTCTGAGGTGTTCTGCGTTTACAGAATTTCCAAAATCGTGTCAGAACAAAAAGTTATGGATGTTTGAAATCGGCCGAATTTCTTGCGCCACCCTGTATGAAAGGGTTTTTACGCTAACGACATGTCGTTATCTACAACGACGAACCTTTTATAAAAAAAAATTTTTTTCTCCGAATAATACAAATTTTGCATTTTAAGTAAAAAATTTGAGGGGTAACAAGATTTCTTACCAGTTTTTCTCTGAAATCTTGACTGAAAATACAAAATCTGTCCAATTTGGAAAAAAATTCGTTGTCGTTAGATTTTTTATAAAAAGGTCGTCGTTGTTGTCGTTTCATTGTCGTTGGCGTAAAAACGCTTTTCTAAAAAATTTTATCCAACGACAACGTTTATAAAAAAATCATTAGCTTGCACCTTCTATAATTAATGCATCATGGATCATAATCACAAAAAAATTCAGCAACGTAGCAACTTGCCCGGTCGATTTACGAATTTTCGGGCCCTAGCCTTCAAGATAACTTAGAATTCTGTGCATAAGTAGTGAAAAACGTAAACACACCTAAAAAAGATCAAAATGCCAGTTACAAAAAAAGATTCTGTTTGCTTTGGTCCCTCTGTTGTTTTTTTGCCGATTTTTGCAAACACATTTATTACCTATCTGCTCAACACCGTAAAATCAGCAACTAAATTAGGACTCATATATTTTCGACATCGGTTCATAAAATTTCTCTAGATAGTTCCAATTCTTTGCCTGACAATTCTGATTCTGAAATGTAGGAGGCGAGAAGCTTATCGCTTGTACCATATAACCGCTTCATTTTGTGCTTCATATGAGCCCAGAATTCTTCACATTTGTTTGTGTGTACTCTCAAAGGCGATTCATGTTCAATCATCGTCCTAATTTTTTAAACAGTAAAAATACACGCTTATGTAACCAGTAAGAACCTGGCGAATGTTTTTTTATGGCAAATGATGTCAGGTTTGTAACCCATGGGCTTTCCCAATTTCTTTCCTATTTTGCGGTAGGCTGGCCAGTCATCACTGATAATAGTGGTCCTCGGTGATATGTTTGCGAATAAGAAGATAGAGTGTCTTCGTTTTTGAACAAGAGGAGGACCAAGGCAAACCCACCCCCTTCCCCATTATCGTATAGGGCCAAAAAGCAAAAAAAACTTATCCCAGCAATTTTAGGCCAAATTTGACAAACTGGAGGACGAACTACGTATTATCAACAACTCCACAGAGTCCCTACGCAAGAACTATATGCAATTGTTGGATATGAAACATGTGCTACTCAAAATACGTGTTCTTTTTGATGAGGTTACTCTTTCCTCTAATCAATCTCATTCATATTTCAACGTTTTTGTTAGGGTCAGAAAACACAAGCCCTTCAACAAATATCCGAGGTGCAGCATGGTCATGCTGGGCCATTAGTGCCCACTACCAACGGCTTCAACCATTTGACTCAATCAATCAACTCTGATTTGGACAAGGGAGTTGTGGAGAAGGGGGCTAAACCCTCCGAACTTCAGTAAATTTCACACAACGATAAAAATAAGTGGGTTTGAAATTGGATTTTTTGTCCAGGTTCATGGCAGGAATTATTCGTCGAGAGCGTGTTCAAGCCTTCGAAAGAGTGTTGTGGAGAATGTGCCATGGCAAGGTCTACCTCCGAACAATTGACGTGGATGAAGAAGAACATGCCCCCTTTGTAAACTATTTATAGGAATTTGAAAAAAAGTTGACAATTAGGCAAAAAGATCCAGCTGAAAGGGACAAAACTTTCTCATTTTTGTCACCAACAAGCCTTTTCTTTTCTCTAATACTATTTTTTTCGATTTTAAATTTTGAAAAAATCTTTTGAATAAAAAAAATTTTGCGGAAAAGAAAAAGCTTACTATTTTTACCGATTTTTCTGACAAAGAATTGGGGGGAATAAAATTGGGCCATTTTAAAATTGGGCCACGATTTTGAGTGAAATAACAATGAAAAATTGTCAACATAATTGGCCAAAATTTCTTCTCCATCCAAAATCGCTCTATTTTTCGATTTTTTTGTCATCTGGGCACTGTTCTTGGAGGGCAACGGTCATTTGGTCCCGGTCATACTCCTCTGCCATCACAGTAGTCCACTGGACTACCGTATTACCACTACCAAGCAAATTTTTGCTTTCCAGAAGTGGTAAAAAATTATACTGCAAAATTTAACACAACAGGCCTCAAACACAACAATTTAATGCAATGAACAATTTTTTGAGTGTGGAATAACACGAAAAGATAACAACAGCGTTTGCGTGGAATAATGGGAAAATAATACTTCAATCAAGGTCAAAGCGCATCACTGCTAATTCCTTCTTCTACAGTCTTTGGCAGGGTGACCAACTTGCCGTTATTTGGTGGCATTGCCGTTATTTCGCACAATTTTGCCGTTATTTTTTTTTGAAAATAATGACATTTTGTCTAGTTTTGGATTATTAAATTAAAAAATGCCGTTATTTTTGGATTCTTCTATTTCGAATGCCGTTATTTTGGAACATGTTGCCGTTATTTTCAAAATTTGAGTTGGTCACCCTGGTCTTTGGTTCATTTTCTTCCTCGAATCGTTCGACCATTTGATCCATATTGTGAGGCTTTTTGAACATATAATTGTACCCGAGTAGCATGTTGTGCTTCAGAAATGTGTGTTGGTTCACAGTTGACACCTTAATGCTAAATAAAACACATCAAAAACTAGACCAATAAACAAAACAATAAAACCTATTTCGTAGTTTCGTATGGATTCCACTTCGAAGTGACCAATTCCGCTCAGTCGGAGCAGCTGAGATAGGGACAATGTGTACCATTTGGACGACCTTGCACAATATCGTATCAGAAAACCATGCTTTCCACCAAGTATCCAAGTTTGTTGATCGCCTCCCATGCATAGCTCCATTGATCGGCAGCAAATATTCCGGTACCTGCAAGCCAGTGGGCCAATTCCGTCATGACCTGGGTACATTTTAATGGTAAAAGTTCCTACTGTCTCCTCTCTTCTTGCAAAGACTGGATTTTTAAGGAACTTATTTGCTAACAGCTCAATTGCTTTTTGCTTTTGTTCGATCCTCTAAGAGATTGCTCTAATAATTCAAGCAAATGTCTTGCCGAATTCTTCCCGACTGTTAAGTATCTGAAAAGAACTAGATTTTAAAAAAATCGCGTAAAAAGTATACGAAAAACCTGTATTAGTTTATTTTTGACAACATCTAGAAACCCACTTGCTCCTACTGCTTCTTTTGATAGTAAAAAAGATTGGCTAATTTTGTGGTAAAATCTGTAAAAGGAAAAAATATTTAGATTTTCAGAACTGAACCATGATTAACCTTCGCAAGTTCATCTCGTTTGCTTCTATTGCTGTGATTGCGGAGGCCAATGGTTCGAGTATTTTTTCTACATCCTTGGCATCCAACCAAAAATCATCGTTGTCACATGGATTCTTGCGTAAGCGTTTCGCTTCGATCTTCAACGTACCATCTTTCTGGATTCCAGCTTTGATTGTTTCTTCATTGACAGATATGGACGAAACAAGCCTTGCCCACGTGCCCCAAAATAACCCACTGAGTATTGATTGGTGTTTGTAGGATGGCTGACGACCCGTGTTGCTCAAGTTGTGCTTTCGATAGGATTAACTGTGGAATCTTCTTGCTAAAATTAGACAGTAACCTGAAGGAAGACGCTCCTCATATTCGCGGCATGATCTGTAACTGTGACCTTGTGCTTTCCCAATTTGATTATCTGCTCAGCGAGAAGATTGGCAATGAAATTTCCTACAACAGACGATAAAACCTGTGGTTTATATTTTTCAATAATTTAAATTACCGGAGTATATTTCATTCATATTTATATTGATATTTCCATTCACTTCGGCGGAGGTTCCATCAATTGTTTGAAAGAGGAAGGGCTTGGGAGTGTGCACTACCACATTGATCAGTGAGTTGCTTCTGACATCAGTCCAGCCATCGGACGAAAGTGAGAGATAATCCGCCTTGAACAGTCAATTATATATTATCATATGAGACAGTATAAAGAATCGAACCTTGTTAATAGCATAATCTAGGCTTTTCTTCACACGAAGAAACTCTGCCGGAATAATAACATTTGTATATGTATAGTTTCTACTTGGCAGCTTGTACGATGGTCTCAGTTTAGCAACGAATTGTTGGAAAAACAAAAATTGTCCAATATGTTAGGCACAATGTTTCCTGTTGTGAAGGCACAAAAAAAAGTTTGTCAATGATTAAGTTCATGGTGAAATTCATGGTGAACCCTTGTCAAAAGAGTATCCGCCTCGTCTTGATCATTTTGGCTAATGGTGTCAAAAAACCCTCTAATTCCTGCCAAATTTGGACGAGCAGATACTGGATTTTCTTCTCGAGCAATCTTGATCGGCGGCTCTTCAAATGATGAAACTTTATTCAAACAACTGTCAATTTGCTTCCTTGCTTCTTCGCCTATTTTGATGCAATCCTAAGCACATGAATTACACACATGAAAAGTAAATCTTAAAATGCTAAAATATACCTTCAGATGCTTTTTGCATCCTACCTGCATCGTTGGTGTAGCGCGCATTGCAGAATTTGCAGTAGCCAACAACGATGTTTCCTCCTTTCGAGTCTTTTTCATCTCTTCTGTCAAGTTCCAACACCAGGACAGCAATTTTACCATTGAGTTGCCTAACACCAATTTATTTGAAACTAGATAGAAGAGTTTCCAAACACAAAGAAATCTGAAAGGACGAAACATTCTTACACGAAATTTACTTATAGACAATATAATAACGTGGCGCACATTTAAATTTTTTTTTTTTTAATTTGGTATTTTTTAATCACCCGATTTTCATTTAGCGGGTAATTTGCATAGGTAATTACGGGTAATTACCCATTGTACAGCCTTAACCGGGGACCAAATGACCAGGGACCAAATGATCGGGGACCAAATTACCGGGGACAAAATGATCGGGGACCAAATGACCGGGTACCAAATTACCAGGTACCAAATGACCTAATGCCGTTCTTGGAAGAAAAAAACATGGTTAAACTTTTTCTTCGCCAGAAATTTTGATATTGTTACACTGAAATATAGCATGCATAAATACAATGAAAATTTTAGAAAGACGAGTTCAAGAAGTCGGCTTTCCTTTTATTTTTCTCCGGCGACCAGCTAAAAAATCGAGTACGCAAAATATGTGAAGGGTAACGCTCTTTAAAAAAAATCGCTTTTATGGATGTTTGTTTTGTTGAGGTTCCACGCAAATGTGGTGGAAAATTGCACTGAAAATGCGGTAGCTCGGTCTGAACTACTGAGAAGTGTGGTCATTAGGCTTGAAGACATGAACACTGTGGTGGGCAAGACATTGGAACATCACCAAAGGGTGTTGAATGCAGCTGCTTTGAACATCAAGAAGTGGGATATCCAGGTGCATAATTTTTGTTACAATTTCACCTCAAAATTACTTTTGGAGGTTTGCAGGTGCTCAAGTTGAAGTCTATTTTTCACACACTGAACATGTTTAATCTGGATATTACTCAAAAGTGTCTTATAGCAGAATGCTGGGTGCCCTCTGCTCATATAATCAGGGTTAGAGCAGCTTTGCAACATGCTACAGTAAGTTTTTTTGCGTAATTTTTTTGTTTTATTATGCTTGGTCCAAAAATAAGCTTGAGTATAGAACCCCCTACGCAGAGTGGTCAGATAGAAGAGATAACCCCATATCGTGTTTCTCCACCCCGATTTCATGAGAAAGCTGGCTGTTTTTTGAATTCTGAGCAAAAAAAATTTTTTGGATGCACAAGGGGGTATTCATGGTTTTTTCAGGGTCGCTTAATTTTCCGGACAGAAAAGATTTGGAAAGTTAGCTGAGAAGTTTTCCAGAAACTTTCCGGTTGGATGTGATAAATCGGACAGAAATAAACAAGGCATTGCACATACCATTTTATTCGAATAATCATAAGATTTTTTAATTAAATGCAGTTTACATTTAACTGTAGTTAATTGTGCAGTTAACTTACTGATTTTTGGTAAGTTATACGGGCTGTGGTAAGTTACCGATACTCATGACCCTAGCAAAAACGCATAAAAACGAGTTGTAACACGGGTTCGCGCCACAGGAAAATTCTCTTATTTCTTTCCATTTTTCGGAAAACTTTCCTCATTTTTTCTGTCTGGAAAATTTTCCGAAAACTTTCCAGAAGTTTTCCTCAAACTTTCCTTCCCTTTCAAGCTTTCCATTCAGCAACCCTGGTTTTTTAGTCAAAACTTCATAATTTAAATTGGCGCCTTTTGAATTTTTGAAGGGAATAAGGGCTGTAAAGGGAGGAAGGGAATACAAGGGGGCCACTAATCACACAGGGCCACTAACAAGAGGATGTTGAACGTAGTTTTGTTAACTGGGGCCTACCGCATACAGCAAACTCTGGTATGCATGCTTTTTTCATGCATCCAGAGACGCTTACGAGTGATTTGTGTCTAAGGTATGTGGGTGTGTGCATCTCAACTTTAAGCCCCCTGCGCTCCCGAAAGGGGTTCAGAGGGCTTGAGAGTTAGACATGCGCGCACTCACTTACCTTAGACAAAATTCCGAGCAAAACTCTTGACCATAAAATGCATATAGAGTCTCTTTTTGCCACGGCCCATTTTGAAAAACATGGTAGGACAGTGGAAAAATACAATGATATATATTTTTTTTCATTTTGCCATAAAAGTGACCCCTTTTTATTCCCTTCGCCTCACGGCCCCTCAAAAACTACACTTTAGATTAATTAAAAATAGACAAAACGCCACAAATTTTGAAAAAACTTTTTGCGCATTTTCAAAATTTTTCTGAATTTTAGATACTTTGCTTGAATTTCGACAATTTTATTGAAAACCCTAACAACTGAACAATTACAAATCAATTGAATTTCCATCAAACAAAAGATTTCTTATAAATGAGACTTCTAATATTTTTATTAGCGTCTTCTTTCTTTCGTGCATGCAGGAGAGCCGCCTTTCCACGCCATTCACCTTGCAGTGTAAGGCTTCTACTGACTGCTCTGACAGAAAAAAACGAACTCAGTTCAAATAGAAAACCTTGGTTATTGGAAGATTATGCTTCTTCGGTAAAAAGATTCTTGACCCCTTCCATCACGAAACGAGAACTGTGATTTAGCAGCTTAGAAAACATGTTGACGGTCTTTGTGCCTGCCCCTTGATGTACTTCTTCACTGGGATGGCTGGTCATATCGGAAAGTGCCCTGTTAAGAAAAATATTATTGACCTGACACATATTTTGGAAGCGAAAATATCACTTCAACTTCTGAACAAAGTGGTACGCTGATGGATCGATTCCCTTTTCCTCCATGAATGTCAGAATGTCTTTTCGCTCTTTCTAAATCTTTCATTTTGCTTTATCCATTTTTATACAAAATTAACATACCGCAGTCAGTGGCCGTGAACACAATGTGATTAAAATAAGCCGGAGGGCATCATCATTATTGACGCACAATTGTAGACTTTCTGTGATCGGAATGCCTAATAAAATCTTCCAAGCATTAGGTATGGGAATTTATTTAAAAACACTTACTTTGTCCATTGAGCAGCTTTTCTTCCGCTTCAAATAACACATCCAACTTCCTCTCTTTAATGTTTTCCAGCAGCGTGGTGGCTATGCTTGTATGGAGATCTGCCGAGAAATAATATCTATCAGATCGATTTGAAAAGTAATTGTAAAGTCGCCATACCTATCAAACGTTTCTGTTCCAGCAACTCTGGCAAGTTACCCACTGCTGATGAGAGCCTAGCAGTCGCATCATCCAAAGCTCAGAGTGACAGGTTGCTTTGTTGATAGCTCTTTTCGTACCACAGTAGCACGTCTCGTCTGCACCATTGAATCACCTGAAAATACAAAAAAATATTGGACAACATAAACGACGGGAAAAAAGTGCAAAACCACGGAGTTTTACGTACAACTTATATACCAAACCGTAGCTCATACATTAAACTACTCGAAAAGTTGAGCCGAATTTCGTAAAGATGTTATTTTAGAAACTAGAGACCGTTTGAAGCGAACAACTGGCATTTTTCCGAGTAAAAATAGGGGTTTTTGCATTTTTCATCCAACTTTTGTACGAAACACCCAAAATTTGTATTTTTTGTATACGTCCTTGGTACCAAAATGCAGCAAATTTATTCCTCTATCACGTCTAAGTCTTGCTTCAGCAATTTATTGTCGAAAAACTCGGCGTTAATATCAATCAAGTCAAATAAATCGAAGAAAAATTTCGGAAATATTCACGAAAATCTCTTCTAGTTATGAAATCAGTTAAGTTTATGGGGTAAATGATAGCTTATTCGAAAGCTCTGAATGTGGTGAGTTTTTTTGACAATAAACTTACGAGAGGTTGAACAAAAATCATAAAACCAGAAGTGCTGGATAAAATAAACTAAAAAACAGCGATTTTTCAAAAGTTTGGCTTTGGCGCCAAATTTCGCTAATACACTAAAGTGCAGTTTTTGGGGGGCCGTGGCCTCCCTTTACAGCCCTTATTCCCTTCAAATTCAAAAGGCGCCAATTTAAGTTTTGAAATTTTGACTAAAAAAACCCATGATACCCCTTTGTGGTTCGAAAAAAAATTTTTTTTATTCGAAAACAACTCGTTCCTAAAAGACAGCCCGATAATTTTTAAAAAATCGAGTATTTGTGGGAGGGGTTTATAAAAGGGGAACAACCAGTTAAACAGCGTTTACAATGAAAAATCGCAGTCGGTGTCACACTTTTCCGCATCATTGAGAATGCCGTGCTAGCCACGGTTTTTTTTGAAAATTTTCATAAGTTTTCCAATGAAACGGGCAAGCTTTTTTCTTGCCGTAAAAATTTTTTTGCCGAAACCACGATTTTCGCTTGGTCCCTCCTGTGGTAGGGCTTCTGGTCTGTAGGTGGCCTTTGGATGGGCAAGGCCAAAACAACGGGAGGGACCAAGCAAAAATCTTGCTTTTCACATTATATACCAAAAAAATTGTCATCAAAAACTGAGTCGATCTGCGTTCACAGAAATTCAAAAAAACGGCCTTTAAAAAAAGTTATGACCGCTTAAAAGTGTCAAAAAAATTTGAAACACCCTGTACAATGAAATAAATATCCTAACTTCCACTTTTTTAGGAGCTGACTGGCTCTAACGTCTCATCCATCGTGAACAAGTTGGAGACGGATGAGTGTCCTCCAACCTATCATAGCCTAAACAAGTTTACTAAAGCTTTTCAAGGCATAGTCGACTCCTATGGTATTGCCAACTATAGGGAGATTAATCCAAGTAAATTCCACGTTTTTTTCCAAATTCACCAGTCACCTTAATTTAGCTCCTTGGACCATAATTACTTTTCCGTTTATTTTCGCTGTTATGTTTGGAGACACAGGACATGGACTGATTATGCTGTTAGGTGCTGCAGCACTTATTGCTTTTGAAAAGAAAATTGAGACTGCCAAAATTAAGGATGAGGTTTGGGGTGTCTTCATTTTTTAGAATTTAGCTTGACATTTTGGCTTCTATGTAGATATTCAACACTTTTTACGGCGGTCGATATGTCATTTTGCTTATGGGAGCTTTTGCTGTCTACACTGGCTTCATTTACAATGATTTCTTCTCCAAATCGCTCAACTTGTTTGGCAGTGAATGGCGCAACCCTTACTCGCAAGTTTTTTTGTTTCAAAAATTTGAAAATACTGAAAGAAAATACCACTAACCAGTGTTATAAGGCGGCATGCTCCAACAAGGTGGCACCTCTTACTTTGAGGACCTATATCTCAGCCCAGAGTAAATATCTTTGAGAGCTGTTTATTGCGTTTTCTTAACTCCCATGAGCATACCTGCACGGGCGCCGGCTCCGAGCGGCGACGCCGGCGCCCCTTTTATACCGGCACCGGGTACCCTCCACAGCACTGGATTTTTTAAATATTTTTGACATTTTACAGTTTTAACAGTATGTTTTTGGTATTTTTTTAGCATCTAGCTTAAAATTGTGACGTCAAACACATATGACACACCCGGCGCCGCTTCTTTTTGGGCGCCGGCACCGGGACGGCGCCAGCGAAAAATTTTATAATAAAAAATAAAAATTTTTTAGGGGCGTCCGGTGCCGATTTTATAGGGGCGCCGGTGCCGGCGATTGGCGCCGATTTTAGGGAGGTTTTTCGTTCAATTTTTTCGAGCGTGCAGGTATGCCCATGAGCCCTGCTAATTCTTCTTCTTCGATTTTGCATTTTCAACCAAAACCCGATTTTCAGAGTTTGAAAAATAAGCCAGAATGCAGCCTTATCAGAGCTGTTGTTGATAGCCTCTCTTCTAAAAATGCCCAGCTATTGTTTTATTTTCAATTATTTTGAAAGGATCAAAATGAAAATTCCAGAAAAAATTATGAATTTTTTCGGCAAATTTTCAAAACGTTTCTGACAATTATGATTTGTTTGTGACCAGAGTGTTTCTCTGAATTTCAGCTTTCTCACAAGCCATCAACTGACCTAATGAGGTTTTAGAAAGTTGGAGAAAAAAATGTTTGAATGGAGTAACTTTTTCTGAAATTTTATGTCCCTCAAAAATGCATATATCCAGCTTTTTAGATCCGACTTTTTGGATGGCTTGTTAGAAAGCTGAAATCCAGGGCTACAGCCCGGTCGAAAAAAAATTATAATTGATAAAAAAATCACCGAAGACAAAAGGTTTAAAAATTTGTCGGAAAATTTTATTAATCTTCCACGTGATTTCACATACAGTCTTTTTCAAATTTTATTTAGAAAATATTTTTGGTTGTTACACTTTTCGACCCTGAAATGGCACTTTTTCTGCTGGAAATGGCATTTTTCCTGCCGGAAATTTGAAAAAGCTTTTGTTTTCGGGAGTTTTCTTATTACTTTTCAATGTTTTTGACCAGCGTGTAGCCCAGGATCTCAGCTTTCTTACAAGCTATCAACTGACTGAATGAGATTTTCAAAAAGTTGGAGGAAAAGGTCTTTAAAGGGACCAAATTTTTGGAAAAGTTTGGTCTGTTCAAAGACCTTTTCCTCCAACTTTTGAAAATCTCATTCAGTGGCTAGGGGAAGATTGCCAAAAACGAAAATTAGCAAACGTAGGATTTCGCAAAACGAAAATTGCCAGAACGACATTTGTCTTGTTACTGTCCCAATTCACTATCCCAATTATTCACTCGTTTATTCTCGTTTTGTGTTCTTGTTGTCTTCTCGCTTTCCTTCATTGGGCTGATTAATTTTCTCGTTCAGGTAGCAAAATGAGCATTCGTTTTGGCAATTTTCGTTTTTGCCAATCTTCCCCTAGCCCATTCAGTCAGTTGATAGCTTGTAAGAAAGCTGAGATCCTAGGCTACACGCTGGTCAAAAAAAACATTGAAAAGTAATGAGAAAACCCCCGAAAACAAAAGCTTTTTCAAATTTCCGGCAGGAAAAGTGCCATTTCCGGCAGGAAAAGTGCCATTTCCAGCACAAAAAGCGCCATTTCAGGGTGGAAAAGTGTAACAACCAATATTTTTGAAACTTTTTTGGCTCAAATTGTTTTCTATCGATACTCCCAAACTTTATTAATCACAAGCAATTTTGAAAAAATTTTCAGGATAGAAAAAACATTGATGCCGATGCTCGAACAAGAAGAAAAAAACTAATGGTGTTCTAGCTCTAGAACTTGATCCATTGTACTCTTTTCGTCATGATAACGTAAATAATTGTTCTAAAATTATTATAATTTTCAACTATTCTAAGTATAGGGCCCTTATCCATTTGGTAATGTTTCCTAGCTTTTGTACAAAGTGTAGCAATAAAGTGTCTTTTAATCAAGGTGTTGATCCAGTGTGGAATCTAGCACTCAACCGTCTCAACTTCCTTAATCCTATGAAAATGAAGTCGTCCATCATAATCGGCATTTCGCAAATGTTTTTCGGACTTGTTCTGAGTCTCCTCAACTATTTGTAGGTTCATTTTTTTAAAACATTTTTGGCTCACTACGATAAATTTTCCTATTTTTTATACTTACTGTAATTGAAGACCCGTCTCTGATAGAAGCCCATCTCTATATTTTGACTAAGATTTTTCATTTGTGGTAGAGAATTCCAAAATTCTAGGAGGTCGAAGTACATAAGGCCGGAGCTTAATTAGAGAAATTACGGTATTTCCTTTTATTTTGTTACGATTCCTTTGTACCGCCTTCTTTTTTAAAGTCATTATATCTAATTCCGAAAATAGGGATGGTCACCCTGTGTTCTCTTCACCTCTTTCACACAAAAAATCATAAAATCTCATAAAATTTCTTTAAAATGTACCCAAAATAAAGTATCGAAACATAGAACCTATTGTGGTATAGTACGAGTGCCCACGGGTTGTCAAACACGTCCAAAGGCAAAATCGGCCCTTTTCTTGTCGAGACAAAAAAATTTGAAAACGATTAAATTTTTGGTTTTTCACATATTTTTTCAACTTTGTATTTTTTATTGTACCCTATGCTTATGTGTGTCATATACAGTCCACCTCTAGGGACCGGCCTCAGGGTGGCGGATTAACGAGGGTGGCGGACTATTGAGGTGCGATTACCCTACCTTTACTTAACTTTAGCTTTTTTGGGACCGGCCCTAGGGTGGCGGATTATCGAGGGTTGACTGTATAAAAAAAAGTAACATCACTGGATTGTCCAGGAGTTGCTCTATCGATTGAAAAAAAACGTTACCGAATTGCATGAGAAATTTAAAAAGTTTGAACAAAAAGAAGTTTGAATTAATGTTTGGCCGAGCCACCTTGACAACTTCAAATGACTTTTTTCTCTGGAATTTCGTGATCGAAAAAGAATTCTGGCTGACCAGATTGTAGCATTTTTCTTCATGTGTTAAGTTTTTCGATTTGCGGTCGATTTTTTTATTAACCTAGTGGTTTTATTAAAATTGACATGTTTTAGTAAGCTAATGGACCTCATATCTCCGCTAATATAGCGTCATTTGGAAAAATAAATGGCAAAATCGGAATCCTTGCAGTTTTTGGACCAGATTGATCAAAAACAAAAGACATCAAAAGACCAAAGAAAAATTTTAAATCTGGAATAAAAAAAGTGTCGGACCCTGGGCGGAACGGACTTTTTGAAGTAACCTTTAATAAACAACAGAAAAATGGGGTCATATTCAAAATGCTAGATGCCAACGTCGATTTTGCCTTTCAACGTGTTTGACACCCCGTGGGCGCTGTTCCTCAGATAAATCTGGCAGACAAACATGTAGCTCTTGAATCTCTAGTTTTTATTTACCGTATTTCCTCTAATAGAAGCGCACCCCCTAATTCAAAATAATGTTTTTGGCTTTGTACTTTTAACCCACTTTTTGAAGACTGCTCTCGGGCAAGTCCCCACCCACTTTATAGCTTATCTCATTGGCTACAAATTGAGGGGTAACTTTCTTAAGAGTGGTCTTCAAAAAGTGGGTTAAAAGTACAACGCCAAAAACATGATTTTTAATTAAGGGGTGCGCTTCTATTAGAGGAAATACGGTAGCTATCAACTGGCTTAATCGAAAAATTATTTTTTATGAAACCACTTCTTGTTTTCAAAACTAATTGTTCTATTACTTTTACACATCATGCCAAGCCAGTTGATAGCTCATTAGAAATTAGAGATGCGGGGCTACATGTTGATCTTAAAAAAACACCGGGAAATGCTCATTTATACGATTTACTGGGGGAAATGAGTATTTTGGGGTGTGATTTCTATTTTAGATTTGTCAGCATTGGGCTGTGGAACGCCCTTTTTGATGAAAACTGGGGTTGAAAGAAAAACTGGTTTAAATCTGAGATGAAAAACAGGCCCATATTTTGTTTTGAATCGCACTTGTTTCAGGCATGCCGGCTCTTACATAGATGTTTTCTTTGTGTTTATTCCTCAAATTGTGTTCCTGACCCTCATCTTTGTGTACTTGTGTATTCAAGTAAGCAAATAATGGCTACTTTTTCCAGCCACTAAACCCTAATCTAGGTAATTCTCAAATGGGTGTTCTTCTGGGTGGAACCCGGCTATATTTTCGGCCAGTACTATCCCGGCTCACATTGTGCTCCATCCCTTCTGATTGGTCTGATAAGTATGTTTATGTTCAAAAGCAGGGAACAGGGCATGGCTCACCAGGATGACAAGAAACACTGGGAGGAAAACGACCAGTGTTTTCTGCAGTTGTGGTATCCTAACCAAGTAGCTTTACATGATTTTTGTGCTATTTTTGGTTATCACTCGGTTTGTATTCAGGACAAGGTGGAAGCTGCATTTATTTTAATCGCAGTTGCTTGCATCCCAGTCATGTTGTTTGTGAAACCTGCAGTCATGTGGTTTAGAGCAAGAAATGGTCATCAGGTGCCCAGTGGCCATGGAGGACATGGCGGTGACGGCGATGTGGGTGAAATATCCTTAGCTAAATTGAACCTGACCCCCAGCGCTTATTTGAGCCTGAGCCACAGCAGTCATTTTGCCTTGGAAGACCAAGGTGGAATGACTGCTAGGGCTCAGGTTCAAGTGCTCCACATCCTTTACTTAGCAATGAATGGTTTTTATTGGGCACTTGTTGGGTTGGGGGGCGGGTTTTTTACTGATTTCAAAATAGTGTTCAAACGTCTTCTAAGTAATTTTTATATGCTTAAAACGATAAAAAAAAAGTTGTTTTGCGATACTTTTCGACATAAAAAGCTGATTTTATCAAAAAAAAAATTTTTGACCCAAATTTTACTTTTTGCCTGGGGTACCAAGGTCAGAAAACTTCACACTTAGATAATCCTTGAAACATGGAATTTGAACATAGTTTTGTTAACTGGGGCCTACTCACTTACCTTAGACATGATTCCGAGCAAGACTCTTAATCAAAAATGCATAAAGAGACTCTTTTTGCCCAGCTCCAGTGACCAAAACGCGGTAGAATACCCTAATATAAAGTAGTTTACCTTGGTACCCCAAGGCAAAAAGTCAAGTTTTGGTCAAAAAAATTTTTTTCAAAAAATTCATTTTTTGTGTGGAAAAATGTTAGAAAATAACTTTTTCGTCGTTTTAAGCATATAAAAATTACTTGGGAGTCGTTTAAACACTATTTTTAAATAAGTGAAAAACCCGCCCCCCAACCCAATAAGTTCCTTTTTATTGAGTTGCTAAATAGTGTTGGCAAAAGACTAAAAAGTATCCCAACGCTAGTCGGGGTAAAATTTTGTCAAAAGAAGAACTGACTAGTTAGCCGCCCTTTTTTCAAAAATTTCAATATTTTTAATTAAAATATCCATTTAAGTGTGATTTTTTCCCGATTCGTCATATTAGCTGAAATTTCCTCAGGAATCCGAATCATAGAACAGAATTGTAAAAAGATGCTTGATTGCCGAGATATGAACTAAACTTAGAGTGCCGAAATTTTCTAACAATGACCATCTAATTTGAGATCATATATCTGCAACCTAACTATCGTTAAAGTTCTGCTTGAAGATTCGGATTTCTGCTTTTTTATGTATTACGAAAGATTAGAAAAAATTCTGCACACAAATGCGTATTTTTATTTAAAAAACATTTAAAAAATCAAGGCTAACTTGCCATACACTGAGGTGATCCATTCGTACTTTAGTTGTGGAACTGATCCTTTTTCAAACCAGTCAATTGACCAACATATCAGAGTTATCACCCGCTGGCACAAGGGATGAGATCTAAATACCTTTTGGAATGATGCCAAACGGTAAAAATGCTAAGCGGTAAAAATGCCCCATAGTAAAGCTCCATAGTAAAAAATCTCCCATGGAATTTCCCAAATGGGAAAATGCCCATAACAGAGCACGACGAAAACAGCCTGACAAAAACCCTTATTCGGAAAGGAGTGAAGTTTCATTTGGTAAGATTCCTTGGGTATTTTTCCCATTTGGAAAATTTCATGGGGCATTTTCACCGTTTCGCATTTTGACAAACGGTAATTTTCATTGGGTATTTTTACCGTTTGGAATTATGCCAAAAGGTAATTAGATCTCACCCGGCACAAGCGCTGCCCCAAAAAAGCACCAGCCGGCAAAGAAATTAAGTCAACGCCGGCTCTGGCGCTTATATTTCGAACAGCTTTGGCGCGAGCACCAAAATTCGGTTAATTAACAGGTCAAATTCCACAGCCCTATTTAGAAAAATAGCCAGAATTAAAGGGGCATGCCCACGCTAATAAGAGGTGGTGCTCGCCAATTCAAAAAATTTTCCTAATCATTGAACTTCTGTAGGGAATTTTCAACTAGGTTTCTAACAAAACAAGGCCTAGAATTTAATTCTAGGTATGGTTTTGTTAGAAACCAAATGGAAAAACCCGTACAGAAGTTCAATGATTAGGAAAAAGTTGTGAATTGGCGGGCACCACCTCTTATGTATTTTCAACTGTATTCTGACTATTTCAGTTCAATTTCGGAGATGTGATGGTCTACCAAGCCATCCACACCATTGAGTTTGCCCTTGGTTGCATTTCCCACACAGCTTCCTACCTGCGTCTCTGGGCACTGTCTTTGGCTCACGCGCGTCTGTTTATATCACAAATCAGCCAAAATCATTTGAATTTATTGCAGAATTGTCAGATGTGCTGTGGACTATGGTTCTCAGCAAAGGTTTTGCCCAACCAGGTGTTCTCGGAATGGTTGCCAACTTTGTGATTTTTGCATTCTTTGGCACAATGAGTGTGGCTGTTCTGGTGCTTATGGAAGGCTTGTCCGCTTTTTTGCACGCTCTACGTTTGCATTGGTATATTTTATACGCAAAACATTTATTTTTAGAAATAGTTATTTGTAAAATTTGTTGAACAAGTAATCAGCAAAAATTTTCAGGGTGGAGTTCCAGTCAAAATTCTATATAGGCACAGGCATCCAATTTGAACCATTCAGTTTCCATCAAATTATTCGAATTCACGAGGGAATGGATGTATAAGAGAAGTGTGAAGCTAATGCTATAATAACAAACTGCCCTAATTTTATTTCCGATGTAGTCTTGCCTGTCAAATTTACACCTGAATTGAGAAATTGTTGACTTTACACCAGGAAATGACAAATAAAGAACTGTTACTGTTACAATTTCAACTGCGAAAAAAAATCATTAAAAATTTCTTGGCACTGTTGACCTATCCGGGGCCATTTTTCCCTTTGGTCCCCCCTTTGGTTTTTTTTGAAAATTTTGATGTGAAATATTTCCAAAATGTCTCCAGGGTTAGGCCTAGGCTCAATTTGTGTTCACAATGTTCACAAATTTCACATCAAAATTTTCAAAAAAAAACCAAAGGGGGACCAAAGGGAAAAATGGCCCCGGATAGGTCAATAGGGCCAATTTCTTCCCTGCGCGAAAACCGAATTTGAGAATTTCAAAATTTTATTTTTTCCTTTCCACTTACAAGGGAATCTTCCGAACTGTGATTTCGCTCACAAATATTCTGGCTATGCCATCTTGTAGAGCATAGTCGATTTAGTTATGGAAGTGAAGTCTGTTTGGGCTGGTGAGAGGAAAAGTGGTGGGCGCGGCGGCATCGTAATGTGCAAAAACCACAGTAAAAAGTCGTGTGAATTTTGTATTTTCAGTTGAATATTTTCCTTAATTTCAGTTGATTTCTTTTATATTAACACATAGCAACAGCGACCACACCGTTTTATTAAACACGATCACAACAATGCTACAACTGCTAATAAATGCTAAAAAAGCAATGAAGCATAAAACTCTAGAATCTGACAGGAGGAAATGTGAGGAAATCGAAAAATACCTTTCACTTTGTTGATAGATTCCAAGTCGAGTTGGCCCAATTTTTGCAGAATTTCTTCTCCATAGTTTTCTAAAGAATTAAAAATTATAGCTTCTAGCGAATAGCGTACAGCAAACACAAAAAGAAATCAACTGAAATTAAGGAAAATATTCAACTGAAAATACAAAATTCACACGACTTTTTACTGTGGTTTTTGCACATTACGATGCCGCCGCGCCCACCACTTTTTCTCTCACCAGCCCAAACAGACTTCACTTCCATAGCTAAATCGACTATGCTCTACAAGATGGCATAGCCAGAATATTTGTGAGCGAAATCACAGTTCGGAAGGTTCTCTTGTTAGTCATGTGCACGTGACGGCCCAGGCCGAGCAGTAGAGTTGCTTCAGTCAAAGCCTAAAATCCAAATTTTTTAAATTTATTTTTTAATTTTGTTAAATCTTTTGTGTCATCTAACGCAATATAAAACTCTGCTGTGTTTTTTACGGCCCTGCCCATATAAAAAGCAAATATCGTCTTTTTGAAAACCGACATTTTCAAAATTTCTGACCTCTGTTATGTGCCTTTGGCTGAGGTGTTGTGGAGAAGATGTTCTGCCAGCTGCGACTATTGGTCCACATAAAAATTCTAGACTGATGTGAAAAAGACTGTAAAGTGGGCTCAACCGGCCGGACTTTAAAAAATATCCAGGCGGGGCCCGAAATTTTAGGGCCTTGTCAAACAACATTTTTTTCACCCAATATTTTTTCTACTCAACATAGTGACCACATTTTTTTAAAATTTTCTGGATGGGCCAAGCCCAGCAGCAGGTACTGTCATGCACTGGTGGCTCAATTTTTTCACCGCTCCCAAGCTCGGTCCACAAAATTTTTATTAATTGGCAAGGTGGCGGGATGGGAAGGGTGCAATGGCTGGTGCTAAAAATTTGAAGGACCAAAAAGTAAATATGAGAGCAGCCAAGTCCACCCTCGCCACTATTAATTCATCCCTGAGGAACCATAATTTCAGTTGCCGACAGAATTTTTCATGGCGCAAATGTGAGAATAGGAGCCAGTCACAGAGGAAAATTATGGAGCAGAAAATATATGCCAAATTATTGACAAAAGCTTGCAAACACACAGCTGTGGAATCATCCTGGGAATTTTGAAATAAAAGCAAAGTCATGACCCTAGACCACAAAAAGTTGTGAAAAGCTTAGTAGCAAAAAAGGAAGAAGGGGAGAGAGTTGCCAATTTGTTGGTGGGAAATATGTTCACGCCCCTTCCCCTCCATCTTGTTTAGGGGCATCTCCTGCAAATTAGGCGTCCACAACTCAATTTGCGCTCTGCCTGGCCTTCTTCATTTAGGTTTAACTCGGTTTTAAGCTAATTCAGCGAACTAAAACGTCTATTTAAGGAGGAGAAAATAAAATGTTCTTAGTTTACTGAAACTACTACTCTTTTTTCAATTTATTTGTTGTGTACGTGAAAGATGTTTTTGAGAATAATGTTACGTCTGTACAATATGTGCCAAGGATTTTGTCTAAAACAAGAATTGTCTCTATTCTAGAATGGCTACCAATTTTTTTTTGGGCTCTTCTGTCGTTTTTTCCCTTGTCAGCCTGCTAATTTTTTTTTGGGTTTTGCTCAGGTGCAATGTAGGTAGTGCACGCTAGGATTTTTTGTAGTTTGGAAACATGTTTGAGTTTGCTCCCTAATCTGCGCCTAAACCAAAAAAATGGGGCAAAAAAGCCAAAGGGACCAAGGCGAAAAAGTTGCTGAAAATTGCAGAGCAACAGCTTGATACCTAATCAACATTTTCAAACTGTCAATAAATCTTGTGCTCAATAGTTTTCAACAATTTCGTTTCGAGCTTTAGCTAGAAATTTGAAAGCTTTTACTCTAAAAAACTTAGCTTTTCAAAAAAATTGCAAATTTTTCTTTGTCGCTTACTGGATTTGCTGGTATTAGCCGCAAATTTTTTTAATTTATGTTTTTTATCATAGCCAACCTTACTTGTTATATTTTTTTGGAAAAGGTCTCAAAAACAACAGAAAAAACCGAACCATATTTTTAAGAGAGGGAAAAAGCCGTTTCTAAGCAATTCTCACACATTTTTGTCTCATTTCAGCAAAAAAATTCGAAAAAATGCCTTGGTCTCATGTCTACACCCACATTGCCTGAAATTATAAATTTCAAAAACGTCCCATCGCCATTATTGTCTCATTCGAAACACTAATGACCTAACATCTGAACACCAAAAATTTACTTGAGAAAAATGCAAGAACCATAGAAACTTTGTCTTGTATTATTTCGAGTCACATAGCCTGCCATTTAAAGTGTTAAAAGCAAATCCACTTGGTTTGTACAGGGTAATTCAAAATCACGTCAACATTTAAAAAAAACCGGACAGTATAACCTTGTTGTAGCCAATTTCCGTTTTTTTTTGGTGGCAAGCCCCGGAAACACCACCAATAAAGCCATTGTAAGACGCTGACAACAAATAACAGTAAACATACAACAGAAAACGATAACATACAACAGAAAACGGATTCTCACTCAAAATGCTTTCCGCCAGCTTCATTACACGCTCAAATTTTTCTCGAGAAATCCTCCACGATGCGTTCGAGAGTCGATTGCTGGATTTTGTTCCACTCAGATTCTGCTGCTATCTTAAAAGAGAGATTATGACATTAAAACGAGAAACTGAAATCACTAAATCAAACCCGATAGACTTCATCTCTTGCACTCCTCTTTCTTTCCTGCCCAATCCGACTTTTATACACGCCAGATTTTTAGAATATACGAACCCCATTGCTGACCATTTGCCTTGCCACTCCGAACAGCTGCCCGATTCGCGCAAACCCTTAATGACAAAGAGAAAACAAAACCGGCGCGTAGCCCCTCTTACTTGACTGCAGCCATATCTGCAAAATTGATAGAAATTAATTTGATGAACCGACCTCGAGCGTAAAAAAATTAATGCAATGGATGAGCTCGAGAACTAATAAGCAAACGAGGGAAACAAGCCAAAAACAGGCGTATCAAACAAAAGAACAAGATAAACTAAAATTTGAAATTTGAAAATGTTAACGTAATTTTGAATCACCCTGTAAGCTAACAAAGATGTGGGCGCTCGCTTTTAAATTCTGCTAAATAATGAATGAGGTTATTCATTTCAATTGTGCATTATTAGTTTTGCGTTCAAGTTCAATGTCAAGTACTATTCTGACTAAACCGAATTTGTGGAACTTGCCAGAAAATTAATGTTTTTGCTATATTAATTAAAATTGTTCTATCTTTTTCTTTTTTCAATAAATAATTTCTTGTTAAAGAACAATGTGCTCTCAATTGAACTATTTGCTGGCAAACTTCGACTTTTTAATTGGCAAATATAAACGTCAAAAAAGATTGGATGGTGAGCAACTATTACATTCTGAGTGGAATCGTCGGCTTGGCGCTTGCAGCGTGGCAGCTATTTGTATGTTTATTTATCTACAAAAAAACGATTACACCATCAGGTGGCTTTGTGATTTTAATTTCTAACATTGCATTATGTTTCAAAAAAAGTAGTACAAGCGGTAAATTTATGAAGCAAGCCAAAAAAATTTAGTTCATACTTTTACTCTTTTTTCTACATTTATCAAAAATATCGCATAAAATGATACCTCGTTAGAAACTATAATCGCAGGGCTACCGAATGGTGTTATCAGTTTGAAAAAAAAAAATTAGAAAATTCATGAGAAAAAGACAAAACAAAAAATAGATAATATTTTTTTCCGACTAAAATACTCTTTTTTCCGACTAATTTTATTCTTTATTTCTTTGATTATTTGGCTACATTTATTAAAATTTTTAACATTATTGTGTAACTCAGGATCTCAGCTTTCTATCAAGCTATCAAACTAAAGTGAAGAATTTCATAAATAAAGAGGTTTTAAAAAGGGGTTTTAAAAAAATAGGCGTTATTTTGTCTCAATCCCTATATCTCTATATTTCGAAAATTGCTCTATATTGTTCAGTGGAGTTTGATAACTCGTATTATTTTTGAAAATGTTGAGCAGTGGGCTCACTAAAATAATTTTGTGATGGAGTCTCATGTTTTTTATTTGTTTTGTAAGTCATCCAAATACTCGGATCGAATTTTTTTTATTTCTGAATAAACTTTTGAGTCAAGTCTTTTAAAAACATTTATCTATCTCGAAGGGTGAATAATTTATAGTTCTTTTATGATTCAGCAGTATATTGATTGTTTTTAGTGATTCGTTCTCGCATCAAGTATCGGTGAATCTGCTAAGATGCTGAAGAAGGTATGTATCTCGAAGGTTCAATCGATGTAAATCAGTAGTCTATTGATTGTTTTCAGTGGTTCGTGCTCTCATCAAGTATAGGTTAACGCTTGAAGAATAAATCGGGTTTCAATTCTCATTCAGCTGATGTCCAGAGTACTTTTTAAATAATAATCTTTTTTCTTCACTGCTTTTTTCTGTGTATTTTGTGATTTTGTGCTATGTGTAATAAAAACGTTTCTCCTTATTATCAGTCTGAGATCATTATTAAAGATCTGTGCAATCTTTTCTATTTAAAAATACAGTCCATGAAGTTACAAGTCGTAATGCACATTTTTAAGATTCTCGATTTGCTCTCGAAAGGTGATAGAAGCGTCTGGCGAGGGATGTGGACAGCATCTGGGTCGCGGTGTTCGTGAAACCAAGAAAAAAGAGTGTCGGCTTTCTAAAACCAATTCAAAAGAGAAACAACTTTCAAAAGTTATAAAACCATAAAAAGAATTAAAACTGGAAAAAAGTATGATCTGGAACATGATAGGCGGAGGCAATAGTGTAAACGGTATAGGAATAAAACCAGTTTGAGAATTCATAAATCAAATAAATTTAAATTAAGCAAAAATATAGGAAAGAGTATAATAAGCATGATATCAATTGTAAACAAATATTTTCACCACGCGGATCATCCTTCTTGAGCATTTCAGCAGAGTCAGCGATACTTGATGAAAGCATGAACCACTAAAAGCAATTAATACATAACCAAAATTGAGATGAAAACATAATACAACGTTGATTAATTAATTAAACCAGCAGAAACGAGAAAGGCCCGTAGGGCCGCCAAGCACTAGTTATAAATTAAGCCAAAAAGCCTGTTCATAGTCGGGGCCTATTTACAGGGTCAACTTTTTCTTGTATTCAAAAATGTCAATATTTTTCTCAAAATTATTTTATTTTGATATTTATGATCCTAGAGCAACTTTTTGAGCTCTACACAAAATTCGTACAGTGTTTCCGAGTGATTTATAAATATTTGACGTATAAAAATCGGTGGGTGAAAGAAGTTGTGGGCTCAACAGGGGGTCAACTTAGGGGTCAATATTTGCTAAAATTTTGTAGGGACAAGATTTTAAATTTCTGTTAATGTTCTGTTAAATTAATAAAGAGCTTAAAAAGTTAAGTGGAGGTCACAAATATCAGATTTAGCACTTTCTCCACTTTGAAAAAAGTTGTCCCCTAAAAAGTTGAGGGTCAACTCGACTATGATTACCGCCAATATAAAAATTAGTCGGAACCAGTGTTTCCGAAAATAACACTTAACACTTTGCATTTAACACTTAACACACACCTTTTTTCATATATTTTGTTTTCTTATCTCAGATGTTTTTACATCATCTTGTAGCTGAGATTTTTCTCTATCGATTGAGTGGTCAAACACACCGGTTAAAAATAATTTTTGAGGAAATCATCACACCAAGTGTTTAAAGTGTTTTTTTTAAACACTTAGTGTGATTCTGTCAAAAATATTATAACTAAGGCATTTGACCACTTAATTGATAGAGAAAAATCTCAGCTACAAGATGATGTAAAAACATGTGAGATAAGAAAACAAAATATATGAAGAAAAGGTGTGTGTTAAGTGTTAAATGCAAAGTGTTATTTTCGGAAACACTGGTCGGAACAAAGAGTGCTTTTAGTCAAAAAAAGTATTGTCCCAAAAAATTGCACTACAGTCAACCCTCGATACAACGATACCCTCTATATAACGATACTCCTGTACAGATTTGGTCGGTTCTGATAAAGAATGGTAAAGACTAGACCCTCGATACAACGATACCTCAATACAACGATACCCTTGATATAACGATACCCAGGGCCGGTCCCTTATGGTATCGTTGTATCGAGGGTTGACTGTAATAAAAGTATCGGCACCTTCAAAAATCAACCACATTTTCAGCCGGAACAATGACACTTTCACTCACATTTTACGTAGTGCTTCCAAAACTTCTTGCAAGTTTTGCCAATCGAATGGTTCTTCTATTGGCACCACCTTTTGCAGCCTTCGCTCTAGCATTTGTTATATTCTTTTTGGCTGGCAAGTCTTCTAAGGTCACTAATTTTTCATATAGTTCTATTCGATTTCCAGCATATCAAATGTCCAGCATATCCGAGCGGATTCCAAAGAGCTGTCTTCTTTACAATTTTGCCTACTCCACCCACAGTGAAGCATTTGCATTCGTTGTTGGTTGGAGCCAACTGATGGACTGGTTGGCTATATTGACTGTTCTGGTGCACACTATTTCGGACAGTGTGGTATGTAGACCCGATTACCGTATTTCGTCTATTAACTCCCCTTCCCCAAAGTGGGACTTTTGTATTTTATGTCATTGCCTATCGACCCATTTTTAATGGATTTTTGAGCATGTAGCATACTAAAATGTAGCCCAGATTCCCAGCTAGATTTTGGTAGGTTACATGCTCAAGAGTCTATTTTAAAAAGTGGGTCAATAGGCAATGCCATAAAATTCAAAAGTCCCACTTTGGGGAGGGGAATTCATAGAGGAAATACGGTATGCACACAATTTACTTTTTGTACAATATAATTTTTTTATTAGAATCTGCTTTTTCACAATATCATTGAAGACAACCTGAAAATGGACTGGTTGAGGTATGAAAATGTGTTTGACCCATCATCACCATATCAAATGTCCAATGTTGTGCACCCTCTTGACTGGTTTGCGTTGCTGATTGTTCTGATTTCTGGGGCTATTCTTTGCTGCAGTTTACGGGTTGGTTTTGCGTTGGTATATTGTCTAAATAAAAAAATACTGGAGTCAAACTTTTATGATCCTCTTCCCATCAGACCAGTCTAGAACAGACTAAATCAACAAGGAATAATCATTATGACCCTCATGATTGTGACCCGCAATTTGGGTTCGTAGCCTGGTAGGGAATCTCCCTTAAAGGAGGACAGAGTTCTAGGGGTAGGGGGGGATATTTTGACTAGAAAATGGGATTTTTCAAACCTCAGTTAATTTTATTTTTCTTTCTAACCTCTTGTTTTTTTCACACCATGAGATTTCTGAAACAGTTCCGAAAAATACCAGCACGCTCTTGAATTGGACCAAAGCAAAAGCAAGAATTATTTCGAAATTTTGATCTGATGTGTTTTCCGTCGGGTGGATTCACGATATTATCGCTTGGTGTGAAAAAAAAGATATTAGAAACAAAATTAACTGAGGTTCGAAAAATCCCATTTTCTAGTCAAAATACCCCCTCCCCTGAAGTCTGTCCTCCTTTAAAGGGCCATAGTTTTCGCGCGCAGCGGCATGTGCAAAATTTGAATTGGCGGGAGACAGTTTTCTCTCTTCTCGCACTCTACTGTTTTGAATCGTTCGAACGACTCGTTTTTTTGGGTTGAAAAATAATTCCCGTGGGGAGTTAATAGGTTATCCAATAAGGTTATCCATCAGGGATGAGCATCGATTATAGTGAGGCTCGAGGTTCAGCTATATATTTACATTGTAGGTGTTGGTGACCATCTCTGTAGTATTCCTAATTTCCGCCCTGTTCACAGTCACCAGCACTACAGTTGTTGCCTTGCTTCACAATGTCGCCCATCTTCGGGTCAACTATTTGGACGTTCCTGAAAGCTTTGATGAGGTAAAATATGTGCATACATTTAAAGTCTTGAAAATTTTTTAAAAATTTCAGTTATTAAATTCCTGCTCTTTTTTCCTTCTCGGCTTTCTGGCAATCGAATCGTTGAGCTTTTTGGCGGATGAAACTGAGCAACCGGGCAAAGTGTTCCCTTCAGTGTTCAAGTGTTCAGTCAAATGCAATTGCTTGGTCTCTTTCTTGGCGCTGCTCTCCTTCTTCCCGTTCATCTATAGAATTGCTTTCACTGAGGATACTTTGCTCCCAGTGGTATTCAATTCTATCAGCATATTCTCGGCCAGGTGGGTCTGGACTAGAAATACAGAATCTGTAAGGATAGATCATCTAGTAAGATATCGAAATTTTATGAAATACCGTATTTTCTCTATTAGAAGGGCAGTCTCTAGTAGACGGGCACCCCCTCATTTTTTGACCAGGATTTCAGAGTCAAGGCCATTTTTGATTAACAATTTCGCGATTTTTAGGGGTTGAAAAATAGACGGGCACGCCCTTCTAACAAAGAAAATACGGTATTAAGTTGTCTGGAAAGTCCGAGTCCCTTTTTTCAAGCTAAGTTTTTGTGGCATTTTGTTTTTCTGTAGATTTTATAAACATTCTTCTGAAGTTGACTGACGTAGCTGACATTCTTAGTTACAAAATAAGTGATCAACTTTGAAAAAATCTTCATAAAATCTGTGGAAAAAAACACACTGGCAGAAAAACTTGGTTTGGAAAAAGAGGCGCGGAATTTCTGGAAAACCTAATATTTGCAGATTCAGTGTTTTTATTCAGTTTTGGAGCACAATCTAGCTGTTCATTTTCAGATATCTGATGAATGTAGGCTCGATATGTGGACTAGCCTCCGCCGTGCTGTGTGCCTTCCTTCCAACCACTCGTATCATGTGTGCCTTGGCTGAAGATCGACTTCTGCCGTTCCAATCTTCGGAGTGCAAGCTGAACCAACTGCATGGAAAAGGTGGCTCTCCTCGATTGGCTGTTCTGACCACTGTATTTCTCGTCTGTTTGTTGGTGGTCTTAGTGCCCAAGCCCTTGGTAGTCCAGCTGATACCGCTCAACCTCTGTTTTCGTCTCTTTTCACTGGTTAGTTTTGGCTGCATGTCAAGTGTCCCTGCAAATCCATGAATTTTCCTGGAAAACTAATTTATAATTTTATTACAAATTTTAAAATCTTTTTGTTCTCTTCTTTTTTAGACCAGTATGTAGCCCTCAATCTCAGCTTTTTAACAAGCTTTTAACTGTCTATATGAGATTTTGAAAAAATAGATGAAAAGATCTTTGAATATAGCAACTTTTTTCAAAAAATTGGTCCATTCGCAGAATTATTCTGCATTTTTTAAAATCTCATTTGGTCAGTTGATAGTATTTTAGAAAGCTGAGATCCAGGGCTACACGCTGGTCAAAAAAATTAAAAGATGATTAGAAAATTGCCTAGAACAAGAGACTTAAGAAATTGGCAGGGAAAATTCATTAACTTGCTAGGAAAATTCACGGATTTGCCGAGAGTTTTCGATTTGATCCGTTTGTTTTTATCGTAAACTATATTTCTGGATCAAAGATAGCCGTTTCAGGCATATCTAGTCTTCAAGTCCAATTTCGCCTCTGAAAAGTCATCTCAGTTGGAGACACAATCACTGCCCGCCAAATACAATCGAATGAGGCACTGTGGTGTGTCTTCAATGACCAACTCCAACTCAGCCGCCTCCAGCTGTTCAGATGTGGAAGATGGGCGTTCAGAGTTCTCTTCTAATGCTGACATAGATGATGAGGGCATGCGTCTTTTTGAGCAAATGTGCCAGCTGACCAATCTCACAAACTGTCAAAATTGTAACTATGGTGCCATTGGAGAGGTTTGTTGTTGTTAATTCCGGCGTCTTTTGTTAATATAATGTCTATTTTAGTCAACTGAATCTTCCGGTTTGCTAGTACCACCACCTGGTCATTCAAACAACAATTTGCCTCATAATTATTGCGCTATTTCACAGGTGAAATTTTTTGGGTATGAACAAGTTTACTTATTTTTTGCAGCTTGTATTTCTCAAAATCTGGTTTCACAGATCGACTCAGCTTACGTTGAGAATTTTCTTCCTAAATTTGCTCTTTCCCCCTGTGCTTTATGCCAGATTCATCTGGACTTTGGGGTAGTCAAAGGCCCAAACCACAGGGACCACGGGCAGATTGTGGTTTATCATTATTCACTAAATACATTCTCATTAAAAATAAGTCGATCTGTAAAAATATATTTTCAAAAAACGACCTATGAAAAAAGTTATGAGCAAGAGAAAGTAGCTGAAATTTTTGCGATGCTTACTAACACATTTTTTTGCAAGACGTTTAAAAAATTGCAAAATCAATTTGGTCACCTTTCAATGTTTTAAAAAGTAACGAAAAAATCGAAAATGCATAGAAGCACGTTTTTTCTATCTTAGATTTTTTTGAATAAATAATTTTGAATGTCTGGCACTTTTTATTCTCTGGTTCGAATTTGAATTCCGCTCAAGACAATAAATATTTGAGTTTTGAAATTTGAATATTTATTGTCTTGAGCGGAATTCAAAAATTGACAGTGAGTTAGATATTTGAAAGGCAGTTTTTCGAGGAAATCGACTACGCTGAACATGAATCCGGTGTCAAAATTAAATGGTTGACTAGCAAAAAAAAAAGTTTTATCCAAATCGTTTTTAAAAGAAAATTTTCTTCATAATTGTTAAATTGAATTTCTAACCTTTCATTTGTGTGTTGACGAGCTTTTTTGGTAGCAAAAGATCGCGGAGGAGTTGCTCTTTCTTTTAAACATAAAAACTTGAAAATTAAACCACAGAACAAAAAGTGCCGGACATAATTTATTCAAAAAAATCATACTGACTCCCAGCCAAAGTATGTCGAACCTAAAAAGCAAAAATTACCCGCAAAAAAACCTTTTTCGCAAAGAAGATCGGTGTAGAAATGATCAGCACAAAATTCTGAGCAAGGCGCTCACTTTAGTACAAACACCTAGTGTTAAAAAATTAAAAATCTGGTATTTTATTCTTTCCTGATCATCCTGATATTTGGTAAAAACACAAAAACCGAAAAAATTATTTAGAAACCACGTTTATCCGCTAGCACTTTTAAATTTCTCCGTAATTTCAGAACCGACACTTGACTAGAATGCACAACTGCCTGACCTCACCATGTGCATCGAGTCTCCAAATTTCAGCCGCATGCGGCCCATCCACTAATCGACCCCGCTTCCACATATACGATACCAAAAGTGTATGTGCTAATCTAGACATGGCAGCGGCAGGTGTTGTTGGTCCAGAGTATTATCAAAACACATACTCCTGCACTTCCCTTCCTGGTGACACTTTCACGGATGCTGAGAGTGCTGAAAAAACTGCTCACAAATTGCTTACTAGTTTTGTGATCCTGACTGTGTTGGTGGCCATTTCACACAAGATTTTACGGGAAACAGTCCGTTTTTTACAGCAATTTTTTTTCATAGTCAACTATATGGCTGCCAGATGTTCTTTTTTTGAATGGGCTCCTATGAAGTGAAGTGAATTTTTTTAGAAGCTAAGAGCAAAGTGTAGTCTTATTTTCTTTAAAATTTTAGAAAATTCGATGGCGCCAATTCAAAAAAATATATATCTGGCAGTTACCGTATTTCTTCTAATAAACGAGCATGCCCGTTCCAATCACATCCTAGGTTGCCCGTTTATTGGAGACTGCCCGCTTATTTTTCCGATCAAAATTTAGTACTTCTTGAGTTCAATTCCCTCCTTAATTTTTGAAGAGTGACTCGAAAACACGTTTGAAGCTTAAATTTTTTTACTGATTAATACAAGAAACATTTCTAAACACTTTCTAATCTGAAAATTTAAAATTTTTTCCAAAATTGTCTTCTACTCCTCAAAGGTAGATGGTCTTCTAGGTACTTCAAGATCATATTTCAGTTGTTTATCACATTTAAGCTCAGATTTAGGCAAGGGGAGCCCAGCGCATCTTAGGACGGACCCAAACATGTATCCTTAACTACAAAAAACTACTAAAAAATGAAGGAGTTCGTCCTAACATACGCTGGTCTACCCTTCCCTAATCCTAGATGTGATAAATTGCTGTAATTGAGTCCTGAATTACCTAAAAAGACCATTTATTTGAAAAAAGACCATCTTTGAGAAGCTGAAGAAAATTTTGGAAAAAGTTTAAATTTTTGGATTAGAAACTGTTTAGAAATGTTTGTTGTATCGTATAAAGCAGAAAAAAGAAGTTTAAAACATGGTTTCGGTCACTTTTTTGAAAATCAGGGGGTTGAATCCTAAGAAGCACCCAAAATTATTCATGAACGAACAACAAAAAATGGTAAACATTCAGCAAAAGTGGTAGGGTGCCCGTTTATTGGCAGGAATTCGTTATCTGTGTTGTGCCCGAAAACGTGTTTTGACCACTTTTTCAGCCGTTTTAGCATGATTAAAGTGTAGAAAAAGAGTTTTTAAGTGGGGCTCGATAGTTTTTCAAAAAAAAATTTTTTGACTTTTTGACCAAAAAAACTGCAACATAGAAAAACTACAAAAATGAAAATTTTGGTCAAAAAGTCAATTTTCGGTAAAAAAATTTTGTTTTGAAAAATTATCGAGCCTCACCTAAAAACTCTTTTTCTACACTTTAATCATGCTAAAATGACTGAAAAAGTGGTCAAAACACGTTTTTGGGCACAACACAGATTCCAAACTTTAGCCCGTTTATTGGAGACTGCCCGTTTATTTTCCAATCACCTCCATGGTTCCCCCCATTTATTAGAGACTGCCCGACTATTGGAAACTGCCCGTTTATTAGAAGAAATACGGTAACTATAATATTGTCTGATTACGAAATTTGTGGACAACCTAATATTTTAGAACGAGTACGTGCCTATCCTTGCACTCATTTCTGCCGTCTTGGGCTTTCTTCTGTCTCTAGTGATTACAGTGCAGATATTCAGACTAAAGACTGAGGATAAGTACGGCTTTGCAGCCAATAATGTGAGCAGCAAACCGCCGGAAGAGACCAGGAAAAGGAGTAGATGGCAGTGTGTCGGCTGTTTGTTGTGCATGTTCCTGTTGATCCAATTGCTCTTCCAATTTCCTTTGATCAAATATATGTTGGTTACGGGATGGATATGCTTTGGTAAGTAAACTTGTCGCTGCTGTAATTATTGGCTTTTTTTAGGATTCGTGATGTATTCCATAAGTGTGTGCAAGAAGACTGTTTAATCTGTATACAGTCGAGTCTCCATTTTACAGCCCTCAAGTTCATTTCCGACAATATTTTACCCCGATTTTTTAAGTCTTTTGCCAGTTGTATCTGGTCAGTCTAGTCCGAAATATCGCAAGGATTCCGATTTTGCCGCACCTTTTTGAAAAATGCGTCAATTTCGCAATCTAGACTCACAACACTCAATTTAAGGTACACCCTTTTGAAATTCAGGTTTGATTTATATCTTATGTTGCGGTTCTAGATGGCAGAACTGACCTGTTCCTCAAAAACAACTGGCAAGATCGGAACCCTTGGTATTTTAGGATTGGAATGACGATCAGAAGACTTCAGAAGACCATCGGGATAAAAAGTGTCGGGCCCTGGGCGGAAACGAAGTTGATGGGTTCACACTAAATCGAGACTCCACTGTACGAAAAAATTTAAAAAGTATGCCGGTATGCAGTGCAAATAAACTTATTTATTAATAAATTGCAAAGTACAAAAAAACTAGACCAGCTAAAAAATATACAATCCTCAGAAATAACCAACTTCACTTTCGATTTTTTAATGCAAGCTGGTATGATAACGGTCATTTAACCACGGCCACGTGGTTAAATGACCATCTTCTTTCTTCATACTTACTATAGCGCTGTTTTCTGTCTGTCAGGACGCGGACTTTTTTTGGACTCCGAACCCAATTTTGAGCTATTTTTTGTAAGGAAGTCAGTGTTGGGGTTTCAATATGGTGAAAACTAGAGAACATCAGCTACAATATGAGCTATCAATCATTAGATTGTAAAAAGTGTAAAGGGTCAAACTGGCCCGGTTGGACAAGCTCAGAACTCAGTGGCTTTGTGAGTGGAATTTTGCATGGAATTTCGAATTCAAACCCCATTTCGAGCTATTTTGTTTAAGAAAGTCAGTGTTGAAATTACCTGATGGTGGAAACGAGAAAATCTCAGCTACAAAATGAGCTATCAACCAGTACATTATGAAAAGTGTGAAGAGTCAAAGTGGCCCGGACAAGTTGAAGACTCAATGGTTTTCTATTTAGATTTTTGCATGGAATTTCGACTTCTAACCCTATTTTTTGTCAGAAAGTTAATGTTAGTCTTTTAAGATGGTAAAAATTAAAGATCCTCGGAGTCGGGAAATACACAGGAGAGGTGTACTCAGTTTGTGGTAGCCAGGCGGTGGGGACTACCCAAGAGGGGATACTCAGGTTGTGGTAGAATAGGAGAGGTTAGGTGGTTGTACCCGAGGAGACCCAGGAGACGATAATCAATAGAGAGTACCCAGGAGAGGAGACCCACGTGGGGGCTCACAGGTGGGGGTAATGAGATAGTGCTACTCAGGTAGCCGTAACAAAGTGGTGATACCTAGGTCGGGCCCAGGTGGTTGTACTCAGGTAGTGGTACTAGTAAAGGCGGGGGTAATACGAGTGTTACCCAAGGGCTGGGGAATCGAAGCCAGAACAACTCCTAGACCTGCCGTGTTTACTCACAGCATCACCAGTACACAAGGAAACAGACTTTATTAACACTGGGCAGGTTACAACAGAAAATAACAAACTATTGGATACTGTTGACCCTGGAGACAGAAGCGCTGGATAGGAGTCTTCATCATTAGAGATGATGACGGGACGGGACGAGACGGGACAATTCCGTCCCGTCCCGTTAATTTTAGAGAATCGTCCCGTCCCGGAATCCCGCCCGGAAATTTTTTGGCACCTGTCCCGTCCCCGTGTCCCGTCTCGAAAAAATTCAATTTTTCAACAACTACCTTCAACTTGTAATTACAGTCAACTAGAGATGATGACGGGACGGGGACGGGACAATTCCGTCCCGTCCCGTTAATTTTAGAGAATCGTCCCGTCCCGGAATCTCGCCCGGAAATTTTTCGGCACCTGTCTCGTCCCGGTGTCCAGTCCAGAAATTTTTAAATTTGAATTCTGACCCGTCCCGTCCCGAAAAGGTCAAGCCATCATCTCTATTCATCATCATCACTGGGGTCGTCTTTATAGCAAGATCGGATAAGCGCTGGCACTGAGTTAGAGCTGGAGGCAGATTGAGGTGCTGGAGAGGACCCATAGGACGGAGCTTCTGGCTTTGACCACAACCATTTCCACCCAGGAAAAAATATTTGACTAGCGGCGGAAAATAAAACCATGCTAGAGACAGAACGGCTTGGAGACACAATGGACCATCGGAGCATCATAGGAGCTAACTTCATCCTGGAAAATATAAGCGCTGGCCAGAGCGAGTTCTTGAAGAATCTGCTCGTATCTCGATTGAGAAATTTTAATACTGGATAGATCGGAGATTTGCTCCCTATAGTACTTGCCAAGTTTGAATAATAAACACTGGAACGAGTCTGTGACTCAACGCTGGACTCAGCTCCGAAGCAATACTGTCTGCCTTAAGGCCACCAAAAAGAAGACTAACCCGTCTTATTGACGGGCTAGACGACCTTTTAGTCACCTTTGATGTTCTTCAATTTTCTCAAGACTTGCTTGATCCACAACGGATCGAGCAGTTGGAGGATATCGTGGACGAAATTGAGGAACAAATAAATCGCTTCTACAAAGCTATTCAAAGCGTTGAAGAAAACAACGCCCGTTGGATCAACTTTATCAGTGAAATCACTGATGATGTATAAAGGCCTGAGCCCTTAAAAAAGGCAATTCAGAACAGGCAAATGTTGCTCTTCTGAGAAGGCATCTAATGCTTCTGCTCTCAAACTACAATGACTATTGCACATACCGTAAAACCTCTATTAAACGCCCCCTACAGTTAACTATTTTCAAATTTGTTTTGCTTTTTTAACCCCAACATTGTTTATTTTTTAAAACGTATGACAACTCATTTTGTAGAATTTGGAAAGATCTACAAAATTAGTCGTCGTACGCTTTAAAATATAAACCAGTGTTTCCATTTGAGCTCAAATGAGCACTTGATTTGATGTGATTTTGATGTGATGCATGCCATCATAATCACATCAAGTGAAAATTTTTTGTGACACATCACATCAAGATCACATCAAGTGAAAATTTTTGTGACACATCACATCAAGTGAAAATTTTTGTGACACATCACATCAAGATCACATCGAGTGAAAATTTTGTGACACATCACATCAAGATCACATCAAGTGAAAATTTTTGTGACACATCACATCAAGCAGACAAGTGGCTATTGGTCTCAGGCAGTTTCGGGGCTGTTTCCCGCGAATATCTCATATCATATCTAGAAATGACCTCCCTGAAGTAATCGTGGCTAAGTACAAAGGAAAGGACGTGCGTATTTCTCGCCTCGCTGAAGTAAAAATGCTCCATCCTTACTGGTCCTTTGTGCAACTAGTAAGTGAAGATGGCGGAGAGGAGCGTGTCTTCTACAAGTGTCGGAATTGTCCCTCTCTGCTAAGCAAGGAATCCACAACGACTACGGTCATATACAATCATCTCGTGAGTGTAACTTTACTAGCTGATTATCAGATAGATCATACAATTATTTTGAGGAAACACAACACGTCATCATATCACGTGTTTCGAAATTCTATTAATTTTGTGTGACACATGAAATCAAAACAAATCTTGATCAAGTGAAAAATTTTGTGATACATCACATCAAGATCACATCAAGTGAAATTTTTTGTGCACATCACATCAAAATCACATCAAGTGAAAATTTTTGTGACACATCACATCAAAATCACATCAAGTGAAAAATTATTGTGACACATCACATCAAAATCACATCAAGTGAAAATTTTTTGTGACACATCACATCAAAATCACATCAAGTGGGAAAAAACCACATCATGGAAACACTGATATAAACAATGTTGAAGTTGAAAAAGCAAAACAAATTTTAAAATGATTAACTGTAGGGGGGGGGAGGGGGACTGGGGCGTTTAATAGAGGTTTTACGGTATGCAATAGTCTAACTGATCCAAATGAGCATTAGATCAGTAATCGATAGCTTACCATGTGTTGCTCAACCAACATTATGGTATTTATGTCCAACACTCTGATCAAGAGGCTGTCACCTAATACTCTCTTCCAAAGAGTGATGAAAGATGGCCAATAAAATAGAAAGGAGGCTTTAATTTTATTGTCTGTAGATAAGACATGCCCACTCCTCTTGCTGCTATATAAAAGCGACTTCTTCGGCGAAAATCACTTTTTATTCCTAACAAGCAGCTATTCATATTCCTAGCTATGAATTTCCAACGATGCAAGGATGTTCTATAGAGCCTAAGACAGGCTAACTATGCAAGTCATGGCGGCAATTTGGGATTTAGAAGAATATTTGGCTAGCGAAGCTAGCCCAAAATTCACCCCAATGCGTACTCAGGCTACCATGCCTTAATTAACTCATTAAAATAAAAAACGTGGAGGATGAGCTTTAAACTAGTGAAAATAGGTTTTAACCTAAAAATTTCTTTTTTAGAAAACAGAACTTTTGTGTTAACTGTCAATTTTTCTCGAAAAATGCAATAATATGCAAAAGTTATTATCATTATGAGGAAGCCTGCTAAATTCTGCTGAAAATGTGTGGAGGTACTGTTATAAAAATTAAAATCCGCATGATGAAGAAAGAAAATAACCATATTTCAGACTTCCGGCACAGGTCGAACTTTGAATTGGCCATATCTCGATATCCAAATATGAAATTGGCGTTCTGTGCAAAGTAAACTTACTCAGAATTGTTTTCTCTTTCGAATAAGACCAAAACTAAAAATTTCGAAAAAACTGATGGAACAAAAGTTCATATGAAGTGGTTTATTTTTACAGAAAATGCCTTTTAGCAGGTGATAAAGACGTTGTGACAAGGTTACTATTTTAGCATACTCGGTGTCTGCAAAAAAAATTAACTACAACAGATACATTGGAATAGATCTTTTAGAGAGACAAAGTACCTTGATACAGTTAGCATCGTCAAAAATAAGCTCTGAAAACCAAAATTGCCATATTGCAGTACAGTATACAATTGAGACCAACCCGTAATAGCGTCTATCGATGGTGGCGTTATATTGGAGTTGCGCAACATTGAAGGTAGACTGCAAATAGAAAAGCACTATATTTCTAGAAAAACACTATATTTCTAGAAAAACACTATATTTTTGGAAAACACTATATTCACAAAAACATTATATGGCGAAGGGAAGTAGAATTTTCAAAAGCGACAGTGAGAGTTTACCGTTTATGAAAACTGTTTCCCATTTGGCAACAATCCAGTTTTTTAACCTCGGCGCTATCATTTATTAAATTGTTTGCAAAAGGTTCGGTGGTCAAAAGACACAGATCTATCCTTTGCATCCTGCTGTTTCTCCAAAAATTGTATTCTTTACAAACAACTTCAAGTTTGGTTGAAATCGGATTTGTCTTGGCAAGAACAGGCAAAAAAAGAATTTTTCCGGCAGAGTTACTTTTTGAGTTTGAAAAGTGTGGTAATTTTTGACGTTTATTGTGCGGTGGTTGCTCAGATATTTGTGTTGAGGATTCTCCATCAGAATCTTCACATGATTTTTTTGTGCTTTAATCCAGTGACTGAAAAACCGTCACACAGTGGTGGCTCTAGTTTAGATGTGAACAGATCCGGTCACGTCTAGAGAGACAGATTTCTTCTGATAAAAAGAATAGGTTATGAATACTTTTAATCATCCCACACCACATTCAAATGAGATCTCAGAACTATAGGCTTCAGTCCCCGTCAGACTACCCATTTTAGTCCACGCCACCTATAAATTATCACTTCTCTCATTCATTAAAAAAATTTTCAGCAAAAAGAAATATGTCTCAGACGAATATAGCTGCCGAGTTGCGAACTATTGTTGAATTCTTTACTGCTGAGGCTCCAGCACTCAAAGTTACTGCAGAAATGATCAAAACTCCGACCGTAAGTTATTTCATTTTCCGCGCGCAATTACGTAATAACTCTTACTGCTGTTATAGGCCGACAATATTCTTCGCCTTTACTACTTTCTGTGCGATCTGATATTTGACTTTGAAGGACGTGAAATTTTCGACAGCAAAAATGAAGTCTACGGGCGCGCCCTCATGATCATTCGTGTCTTCGATTTTTTGTATGAGTTTTTCTTCCAATCTCAAACCGGACTTATCAAAGATGGCTTATTTAGGAGTGGCCTCTTCACCGACATTCTGGATGGCGAAGGGGACTTTAACTACACAGACCTGCTACTTCCCGAACCTTCCAAGACTCGATATTACCTGGTGCAGCTAATTAGATTTTACAACTTCAAGTGTGAGCGCCAACGTGAAGTGGACATGGTTGCAAATGAATTGGTTGGTTTGCTCATTTTTACCTTGTCATAGCCAAAAACTTAACTGTATTGTTTTCAGGATGAGCGTCGTCGTGATGTGGAAGCAGAGCGGGTCTTCGAAAGCAACACTCAGTCACAGCTGGAGCGTGAGCGTGAAACACAGGAAGGGGTTCGCAAGAAGAAACTCGAAGTAGGTTTATTCTAATTGTTTTTTTGCCATGTACTTTTTAATCTCGCTTACAGTTGACTGCAAGATCCAATGAGCTTGAGAAGGAGTTCAAGAATATCCAGTCGCAGCGAGATGACCTGAAGAGAGAGTTTGAGTCCAAGAAGCAAAGAAGTGAGACTCAGAGGAAGAAGATTGTGGGTTTTGAAAAACTTTCGTCTTTACTAAACAACTTGACCTTTTAATTTAGGAAGATCTCCAATCCGCCATCACTGAAGCCGAAGAAAAAAGCAAACGTTTGGAAATGAATATCGTATCCTCTCCTGATCGCATAGTAAGTGACATCGAAAACATGGAAAAGGAGCTGCAAGACCTGAACAAGAAACAGACCCAAGTGGCGTAAGTTTCCTTACTTTACTACTTTTTTGACTCGTATTCTTTATTTAGTCAGGATTGCCGAAAATTGGAGCGAGATCTTGGAAATCAGTCTGTCTCTAAGCAAATAGTAATTTTTTCTGTGGTATATCTCCTGTCGACTTGTCCAACTTCAGGTGGATCACTTCGTCGATGAGCTGAAGCAGTTGGAACACTTCCAGGATGAGCTCTCTGAATACCGCCGTGTGGAAGATCAAAAGGCCCAAGACCTTAAGGACGTTGAAGTCAAAGCTTTAGCTATGGAGCAGCAATTGGCCGAAATGCAAGCTGAAAATGAGACCAAACTTCGTCAACTAGCCGACAAGCAGCAGATAGATGAGCGCAGCATAGGACTCCTCATACAGGAAAAAGGCCACTTGGAAAGGTTTGAAATCTTATTTTTGGACACTTTTCATGCTCAATATCTTTCTTTCAGCGATCTAAAAGAACTGTCGGTCAGAGTAAAGAAGGCCAAAGAAGAAATGCGCACCTCTCAGCAACACCTCAAAAAGAAAGAAAAGGATTTAGCGACAATCGGTGAGAAGTTTGACGCGGCTGTGGAGAAACTGAAGGAACAGCATGAGCTGATCCAAAATAAGGTTGGTGGTCGAGCATTTGTTTTCAAATTTTTAATTCTTAACTTCGAAATTTCAGGTTGACAGAGAAGAGAAGATTGTGCAGGACACCTTGAAGAAAGCAGCCATCTTTGCTAGTACTCAGAATTTCCAGTAAATTATGTGATGTTTGTTTTGACGTAATAATGAAGTACTTTTCGTCGAAGTCTTGTTCATATTTTAAATTATGAGTTGATTTAGTTGATTCTGTCACTCTAAGGAATGGCGTTAAAATTTGGGTGCGTACCGTTTCCCCCCTAAAGGGACGTTTCCCGAAAAGAAAGAAAAAGATTTTTGGATGACGGAGCATAAATTGAAACTTTTTTTATTGTAGGATAGAATATAAACAAACTAACGATGAACAGTTAATGAGGAACAAAAATTAAAGAAACAACAGTAAACGAATAACAGTCATTTCAGCACAAGGGACCACAGGCGCCTATCGGCGCCTCTATAGTATTTCGAAATTTCAATGAGGGGATATGACTTCATTCATAAAAATAGGTATATCTCAAACTCATTTTTTTAGAACTCATTTTTTTCGCCTGTTCTTTTTTTAAAACGAAAGCTGACATTCTGGGGAACACGATGGTATTGGCGACAAAAGTGATTTCGCTATCTACGACCCGTTCTGGCCTTCGAAGAAAAAAGACGTTACCCACCCACCCACACATGCCAAATACTATAAGATATTAATCTTCCATCACATAGTTGTTGGCAATCCCTTTGAGGTATTCTTCGGTGTTTCTGATGGCATAGGACTGGACGATTCTAAAAATGCGAGCGTCAGCATCTTTGTAGATGGTGCGCTTTCCTTTTGCTTGCTTCTCTGCCTTGCTGCACCGTTTTGAGACCATTGATGAAATTCCAGAGACCGGGATGGCACAAGTTGAGTTTTGATTGGATTCGATGATTGGCAGCCTATGCATAGTTGTTTGTGCGATAATCCACATTAAGAGTTCTTTCATAGACGCTCCAGAGCGAGTGCGCAAATTTTTGTTCAGTGATGATTTCTCGAGTGCCTGTTCTGATGACTGACCCTAAAAAAGCGATCTATCAACTATTATAAGAAAAAGAAATCTAACCAATGTAATTCTTTTGAAAGTAGAGCATCAAAGGTTCGAGCTCCAGTGGCATCAGTTCCCACAACTCATCAAAGGCTTAGAACAAGTCATCTGAAGGCACGGAAGCCATTGCTGTGATCATACCTGTAAGAAAAGACAATGACTCACGGCATGTGACTGCAAACTCTGTGTCTTTATCGTAGCAACTTTTCAAGTGGTGCTTACCCAGTTTGTTTTTCATATTCTGCACCAGGTGGAAGAAGCAGCCCCAGATTTGAAGAGGTTGAACTTGTGGACCAGCGGCGGCTTGACCATCTTCAGTTAGAACCTCATTTGAAAACTTTGTTCGGAGCGAGTTGATGACGGCCTGCTCGAAATCGATGGACACACTTGATGGATGGAACTTGGGCGACATCTCTCGGATAATTTGGAACATTTACTCATAGCTGGCTTGCGACTTGTCCGGCAGAAGAACGTAGAGAACCCGAAACACAAATCCATCGCGTTCAGCGAGAATGACGTAGACATATATTATGGATTAGAAGAGTGATTAGAAAAGAGTAAAAAAGTACCTGGGAGAACAGATCCGGGGTGACGGAGAATGTTCCATCCATAAAGACAATTTTCATTCGGCCGCAGCATGACTTGTTTTCGCTGCGACCAAAGATAAGGATCCTGAAATATTTTAAACATTATTATTATCATTATTTGCAAAGTCGTACAAGTATACCTTTTTCCATTTACATCCGCTTCATCAGCCAATAAAAAGACATCCGGCTCATTCATCGCAAATTGGTAATTCTTGTAGCCAGCCGACAAGGCCACTTTTCTCTGGACCACTTTTCGCTTTGCACTTTTGTTGACTTTGGCCAGCACAGCTTCCGGAAATTGTCGGACCATTTGGTTGAAAATTTGTGATGACGTCTAGGGAGCGGAGAGGTTAGATCAAATAAAATAAATGTAAACCAACCTCCATAGTTTCAGCTGCCTTCTGCTTGATTTGATTGTTAAGCATGCGCATAGGAACCGCCCAAGCTGACTTGTCGTGATTATGGATTCCCTTGCTTTTGAGAACTGTTCCGGTTTCAGAGTTTGTGCTCACACCAGCTTTGCATCTACATTCATCCGCCTTGACGCATTCTCAATAAATTGTCTGCTTGTGCTGCTTGTTTTTCCAGAAAAGATGATTGTCGTGAGTGAGAACATCGCGGACTTTTTTTGATTTGACGAAGTCCTGAATGGAAAAAGGTAAATCTCGTGAGCAAAATATAATTAGTAAGTTAAACCGGTTGGATAACATCTACCGCCATTTCGGGATTAGGCTCGGCTTGCTCTGCATCTGCTTGCTCAGGATCGATAGGCGAGGCCAGCAGCTCTTGCTGAATAGTAGCCATCATTCACTTCCGCCAGCACTTCTCGGATCATTGCAATAGCTATCCAAAAATCTACCTGAATATGAAATTAGTTTCTTTTCGGGGAAACGTCCTTTTCCGGGAAACGTCCTTTTCGGGGAAACGGCCTTTTCGGGGAAACGACCTTTCGGGGAAACGGCATTTTTGGGGAAACGTCCTTTCGGGGAAACGTCCGTGTCCCTTAAAATTTGGGTAGTTTCCTCACTAATGCATCATTTACTGTTCGGAGTATTGCGGTTCAATATTATGGCAATTTTATTCGACAATCGGAAAATTCAAAACCGTATAATTTAACGAAGGATAATTCATCAAAAATTTTTTTTAACAGGCGAAGTTTTTACCATAGATTTTTTGCACACCCGAATTATTAAACCGTGATAAAAAAAAGCTACTAAATCTTCGCATTTTCAGGTTTTTCATTTTTGTGAAGTGTATTTGACTGCGAATCTTAGGTCGCTTATTTTGAAGGAGGCTATGCAATCAGCGCTGTGACCCCGTGCGTCAAGAATGCTTTGTCGCCTACACTCCAATTTTTTGGAATTCAGAGAGATCGGTCTGTGATTATCTACGAAGGTAGCTTTTACTTATACTTGCATAAACATTTTCGGCTTCGGGCTAGGTATTTTACTAAAGTCATGATCCAAAGTAAAAGGATGGAGCTGTTTAGAGCGAATATAGATGCTGCCAGTATACTGCCAAGGATTTGTGCTCTAAGCGTCTGCAGATAAGAAATGGTCACTTTCTGAAAGAGGCAACTGAGGATCGAAGCGAAGGAAAAGCACAACTGGAAAAAGGTAAATAAAGAATTTCATAAAATCTGACAGTCTTAAAATCTATTGATATTAAAGGATATGGCAGAAACATTTCAAACGTTTTTTGCTATTTTTAACAGCTTATTCTCAAGCTCATTTTTAGATCACCACTGGTTGAACTGCTGAACTCAATCATTCGCTTAAAATCGTTAAAGAAATGGAAGTGAAACTGGCTTAAGACTTGCTAAGGAAAGGTTGCGAAGCTTCCACATCGCCAATGAGAATAAGATGAAGTTGGAGCTTGAGTCTTATGAACAAAATCCCATATCGGTTAGATTCTTCACTCTCTGTTCATCCACTCCAATTATTATATCACTTTCAGATATTGAATAGGCGCGGATGTGAAGTCAAGAATAAGAACGATCTGCTAGATTGGGACGATTAAGAAAATTTTCTCGCAATTCTCGCTTCGAGGTGTGTCTGTGGTCAAATTTATCATCAATTTTGGCAATAGTGCCCTTGTGATCCCTTTGCTATTTTGCCTTGATAGTTGGCCCCAATGGCACTAGTGCTTCAATTTTTTACATGTGCTGAAATTTTAGGGTTGACGAGATTTAGTAGAAGAAATTCAAGCCAGCTACAAAAAAAACCAAGAATGGGATGGGCGATATCTTAGATTGCGAAAGCACTTCTCTGTAGGACTCGCTGTGGACTGGACCATCTGACGGTGGTTCTGGTATGGGTCTCAAAGTGACTGATGCTCTTCAATTGAACTCTGGCGAGAGTGTAGGTACTTTAATCTTTTGCGGCTCTATCACCTATAAATTTTAGAAGAGACATGGCAAGCGCTCCAAGTTAAAATCATGTGTACTTAATAACGAGAAAAATGCGAAAAAGCTTGCAAAGCCAATACTAACTATCAACGAGAATATTCCTATTTTGGTTCCAGAAGAAAATCGAAACAAGAGTGGCTGGAACAAACTGGATGGGCAGAACCCAAACTACAGGGGGACCTTGTAAATCTCTGTAAAAATCGTGTTTTTGACAATATGCACCAAAAAAATATTGTCGGCGAGAAAAATCGATTGACGAAAACAGAATTTCGAAAGTCGCTGTTTAAAAAAAGTTACGGCCATTTCAAAACCCTAAATTTTTTTGACACACCCTTTATTTTATGATTATCTAATAAAAAAGTAAGATTAACGTAAGTCGGAATTTTTTTTTGGTTAAAAGCCTTGGATTAAAGCCACTCACATTAACGTCAGTTCAGATTAACGTCACCTCAGGCTCGGTCATTTGAGGTGTCGTTAATCCGAGTCGCGACTGTACCAGCCAATCTTCAATATTCTACGGCAAAATGTCGTGACTTTTTGTGCCAGAAAGAAGTTCTTTGGAAATGTCCCTTCCATAGTGAGCCTATTTTCATAGTTGCCGGTGCAGTCAATCCCCACAGTGTCCACTAAGGAGAGTGTCGACTGTATGAAAAGAGATGCTTGGTAAAGTGATGCAAAAAATTTACTGGATATAATAAAATATCTTCTGCGAAGCTTTTGTTCATGTTCTAATTTGTGAGGTGGTTAGAATTTTTATATGTTCAGCATTAGAGCTAGCTTCAGGATGGGCTCAAAAAACACTAAAAATTGATAAAAGGGAAAAATTAAAAAAATGTCCAATAAAACCACTAAGGCTATGTTCACAATGTAGAGGCAAAGCGCCTTTTGAGCGCCTTTTAATTTTTAGATCTGATATTTTGTGTTTTTAAGTCTTGGTACCAAATTGTAGCCTTGAATGTCAGCTACATTTTAGTACCAAAACTTCTACAAAAACGAAAAACTTTTAGAATATAATTTTGAAGGGGGGTCTATAAAACATGAGAAAAGGAGTAATAAATAGAGTGTGCAGCCACTGGGAATCAAACTTGCGAGTTCAAAAATATTCGCAACTCGATGTGCACCCCCTTTAAAGGGGCATGCCCACGCTAATAAGAGGTGGTGCCCGGGAATTTAAAATTTTTTCCTTCTCATTGAACCTCTGTACGGGTTTTTCAACTTGGTTTGTAACAAAACTGTACCTAAAATTAAATTCTAGGCCTTGTTTTGTTAGAAACCAAGTTGTAAAATCCGTACAGAAGTTCAATAATCGGGCACCACCTCTTATTAGCGTGGGCATGCCCCTTTAAAAGGCGCTCACTCTCACACGTTTTTTATGGGGGAAACTTATTTTTGTCGCCGCAAGGGTTTTTTCTTTATGTAAAAATTTTTCTGTTTAATACAAAAAGTTATTTTCGTCTTGAATTTTTTTAAGAAAATTTTAGATATGAAAATTGAAAGGTGCTCACTTTGCCTCTACATTGTGAACGTAGCCTAAACATCTACGGACCAAATTCCTCCACTATTTTTTAAAACATTTTTTCTCCCTGTTTTTCCGATCATTTTTACCAATTTTTCTGTCCATTTCTTGGTCAAATATATTTATAAAAATATTTTTTTGATTTAAAATTATTATTTAATCACTTATAGATATATTCAATTTTTCGGTCTAGTAAATAAAATTTCAACTAATATTCACTATATCAAACACTAGATATAAATCATGTCTGTTTGTGTGTATTTTGACCAAATTTCTAATCAAAGAACATCCAGCTAGCTGTTGACCAAAGAGATAAATAGAAAAAAAACAAAGGAGTCCTCCGCTCTTGATAATCACACAGCCTCAAAGTGGATTGGGACTCAATCCCGAAATATTTAATCAGACCGGTTGCTGGAGGAACAAAAAAGAACAGCTAATCCAATAAAGCCCACACACCGGAACTCAAATGACTGAAGTAATGTGTGGCTATAAAAAGAAGAATCTTCAAAGCCATTTTGTAAACTTCACATTTTACCTGTTGTTGAGAGTATTGCAGTAAATTTTGATTTGTCTCTGCGTTCAAGTTTGCAAAGGTGCAACAAATGCTACGAAATTTCGACTATTGTTGGTGAATTGCACTTTTGGATTGGATTACTGTTTAGGGCCGCTGGTCTGATTCATTTTGAGGATGGATCTATAAATCAAGTTGAAAAAACGCAAACAAAACAGCTCTGTCTGCATAAAATAACATACGAGCAACTTATTTGTAATATAAAGCGCCTCCAAACCGACTTTATTTATTTTGTCTGAATTTTGGCCTTTTAAATTTATTTTTAATACTTTCTGTTATATGTTTTTTTTTCTGATTCAGCAAAAACAGCCAGCTCATCCTGATGCAGATTTTGCCCCATAATTCTGACCAAGCTTCGTCAACTGTAGAACTTCTCGTATATTTTACGAAAAATTCTACAGTTATTAATCTACAGTCATCGACGGGGCAAAATCTGACTTAGGATGAGTGGGTGATCATCCTAAGTCAGAAATATAAAAAAGTTTATTTGTAGGCGCTTTATATATTTTTATAGAGGGCAATATATTTTTCTGCCTAATTTTATATTGACCATTTATTATTTATGCCTTAATTTTTTTTTAATTTTTAACATCATCGTGTAGCCCAGGATCTCGGCTTTCCAACGGGTTTTAAAACTTGTTGAATGATTTCAGTGATGTAGAAATTTGTTGGCTTGAGCTAAATAACACTAAGATTGAAAAATGACGCAGAAAAGTGGGTAAAACGACACTTCGCTACATGGACAGTTAGTTACATTTTTGATTTTTTTTCCGAAAAAATCGAAAAATGTAGCGCACTGTCCACAGCGAAGTGTCCTGGCCTCGGAAAAGTGCGACTATGGGCCGTGAATTTTTCGTGCCATTGTAACCACCTTTGTCGTCGCAGTCATAGTCATGGTCGCAGTCACAGTCACAGGCTAAAATGACGCGGAAAAGTGCGACTGAAAATTACGCTTCAAATCTTTTCCAATTTAGGGTCCCAGTTATTATAGTCGCACTGTAAATCCTAGGCTTTATGATGATGTCAAAATAAAAAAATCAGATAAGAATCTAAGAAAAATGACAATGTAGAATTAGGGAAAAACAGTAAATTACACGGAAAAAAATCTATTGGCCATTTTTAGACAGCGAGTATGGCTTATTTGAACGTTATTCTACTTACGCTACTATCAACTATAGCAGTTGTGTATTCCTGCAACTGTGGCAGGTAAAACTTTTAAAGGGGAATATTCGATCATATCCTGCTGAGTCTTGAAGGCGAATTTTATTTATTTTGAAACTGTTTTAGGCAGAGTAAGCAGCTACTGTAGATTCTCCAACAGTTACCCTCCCTTCGATTTTTGTGATCTGTATCTTGACTAAAGTCGGTGGTTCGGGTAAACGGTTGCGGTATTTTTAATCCGAAAACCAGAAATTTTCCGGTTTTCGGTTCGGGTCGGTTACCCGGAAATTTTGGTTTCGGTTACTCTCCAAACCTAATTTCGACACATCAAAAAATTGTGTTCCTGTTTTTTTTATCTGATCTTTCACCACCCCCACCGTACCTTGACAAAATGACTCACGGCATGTGACAGCAAAGTCTGTGTCTTTATCGTAGCGGCTTTTCAAGTGGTGCTTCCCCAGTTTCTTTTTCATATTGACCATCTTCAGTTAGAACCTCATTTGAAAACTTAAAGTCGGTGGTTCGGGTAAACACAAAAATGTATCGCTGTTTATTTTTTTTGTTTATTTTTTCAATTTATGGTTGAGCATGAAAAATATTTCGAGATCTACCTAAGTTCTCGTGGTTTTCGGAGAGCTGGAAAATGCTTAGCATGGCTAATTGTTTCAGAATATACGGAATACTCAGATTGCAGAAAGCTAAACCAGATGGCTATCGGTATAACTACTTTTCGAGTGTCCTAGAAAATGTTAGAAAAAATTAAATGTGGAATTTTCATTATCATTTCAATTTTTTTTAATTTTAAATATTTTGTAGACTCTGAAAAAGACGGTTCTAGAATCGTTGTCCAAAATATGCCTTGGTCCCCCTGTTGTTTTTTGAAATTTTTTAAAACAATTTCAATTTTTCAAATTTATTTTTTTCTTGCAACGCTTTATTTTCTTCCGTCAGCTTATTTTTCATAGTTTTTTGTATCATTTGTAACTGAAACACAAAATCAAACGCCTGCGGGGAACTAGCGAAAACTTGAAAGCATCGTACGTTGCTGAAGCTGTTTTTCGCAAGAATTGCCGAGCCAAGAAAACAAACACTCTAGAAATGTTCACCGTATTGATAACTATGAAGTGTGATGTAGTATTGTGGCTTGTGTTTTTTCGGTAATAATAAATAAAAAAAATGGTAAATTTGTAAATTTGAATAAAAAACAACAGGGGGGACCAAGCACATTTTGGACAATGCACTAGGGCCAAAAAGACTTCCCCAACCAGTAATTTTTAATATCGTTGTTTTGTTCAGCCCTCTTCCTCAGGATCCTTTTGACCCTCTGGGCGTGTGGCATCAACGGGTTTGTTTTGCGAATTCTCTTTTTCACCAACAGAACTGTGTTTAGCACCTTGACTGTGGAATTCCCCCATTTGCGTATAGATTGCCACAAGATGCTCAGGCTAAAATACATGCTATTTGGATCAAATATGAGGCTGGAGATGACTGGTAAAATTACTCAAACACCTAGTTTCATAACTATAAAACTGTGCATTTTGCAGTGAAGAAGAACAGGTTGCTACTCGAGAAGTTATTATGGGAATGACGGATGACGCCCGTATGGCTGCCTTCAAGGGTGTTTGTGGACCAGGTTTTTTAAAAAACGAGTCCAGCAGTGTGAGAGATGAGTTTCACAAAGTCTGGTTTGATGAGAGCCTGTCTATCGACCAGAAGGAGGCGGAATTCAAACGACTGGCTGGACTTCGACTCACTGGCTCTTCGGTAATTTTAATCAAAGAGGGCTCATTGAAAATTTTGTGTTTTGAAGAAAACAAATCTTTTGCAGAATTAAAAATCGGGTTAGCAAAATTAATATCAAAACTGCATAATTTCTTAAAAAATCTTTTAAAATTTGAGACGCCATAGAAAATGGGTCGGTCATTTTTAGGCACACCCGAAAAGGATACAACATATTAGGAAACAAATTTATTTGAGAACAAATTTGCCCTGGTACGAATTGTTACGGGAAAAATCATTTTTAAATAAAATTGAGTGAGCAAAATCACTTTAGGAAAAAATTGATTGTGCATTTTGCTTTCCTTTCTTTATTTGGGGCTTGAAAGGCAGTAAACCCACACCCTCAAGTAATCACCGCCCTCCACCACCCCCTGTAATAACCCGGGTTATTACAGGGGGGTTACTTGGGATATGTTTTTAGGTTATTTTTTGTCTTTATGGGAAGTCATGTTATGTCAAAAGTCTGACCTGGTTATCTTTATTGTCCTTATCTTATTGTCATTATCCACCTAGAGGATAGGTATTATCCTGAAGCGTATACCGTATTCTCTCTAATAGAGCCGCATGTGGCTCTATTTTTTAACCCCCTCGGGGGGTGCGGCTCTATTAGAGAGTGCGGCTCAAATAGAAAGTGCGGCTCTACTTTTTAAACTCTTAGATCTAAGATCTAAAGTAGTTAGCAGAAATTCCTTTATGTACAACAACAACCACGCACACATTTAAAACAAACAAATCAACATTCTAGAGACACGTCACTATTATTCATAACATTTTCGTCTTCTTGCTCCAGATCGATTTCCTCCATCAGCTCTGCTAATTTCTTTTCATCTCGAGCCAGCTGCAACTTGGTTCGACCAGAAGGCACCGGACCATTTTGCTTGAAGCAGTGGATCATATCGTCCTCGCACCCATCAGTTGCATTTGTCACTCCGCACGACTTGAACGAATCCATGATGAGCTTCTTTGACAGGCTTTCCCACGCATCCACGATCCATTGCAGGTGGATGGTCATCGGAGCAGTCGGTGCGGCTCTATTAGAGAGTGCGGCTCAAATAGAGAGTTCGGCTCAAATAGAGGGTGCGGCTCTATTAGAGAGAATACGGTATACCTCCAAAGCTCGAAAATTCTAAATTACAATAAAAATTAAATCAAACCATGGTATCCTACCCGAAATCGTGCGCTGAACACGGTTTAACAAAACCAAAATAGGGAATTCATTACCCAAAATCTCAGTATCAGGGTAGCTACGTGCCTTGAATGAATAACGGAAAATAATACATCAGGATGTCCTTACCCTATTCAAGTGGATGTCTGTTCAGCATGAGGGCAATTTTGTAGTCCACCCATACTCTGTTTTTTTTCAAATGACCTAAAACCACCTCCTGAAACACTTTTCACTGCTTTATATAATTTCTTAAAAATTTTTCTGAAATTACGCGAAAGCCAAGAATGTAGATTATATATGCATTGAGAAACTTTTTTGCTCAGCTTCAACAAGAAAAATGAGATAACTAAGTACCGAAACACTTCAGAGTAACTGAGAATGGTTTGGAGAGGCTAATCATAATCAATTTGTCAAGTTTTGTTTTCATCATAATGTTGGCCTGTGAAAATTTTTCTGTTGAATTATCCGGCTTTCGAATTTTTTATTTGTTGAATAAATGCCTGACCTCTAAAACGATTGTAAAAAAATACCTATTAGGTATACTTTGTCACTTTTAGGCAGGGATATAATTGGAGGGAATACAATAGGTTTTATTCCATCTGATTTATATGTTATCCGAATAGCATAGAAGCCGAGCACTTATTTACAGTTCAACACTTAGAAAAGCTGAATTAATAAACACAAGTGAAATTATTCTAAAAATCATTCCCTCCTTCAAATTTAGATGCAAAAATTTGAAAAATTTGTCAAAGTATTGGACGAACACAAAAAGGAGCGAAAGCAAACCATCGATGGCATGTCTGCAGCTGGCAAGGAAGCCTACAACAAGTGGAACAATATGCGCAAAGATGTGGGTTTCATCCAAAAAATTAAAAATAATTCTTTTTAATATTACAGGAGCGCAACTTCCTCGCCAGTCTCTCTCCTGAAATCCGAGCCGAGTTGGGGTTGGTGTGCAAATGTTGTGGTGGATGCAAAACAGGCAAGCCGAGAGCTGCTAGATCTGCACCACTTCAGGATATGGGAGCAGAACAGTTAACTGGAGCTTTGACTAGATCTGACTCTCACATTCTGCACCAAGCGAGTGAGGCTGAATGTCCTTTGCTTTATTGAAAACAAATTGTTTTGTATATAATTTTGTATAATCCACTAATAAAAAAGGTGAAAAAATAAATAACTACTAAAAGAAACGAATTAACGAAACAAAAACGTAATTACACAATAAAAGTAGTACATGGGCCAATATCGTATCATCAAAGGATGCCGCCATTGTGCCACATACCTATTGGACACTTTCAAAGATACGCCCTAAACCTATGGGGCACTTTCAAATCGATCACTCCTCTAATAAAATACAATCACTCCTACGTCTTCGAGAAAGGTGAACTCAAATCAAGCAGCTGGGGGAGGTTATGGAGCACGATGGCTCTGGCAGTAAGTCCTTTTACAATAGTCACCGGAATCTGGCGAAATATTTGGGGAAAAGGACTTTTTTCACTTTCTATCTTTTGCAGTGTGAAGTGTGGCGGTCTCGGTCGCAAACCAGCCGACTCTCAGCAGATAGTCAAAAGCAAGGGAGCAGCCAAGGTGAGGGGACAGGCCATTTCCCCGAAAAGCCGTTTACCCACATTATTGTTTTCTAGGGTAAAATGAAGAAAATTTTTCAATGGCAATTGACCTGTTCCTTCCTATGTGTATAAAAATTTAGCACAATTTTTTGTTTTGTAAAGCTATTACCGTATTTCCCCTAATAAAAGACCCAAGTCTTATTTATTATAATCAACCTCTAGGGGGGTCTTTTATTAGAAGAGAGTCTTATGTATTTCGACCGCAAGAAGCAGAGGCTCCACTAGTAAAAACACACTGATATCATTGAAAAAAATTGTCAAAATATACATTTGGCAAGCATACGAGGATTCTTATTAGCTTCTTTTCTCATTTATCACTCATTTACTGGTGGCACACAACTTAAAAGTAAAAAAAAAGTTCCGAACGAGGAATTCTCCAAACAGTTATTTCAAACGAAGAATTTTCCAAATGAGCAAAATGATGAATTATTCAAACAGGGAATTCTCCAAAGAAGCGCTTCTTATATATACCCCCCACGCGCTACTTTCCGCCTCCGCCCCCTCCCCTCTCCCAAATCAACTTTTTTAAAAGTGTTCCCAAACACCTTATATCGACCTAAAATCACATCAGCAGCTCGGCTAAAGTACACTTTTTGGGGTAGCCCGAAAATGCGTTTTTTAAGGGAAAGTATGTCTTAGGCCCTAAAAACGATGGAAAAGGCGAAAAAAAAGTGTGGGAAAGACGTTTTTCGAAAAAAAAAATTCTCGATTGCCTTGGTCCCCTGAGGTTTTTGATCATTTTTCGCCTTGGTCCCCCTGTTTTTTTATGTCGAAAATTTGATTTCTATTCACTAATAAACATGTAACATAGTTCAGTTAGTCATGATTTTTCGCTTGAGAACCCATAAAGATGAGATATGAACATAGTTTTGTTGACTGGGCCTACCGCATAAATAAACTCTGGTATGCATGCTTTTTCATGCATTCACAGTCACTTTCGAGTAATTTGTGTCTAAGGTATGTGGGTGTGCGCATATCACCCCCAAGCCCCCAAGCCCCCGAAGCGGGCGCTGAGGGTTTGAGAGTTAGAGATGCGCGCACTCACTCACCTTAGACATAATTTCGAGCAAGAATGCGTATAAAGTCTCTTTTTGCCACGGCCCACGTTGAAAAGCATGGTGAAACAGTCAAATGGTCAAAATTTCAAAATGCTCAAAACTCTATTTAGACTGGAACTAAAAAAGGGGCAAAATTTCACAAAAAAGGGCAAGATTTCAGTTTTTTATTTGAAATTAGAAAAAGGGGCGAGAACTCAGACTTTAGGGGCAGCAGTTCAGTTACATCCTAAAAAATTTAATATTCCCTGCTCTATTTTACTTTAATGATGGAACACGAAAAATATCGTATATCTTCTTATAACAAAAGCGCTCTCTCCGAAAATGTCTATTCGGAAAGATAGCGAATATCAAATAAAATTATTGGCTTTTCAATATTCGATTTTATATTAATGCAGGGTTGCGAACTCAAAATTTAAAAAAAAAGTACAATTTGGTCATTTTTTCGTCAAAAATGACATTTTACCCAGTGCTTATTGATTTTTGAGCACTGAAAAAAAAATTTTTGACGTAAAACCTCAAAAATAAAAAAGATTTTGGGCTCCAAAAAAAGTACAAATCTTTTTAAAAAGTACGTTTCGAAACCCCGTATTAATAATATTAATTTAATCTTTCAATTCTGCACAAGTTTTACTTTAGTTGTAACATCGGTTTGTCAACAAAATATTGACCGAAAAAGAAATTGAGAAAGTAAATATTAGGTACATTTTGGGGTAGCTGTTTATTAGAGAAAATAGCATTAAAACAGGGCTTCCATCTGAGTTGATTAATCAGAAAAAGGTTGATTTTGAAACACGCGCTACGCGCGTCGTACTCTTTCTGGATGGCCGCTAAAAGCGTCCAAAATTTTACAACTTTCTTATTTTACAACTTCTTACTTTCTTATTTTACAATTTATGGCGTACTTCTTAAATTTCGATTTTTTGAGACAGATATATCATTATTTTCGAAACAATCTAATGACTTCTTAGTTAACTTATTAACATAAAACTATACTTGTCACACGTATCTTGAATAATTGAATAAGACTTACTGATATCTAACCCACCCTGGGATCACATGCTTAATTTTAAAACATTTAACCCACGCATATCTTGGGGTACGGCCAGTTCGCGATGGCCAGTTAGCGAGACAGCCAGTTCGCGATGGCCAATTCGCGAGGGTTTTTATTTAAACGATCAAAATGATAACCTCGCCACGAAAACCACGCTCATGTGTACCTTCCGTTTTTTTAAACATTAAGCCTAAAGCGTTTTTAATGAAGCAAACTTTTTGAAACGCGAGATTGAAACGCCACAAAAACCACGCTCATGTGTTTTGTGTGTTTTGATATTTTTTCTGCAAGCAGAGCATGCTTATTTGCCATTATCTATTGCCAATCCTGTCCTTGCAATTTTTTACATTTCGATCACTGAACCTTTCTTAATTTAGATATTAACGATGTCCAAAGCTATAAAAGACGAAAAGGTGGAATTGCAACACACTGAGAAGATCGGAAGACGAATGCTAGCAATCACTAAATGCCCAGTGAATCCAGACTCACACATTTACGAATGGACGATGACAAATGAGGGAAAGCGCAAGGATGGTTCCGGACGAATAACTTTTATTTGCTCTTCGTGCCGAAGCCTCCGAGATGGAAACAAGGTTGCAAAGGACACTCCACTGCCATCGCTCATTGCTTTCCGAGGAACCAACAAGGAAATTCGATGGGCTGGAGAAGGAAACGGAGCAAGCCACTGCTGTGCTGGCCCCAAGGAAAGAGTTAAAGTGGGCGTAATTTTGTTATTTTTCTGGTCTTCTACATATGGTGGTTTTTAAGATCATTGCGCGTGCGATCAAGAGAAGTTTGGGAGCAGAGTTGGCTGTTGGCTCGACTGAGACAGCTACATCGGCTGTGACACGATCAGAGGGGAAAATTTTGACCAAGATGACAGATAAAGATGAAGGTACTTTTGTTTGTTTCAATTAATTTTTTAATACTCAACAAAGATTCTTTTTTAGAAATTTTGCTGAAGGCTAGGAAAGCTGCATTACTGGAAAACACTGAAGCTTTTAGCCACTTCTTCCGTCGATGCACTAGCAAGCGTTTTCCGAAAGTGAAGCATCTAAAAGAATTGAAGGCGGCTGAGAAACTTCACTGGACTCATAGAGGGGCGACTGCAAAAAAGGGGGCGGAGCACTTTCAAGAGAAATTTCTTCTCTATTCCAGTAATAATTTGCTTGATTCTTTGTATGAGTAATTTATATCTCTTTTGTTTACAGAAAAAAGCATGGCCGTCTTTTGTTCGGATGCTCAGCTCAAACTCTGGACAAAATCAAAGAAGATCGTCTGTGATGCTAGCTTCAAATACCGCCCTCAGGATACCTATCAGATCTACCGCGTCTTTGGCTTTGTCGGAGGCTCTCATTGCACCCCTTTGGCTACAATTCTGATGCGCAAGAAAAACCGAGAGACATACGACAAGATGTGGAGTCAACGTTAGTCTTTTGTTTATTCTTATCAATGACTCATCAGTTTCGCTGTTCCATTCAGTGGCTGAGGCGTTGGAGAATTTAGGAGATTCGGAAACAGAAGTTGCGATGTTGGGGTAGTAGCATGGAACTGGCCTCCAAACTCTACAACAAGAACTTTATTCTCTTCCAGCCGAATGATGTGCCTCGACCTTCTTTGTGGAAAAAGTTGGTTAATTGAGATTAATGTTTTGGTGAAAGATCATTGAGCGCAATTTAGGACAGCCAAGGTGCCATGAATTTGCAAGCGGGGTGGATTCGTTACAATAGAGCACTAGATCATTTCGACATAGCGAAATTTGAGATGAAGGAAAATACCTACCAGTGAAATTTATCTAACTTTTTTTTTCAAATTGTCATGTTTGTTTCGGTCGAATAAAGAGTGTCTGATTTTGTCGCTTCATTAAAAACGCTTTAGGTTTAATGTTACTGTCTAGGCAAATAAGCATGCTCTGCTTGCAGAAAAATATCAAAAAAAACGGAAGAGACACATGAGCGTGGTTTTCGTGTCGAGATTATCATTTTGACCATTTAAATAAAAAAACCCTCGGGAATTGGCCATCGCGAACTGGCTGTACGAAAAACCCTCGCGAACTGGCCATCGCGAACTGGCCGTGCGAAAAAACCCTCGCGAAATGGCCATTGCGAACTGGCCATCGCGAACTGGCTTATCCTCGCATATCTTACCCACTTTCAAAAAATCTAACCCAGACTATCATCTCATAACCACTTTCAGGACATCTAACTCAGCCTGCGATCTCATATCCGAATTCAGGACATCTAACCCAGCCTTAGATATTCGATTCGATTCCAACCCAGTCTAGGATGTCATACCCAATTAAGGGACATCCGATCTAGCGTAGGATATTAAACCAAATTTCAAGACATCTAACCCGGACTATCATCTCATACTCACTTTCAGGACATATTACGAGGCCTGGGATTCCATACCCATTTTGAGGACATCCAACCCGGCAGGGGAATTATTGGGTTTCCAATATTCGATATTATACACACTTTCAGAACATTCAACCCAGCCTTGGGCATTACCCCGATTTCAGGACATCTAACTCAGCCTGGGATATCATAACCAAATTGATCAAAACTTTATCTCCATCATTTTCAGCATAAAAATTGCCTTAAAATTATCATCTGCACCAGCTATTCCCTTTAAAAACTAAAATTTGATTTTCGCGCTTATTTGAATATAAAATGGTAAAAAAACTCAAAATTTTGTAGAAAATTCCAAAAAAAAATTTGTTTCAAATGTTTCTCAGCGCATAAAGTTGTTTCCCCTAAAAACACTACCTACCTTTATTTGCCGTCGAGACAAAAAAAAATCAAATTTTTGCGAGAATACAAATTTTGAAATTTTTCAATAATTTGCTTGCTTGTTTTATCCCATTAATCAACTTTTTAATTGAATTAAACTTTTCAATAGGGTTTTTGAGTCGAGTTGAACTCGAAAAAAACTCGAAAATTCGAAAATTTTCGAGTTTCGAGCTGCCATTCCGAGTTCAACTCGGAAAAAGGTGCCCGTGAATTCAAACATTTGAAATCAAAATTATTGGCGTGGACATGCCTATTTCAAGGACCATGCCCGCGGTGGTCTGGTGGGCCCCCGTCAATTCAAAATTTTTTCTTAATCGCTGGATTTCTGTACGGATTTTTTAACTTGGTTTCTAACAAAACTACACCTAACATTTAATTCTAGGCCTTGTTTTTTTAGAAACTAAGTTAAAAAATCCGTACAGAAATCCAACGATTAGGAAACACCTAACATTTAATTCTAGGCCTTGTTTTTTTAGAAACTAAGTTAAAAAATCCGTACAGAAATCCAACGATTAGGAAAAATTTTTGAATTGGCAGGGACCAACGAGACCACCGCGAACATGGTCCTTTAAAATAGATAACATTAAAAGGGCATGCCCACCCTAATAAGAGGTGGCGCCCGGGAATTCAAAATGTTTTCCTTATCATTGAACTTCTGTACGGATTTTTTAACTTAGTTTCTAAGGCCTCTCCCACAAGTGTGGAGTGTGAATTCAACAATCCTCACACGGAAATGGCCGTAACTTTTTTTTAATTTTCCAAATATCATTCTTTTGGTGCCACCTTGTAGCTGAGATTCAGGGCTACCGAATAGGCTATTGATCGAGTTGGTATTGATTTAAAAATGCTGAAAAAGTATCAACAAACTTCACTCACAATCCTCATTCCGAGCGAGTGCGGATTGTGAGTGAGGATTGTTGAAGTTTTTTCAGCATTTTTCAATTCAGAATAACGTGATTATTCGGGGTTTAGGGGTTTATTCGAATCAACCACACTTTGATCGCCTTGCCTTTGTACAAAGAACATCACCATATTTCACGTTTAACGCCAGTTATTGTTTTAGTGTTTGCTTTTCGAAATATTAAATCACTGATTTTTGTAGTAAGATATTTATTTGGTACCTTGACAAGATTAAAGATTCAAGGTTGTAGTATATAAAGATTCCTGTAGAACAGCAAAAATTTTTGAAAGAGGTTGTTTTTATAATTAATTTGTAATTTGTAGTTCAGATCACAAAAAATTTTATTTACACAACAAAAACAGTATTTGAAAAAAATATTGGTAATGGGAGTGAATCCCACTTAAATGGTTAATCTATTCATATATAGTCACTGCAATAACTATCGAACCAAAATTCAGAACAATGTGAATAATAAGATGATGGTTATGGAAAAAAGCAATATCATTGTCTTTTTTCAAGCTGTTTATTTTCACACCCGAACTATGCGAAAAATATTAAAAACTATTCTATCAAAACACTTTTACGAATCACGAATCGGTCAATACACATGTTGGAACAGCGCACTTTAAGATATTACAAACACAGACTGAAGAAAGAAATGAGAAGTTTAAGATATTAAGTGTCAGTAATCACATTCAGCCACCAACAGTTGCATGCTGCAATCCTGACACGCCCAGCAGCCAATCAATGTTTTGAATAATTGATTTATATAGCTGTTTTCGTGGGCCCTGTCAAAAACCGAAAACGTGGTTTTGACACTTTGAGTGAGGAAAGAGAGACAGAAAGAGAAACGTGTTCGTCTACCTTAGGCGCACTTTCCAACCTTTATCCATCACAAAAAAATTTAAGTCGTCGGAATTCAACAGAAAATACCCTCAATTTTTTTAAAAACACAATGAAACCTGCTATACATGACATTTAAATTTATACAATGAAGTAGAATAGAGCCGGAAAATGTAACAAACAATCATTTAAATGCACAACAAACAAAACTAATTATTGTTGTACACAGCGTATCTAGAAAACTTAAATCAGGAGAATATTACAAAAGGAAAAGCAAAACCATGTTTATAACCATTTCTAGATAACAAAGTCAAGACTTTGCAATACACTAGATTAATAAATTCATGAATTACTAGATCTAACTGAGTTCACATATACAGAGAGAGCAAATAGAGTAACTTGACACTAGACGATAATTTTCAAGCTTCAAAAGCTTCCTGAGGGATATTTGCACGAATCTTAATATAGCAATGTGAAAAGCAATGAACCCGAACTAAAAAGTAACTCACCTCATTGAAGACCTTTCCAGCTGCTTCGAAATCCCAATTCTGAAAGAGATATTCAACATATCATCCCGTAGAATTTACGAAAACTAACCATATCTGCCAGACATTTTTGGCTCCATTCCGGCTTCATGCGACTGATTTCGCTAAATTGTTTTATCATTGCCTGTTGAATGAGCGGGTCATTGACATCGTAAACAGGAGAAGTGTCTGCACTAGGAGGTTCAGCTGCGATGTTCTGCACTGGAGGGGCTGGAGTACTTGGCAGAACAGGCTGAGGCGTCGGAGCAGGCGGTGGAGGAGCAGTGGCACCACCATTCATGATGTTTGGTCCAAGATCCATTGAATTGCCAAATAAGTTGCTTTGAGTTGCCATCGGAAAGTTGCCATTTGATGATCCAGAATAAGCGACAGACGTTGAGGGTATCACCTGCGGTTGAGCCTGCTGAATGAAAAATATTTTAGGATAAGCGAAAGAATCTTGAAAAAATAGTTCACTAAGCAGATAACTTACCGACTGACTGGCTTTCTTCAGCAGCTCATTATATCGAGTCATTCTTTCAGTCGTGATTGGAGATAAAGAGAGCATATCACTAAATAAATATTATAAAATATTAACAATAACAGTACATTTCGCAAACGCAAACCTCAGAATAGCCATCGTACTGAAAATAAAAAATTGAAATCATTTATGATAGCTATTTAGTTTGAAAATAAACTGACTTGTCGGCCTTTGGAATCACTACGAAATTTCGCATGAAAAACTTGCAGTCGCCATTAGATTTGAATGCATCCTCGCCATCACGCAATATTCCTTGGAAAGTAAAGACCACCAAGTTGTTCTAAAGAAAGAGAAAAATTCTAAATTTCATTTAAAAAAACTGAAGCCACTTACTGTCACCAAATTGAAATCTATCACAAAGGAATCCTTCACATGGCTTGTCAATGGCAACTTGCTTAGCGCTACTGCCACATCCATCGAACCTTTGAAGACGATCTTGTCACGATAGTTGGCCCATTTAACCTCGTGCAATAAATTATGTGAGCTCCGGATATAATTCGTGTAGGCTTCTCTAAAAAGAAAGATTTGAGATGTTGGTGAAATAATAAGACGTTGAGCTTACGAGTCTCCGCGTGGAACTCGACATGAAAAATCTTGTAAAGTATGCACCGCGAAAGTGAAGGTCGCCTAAAATAGATTATTCATACAATAGAAGACTTTTGATCATAGGAATTGTGATTACGTGGTCATCATAAGCATTCATCAGTCTTTTCCTTGACTCTTCGCCATTTGGCCCGTCATAAAGATTGAGATACTCCAGAAGGAAATTTTCCACATGAGAACGCATATTTTCGTCTGGATAGTAACCAGGCTAAAATTAAACAAAATAGTAAAACATCTAAAACTCTTAAAGGCTTACACGATAAGGTAGTAGTGCATCAGTAGCATCTTCACTGTTGTCAGCCAGGGAGAACGGATCGCGATTAACAAAAATGCCGTCCTAAAAACTTTGCTTCACATCATATTACATGAACAATATTATAAAAAAAAACTGACCAGATAGTTCACTCTCTCGGGAAGTATTCATGGATTGCGCTAAAATGATTAACTCCAGAGAGACAGCAATCAAAATGTGGACAAATGATTGGTGGTCACGGTGTGCTTAGGGCAAAGCATTACAGCTTGCTCCTGGTCTTGTTTTAGAAAATAGCTTTCCATAAAAAATAGTGAGCAAATTCCACAGCTTTTATGCAACCAGCAAACAATGGGGAGCACGACCGCATCGCACATTACAGAGTACCAAGAGTAAACTAAAAATAGAGCATGAAAATGAAACCTTGAATAGGAGCTTCCATCATTGAATCTGGAGACCAGCTCGTTGTTTTCCAAGTGCAGTTTTTCGATGTGCCACCCGCGGATCCTATCCAGCTCTTCAATTCTGGTGAGTGCATTACTAGACAAGTCCAATTCTACCACTTTTGGAGCGACATAGACTGAAACCTGGGAAGTTAGACCATTGCAAACAAAATTAGGATACCCAGAGTTGCCACAAAGTCTAAAGAACGCAGACGATTTCCTTTGATGCTCAGTCCTTGAATGGATCCAAAATGACTAGAGATAACATCGGCGACATGCACCATGATTGCATTGTTGAAGAGAGGGCAATGGACATTGGCATCAGTAAACTCTGAAAGGCGCGGATGTTAGTGGGTAGTATTCCTCTTATAAATAAAACGTACTCTTCTCATTAGCAAAATCGCTTAAATCCAGAGAATTTGACGCAGGGCTGTAGCGCTTCAGCACAACTTCCTGAAAATAAAGTTTGGCATACGAAGATAAAGTTGTGGCAAACCTCTATCAATTGCTTCATTGGCTGGAGCAGTGGCTCCCACGGAGCAGCACATCTAGTCGCAGTGATATTGAATTTTACACTGGGATTCTTCCTATCTGCCAATCTTCGAGACATAGACTTTGCTGCCTCGGCATCCTGAAAAATAGCATACAAAATTTAGGACGTCCTCCAATGAATGGAAATAACCTCTGTATTCTTGAGATAAAATTCAATATTTCCACCATTAATTTTCGGCGCTATTGGATGGAAATTTGAGATGGAATCGGCCAACAACTTCAAGACAGTTTCTTTGCCAGAACGGGCAGCACCTCGAACCTTAAAGCATCTAACGTAGTAATATATCAAGCTATATCAAAAAAAGTATACCGTCACTAGACTAATTATTTCTCTGCGAGAGGAGCCACCAACTACACGCTGAGCATGTTGATCACGACGAGCATTTTGCTGACTTCGACCTGCCATGGCTCGCATGGCAATTGCAGCAGGACCTCCTTTGGAACTGCTTGGGCCACCAACTGATCGCAACGGAAGAGGCTGAAATTGGTTCATTGAAGCACTGAACAATTATACACTCACTTCTTCATCCTCGTAGTCTTCATATCGAGAGGCAACATCTTCATCATAGACTGTGAAATTCCTCATTGTTCTAGCTTTGACATCACGAGGTTTGTAGGGCACACGCCCTCTTGGTCCCCTACCATCAATATTCAGACGATCCTGCAAAATTAGAGTTTGGATATAGTCCATGGCATAATTATTCAAACAAAACAAACCATTTTGCTTTGCTATTTTCAGAAATCACCAAATGATTGAGAGCACCAATAACTATAAAAAATATTAAAAGAATTTTTTGGATGATTTTTACACAATAATGCGACGCAATAAAAGCTTTTAGTATAGAGATGGTACCATTTTGCGTAGGGCATATTAGCTGTGAAATTTTGTTCCGGGTATTTTAGCTGTGTAATTTTGCTCCAAAACCGAAATCCCACAGTCGAAACACACTGGACAAATTTCCATAGCTAATATGCTGCAGGCAAAATATGCTATTTACCCATCGATCATACTCTATTGTAAAAACTTTTGTTTCAAGGGACGTTATATTAAGACGATCTAATTTTTCAAAACATCCAGCAATGAGGATTGCTCATTCAAGAAGTAAAGTTTACAAGCAATGTACAAGTAAGTTCAATCAAATTTTTCGCTGGAAGAAGTGCCAGAACATAAAGAGTAGAAGAGACGACAATAACGCGTGACTTTGACACTATTTCGAAAGAATCGTAAGCAAAATTGCCTTTCAAAATAGCGGTTGTTTACTGTATTGCCGCAGTACGGTACCATAATGGACTCGAAATTGCGTATTTAGCTCACAACGATTTTTTGGTCAAAGATTGCCGTTGACAATGTGAAGTGCTGGATAGTCCACTCACTGCCCCGGTTTTTTTATCCAACTATTCCAAAAAGTTGGATGTTTTTTTGTGTAAATCGCTCAATAAAGCACTTTGGCCAAAACTATGTTTTGAATTGGCGTGTTATAATACTTTTCAACAAAAGCAAGTCAATAAATTTAAAGATTAGTTGTCTGTCTTTCGTATACACAATTCTTCATGTTTTGCAATCTATTTTTTGCTATTTTGCAATCTCTTTTTATCTGGCATTGATAAGGTCTCACATTTTAGGTGACGCAAATATTTCTACCTTTTCATTCTAAAGAGAAAGACGTGTTTTCCTATAAAAATATTTTGCCGATCAAACCAATTTCCAATTCTTGAAGTGAACAAAGATGGCTCAACCCCCTCCTCCCCCAGGTCAGTCCTATCTTGCAATTTATATCAATCGTTTATTGTATGATTTTGTTTTCAGGTTATGGGTATCAAGCTCAAACTGATCCACAGGCTACACTTGATGCTTGGCAACAATACTATCAGGGTGGGCAGCAGGTAACATAGTGGACTAATTTCTTACCATTATGAATTTTCAAAAAACCTTTTTAGGCTGATCCCAGTCAAGTAGGTGGAGCCTACAATGCATATTTTGAGCAAGGTGGTGCTAAACCTACTCCTCCTTCCACCACTGCATCTGCCTATTCTGCTGGTTCCAACTCTTACTCTGGTAGTGCCCCTGCTGATGCTTATGGCGCTTCTTCTGGTGGTGGTTATAGTAACAGCAGTAGTGCTGCTCGACCTGCTTACGGTGGCGGGAGCGGTGCCGACACTCGCGAGCCCTACAGCAGCAGTCGCAATGGAGGAAGCAGTCGATGGAGTAGTAATGATGCTGGAGGAGGCGAAGATCGGTCCAGAGGGTCAGTTACTTTAACTATTTGAAAAGTTTGGCGCTACCGGAGTATACACCCCCCCTGCTCGACCTGCTTACGGTGGCGGGAGCGGTGCCGACACTGGCGAGCCCTACAGCAGCAGTCGCAATGGAGGAAGCAGTCGATGGAGTAGTAATGATGCTGGAGGAGGCGACGATCGGTCCAGAGGGTCAGTTACTTTAACTATTTGAAAAGTTTGGCGCTACCGGAGTATACGCCACACCCCCCAAATGAAATTTTTTTAGAACTTTTAGTTGATTTCTGTTTATTATAACTTAGTAAATCAGATGTTGAGGGTACCTTGGCCCCAAAAAGATGGAATTTGAACATAGTTTTGTTAACTGGGGCCTACCGCATAAAGAAACTCTGGTATGCATACATTTTTTATGCATCCAAAGTCACTTTCGAGTGATTTGCGTCTAAGGTATGTGGGTGTGCGCATCTCAACCCCAATCAACCAAGCCCCCTGCGCCCCCGAAGGGATACTATTTTACTCCTATATACGACTTACCCACGACGAAAACGAAAAAAAATTTATGTAGGATTACCTACGTGTGGGAAAGGATCCTCAAATTGAGGATGTAGCGCAAGAATCTGCACTAAATCTTTTATTTTAGTGTCACAAACGAACGATTTAGATGGTAGAGTTATGAAAAATATAAAATCTGAAACAAGTATGAAAACGTGTAAAATAAAAAAGCGTCATGACTCATATAACCTTCTTGCGGATTTTTCGCTGTTTCACGTTCAATGAAAAAGATATTTTCAGGGTTCTCTTTTTATACATTTTTTGAATTTCGCCTTTCTTTTTCTATAATCGAAACAAAAAAGGCGAGAAATAAAAGGTGAAAATAACTAGAGAGAAGCCCAGAAATACCGAACAGCAAAAAGTCACAGAAGTTCCCAAGTGTTTTTGCAAAACCGTGTGCAGCAAACCTTTTTGTTGCCGTTAAAAGACCTTTTTTGCCGTGAATTTACTCTTTTTCGCGGCATAAAAAATGGAATTTAAGACGAAAAGATGTTTTTAACGGCAACGAAAAATCGGTGCTAGAGTCATTTGGCTCTCCCCAAAAAGCTATTGTGGTATACTCTCCCCAATAATTTTTCTTGGACACAAAAACTGTACTTTTTGGTATAAAAAAGTTGCTCAAATCATAATGTCTGCACGAAACATTATTGGGGATGGCAACATTAGCTTTTTTGAGGGAGGTTTGTGACACTAGAGCCGAAAATCTTTTAGCAGCTACAAAAGGGTTCGCTTATTATTTATCCTGCAAATTTCGGAATTTATATTATAACAACTTTCATAATTTTAAAAAGACCGAAAAATTAGCTACTGCAGTAGCATACGTTTTTTGCATCATCAAGGTTGGGTTAATGGTCCCGGCATACAGGTTGTGTTGAAGGTAATGTGGTCTGCAAAAACTAATTTTGTAAAATACTATTATTTGTTCTCTTCAGGTTGATTAAAGGAAAGTAGCGTTGGGTGGTGTCATTCATCTATAGTTGTTATAACTCGAATGGTTTTGTTTCAGACCCGGTAGCCAAGATAGCGCGGGAGGTCATGGATACAGCAGAGGTATTTACTACTACAATTGGATAGAATTTTCAATTAACTTGTGTCATTTCTCTTTTATTTATATCAGGGGCTTTTTTCATTTCTATTTTCAATGAGTCTGAAATTATATGATGCGCGCATTTTAAGACTTTTGAGTTAATTAAGTCAAATTATTGAGTTCGACAAGTTTTGTGCAAAATTTATTGCTAAATCGTCTGCAACAATACAGGCGACGCCTGTTTATAGCAAAAGCAGGTATATACTTGAAACGCACAAATTACTTATTACTTACGTGCATTAAAGAAATTTGCACAAATTTTGTGAAAGACTACAAAATTTCTAATGTGTGTAAGATAAGTTTTGACGTTTCGTCAACATTTTATGAATGAGCTGATTTGGTCTTTTACAAGAAAATACGACATACACAATGGGATGTTTTTTTATACAAACTTTTACAAGAACTATGGCAACTAGAGACAGAAATTTTCAAAAATGCGATATGCGATGTTTTCGGCAGTGAGTAATTGCGATGCGATATGCGATGTATCGCGATATTTTGCGATATTTTACTATTTCCACGTGTACCCCTTGAAATGCCAATAAATGAATAAATAATAGAATTTATTCAAATCTTCAAACAAAAACACTAATAATCGAACTTCACGGCACGCAACCCCTTGTTTAGGAACACTAGCTTCTCCGCCTTCTCCGGACTCAGATTGGATCGTGGGTAGTCGAAAACGTCCCTCGCCATGGAAAAGAGCTGCTCACTCGCCACACTTGTCGCAGGAGCCGATAAGAAGCGAGGAGTTCTCCCCGCACATATAAGAGTTCCGGATCCCTTATGGCATGTACATCTGAAGTGAGCGCTCGAGCGATTGGAAATTGAACGGAGAGTGGAACCGAGTCTTGACATATTGCATCCGAGGCCGATTTCAAAGGTTCCAGAAGCTTCTCAATTTGTTCTACCACCTGCCAGTCTTCGGAGCTGAGTGCCAGGTTGCGCTTGTCGTATCTCGTCAGGTAGAGCTCGATGGCAGTCTTCTCCTTCCGCAACCGTTTGCACATTGTGTGGGTAGAATTCCATCTCGTTGCAACATCCTAAAAAACTGATTTCCATAAACTAATGAATGTCACGAATTATCTACCCACCTGGAGCAATTTTCGGATCTTCGTTCCAAAATTTGCTTGTTCCTTCTTCAAACGATCACTGGCGAGATTGGAATGATTGAAGTAACCGACCAGACTGCGACATTTCTTTGGAACGGCTTTGATGTCAGGATCTTTGAAGAGAGAGTTTCTAACCACCAGGTTAGGCTTGTGTGCACCGCAGTCAGCGTGGAGGAAAAGTACGTCTTCGAATGCCTGAAAGAGTGACTAGATAATTAGATGATAAATTGTTGAATGTAAAAATTATAAGAATAATTTGCCTTCTTCATATTGCTTCCTTCATCTCTCAAAAAAACGTGGCACTTGCTGCGGTCGATTCCCCAATCCTCCAGCATAGAATTGACGGCCTCTCCAATGGTCTCAGCAGTGTGACTTCCGGGAAAATGACGCACGCAGAGAACGAACTTCAGGCGATTCCACTTCTTGCCAATGCCGTGAGCTGTGAGACTAAAATGAGTACTTATTATTAAACTGGTTTTAGCAAAGTGACTAATCAACCTAATAAAGCTTTCCGTAGGTCCAGACCAAAAGTCGCTTGTAAATGAGATAGCTGAGCACTCGTTGAGACAGGATTGGATCTTCATCTATCATAGATTTTTGGTAGGACCACATCCGATTAGTAATGATAGCCTTGAGCAATATTGTTAATAAACATGTTTCAAATTGAAATAAAATCGAAATCATACTTTTGAGATTGCTTATATCGCTCGCCGGCAAGAGATCCTTGAATGTCAGGTTCTCAACAATGGCAAATGGTTGATTATCACAGGCAATGTGATGAATAACTTTCTGATCCAGCAGTCCTAGAACAATTATTGGATCATAATGATTACCGCTGTAATAAATCCAGAAAAAAGAACTACCTTTCGATTTGAAATTGTAAAGTTGAGTTTATTTTAAGTCCAGTTGACTGAGGTCGTTTTCCCTATTTCTTATTTTTCAAATTTCTCCCCAGCTTTGTTATTTACTTGTGTATTGCCAAATCTTTAATCGGAATTTATTGTACAGTTCCTACGACTTGTTGTGTTTCTCCTTTGTATCAAAGTTCCTCGCTAGGGCGGTCGAATCTTCAGAATGAATTTCCATCTTCTATTGCCTCCTTCTCAGATGAATTTTTCTCCTCCAAATCCAAACTTCTTGGCGTATTCCGGATGCGAAGAAAGGTGGTGTTCCAGATTTGTTGTTCCACGATTCTTCGTCTTGATGATCTTCGCTTCCGGCTCTTTTGGGCAGGCATTGTATTGGGATTCAGTAGGTGACAATCTGGTGAAAAGCGGGCCCTCCCCTCCATCGAGTTGGATAGTGCAGATTGGATTCATTCTGAAAGTATGAAGTTAGAAATTAACAGGGAAAATAATATTAGAAATACCCACCTGTTATTCCTCTTACCGAATGATTAGTGATGGTGAGCAGATAAGTTGGTCACTGATGCGAGATTATCGAGCCTAAAATTGAGTTGGGCAAAGGACATAAGGACATAGGATGAAAAGGTGAAGGGAAATTGGAATTGAAATGGAATGGAATAGAAAAGAATATAGGGGAAAGTTTGTTCTGGGACAAAATAAGATTTGGTAAATTTTTTTGAAACGAAATTTGATTCGAGATACTTTAATTCGTCTAGACTCTAGAGACGAAATTCAAATGGAGATTCAAAATTTGAATTCTTTAGTTTTTTAGGAAATTTTGCGATGCGATATGCGATATTTTGAAAAGGATGCGATGCGATATTGCGACACGATATATCGTATCGCTTCTGTTTCTAATGGTAACAAGAAAAAGGGAGGATTTTTAATTTATTTTTTATTTAAAACTGTATGAATCAAAGTAATAGGGTTTGGCACCATAAGTGCACACTTTTGAAATTCGCATTTTTTGGATGTTTTTTGCATTTTTTTCAATTTTTTTAATGAAGGCGAAGCTTTGAGCTTAGGATGCACCGACGCACGTTAGAACGGGTACAAACATGTGTCTGCGTATCCCGCGTGTTTAATTCTGTAAAACAGCAAATTTTCAAAAAGACGCGAACTCAAAAATGTGCACTTTGGGGCCAAATGCCAACGCACTCTATGAGTCTTTCTGACAATCAAACAGAACGTGAAAGAGTATAACTATTCAGCTGCTCTTATTTATATTTTTTCAAAAAGCACTTACGCTCGGTCATTGCGACTAGGGTAGTATTCGGTAGGATTAACCGGTTTTTAGTTTTTATTTGGTCAATTAACCGGTCTGATCTTGCTTTTCACTTTATTTTTTGCCTTAATTTAACCAGAATTTTGTTGTAACCGGTTTTCGGTTACGGTTTGTTGACCGAAAAAACCAATGACCGAGCGGATCCTATCCTAATTAAGACGATCCAAAAAAGTAAAGCAGCTGAATAACAGTTACAATTTTCAAGGTATACAATTTCTACCTTCTAAAGGTCAATTTTACCAATTATTTATGCTTTGCCCAGTGCAAAAAAAAATCTAGTCTTTTCTATCGTGTACTATTGGGTTAGAATTCTGTTTGTGGGAAATATTAGAGCAACAAACTTTTGTTACTTTTTTTCGTATGACAGTCACAATTTCAGGAAGCAGTGGAGGTGGATACAGCTCAGGCAATGGCAATGGTGCACCAGCCCCAATGGCTCAACCATCTCCTTATGGTGGTGGAGGAGGAGAAGTGACGAGCAAGACCACCGTCTTTGTGTCTGGTCTGCCCCAGAGGTTGGCTCCTACTGTTTATTTACATCTTAAACACTAACTTTTTGATGTTTGTAGTGCCAACGAGCAATTCATCAACGACGTGTTCTCCACCCAGGGCGACATAGCTGTCAACGAGAATAATGGCAAGCCGAGAATCAAGATCTATCAGGATCATGGAATCTCCAAAGGCGAATGTACCATCCAATTCAACGATGAGACCACCGCCAGTCGAGTCATCGAAGTTTACAACGGTTTGTTTTTTTATATTTTAAAAAATCCAAAAAATGATGGAAAACGAAAATTTGGGGATCTTTGAATTAGGTAGAAAATGTGGGGCCTTTGCACTATTTGGATGATTTTTAATGGGATTAGGTTGGATTTGTCTTAAAATAGACAAAAATTATAAAATAAGGTCAAAGAGTTGAATGCACATGGATCTGTGGGTTTCCTCTATTTTATGCGAAAATTTTTGGTGAAAAGAGTAAAACTGAGATTTAAATAAAGCAGGGATTCCCATACCGCAATTTCAGAAAATTAAGTAGTTACGAGTTTCGAAAACCAGTGGGATGTGAAGAAATAAAATGTTTACAAGCTCTAATTATAAAAGCTGTATTATTACAAAAAATACCTGTAGCTCAGGACTCCTGAGCCAGGATCGCTAACCTTTGTTTAGATTTTGAAAAAGGAAAGTGCCACTCAGGTCAATGCAGTTATCAGCAAACGGTTGGGAAGATACTGGTTTTGAAGGAGCTTTGATTAGATATTCCAATGGGAACGGTTTTGCTATACATAGCACTAGTTTGGTCATTTTTGATTTTGGTATTTGACGTTTTTTGGTTTTTCGCCAAAAGTGGCAATTTGTTTCTTTTGGTTTTTTTTAATTTTTGGTCCTACTTTTTACAAATTGCACTAAATTAGGTGTTTTGCAAAACAGTGATTTTCATTTATTTAGCTTTCTAGATTATCTCAAGAATTCTACCAGTTTTATTTTGACCACAACTTTTTTATTTAGCCAAAGTGTGAAATTCTGTAAACACCAATAGACTTAGAATCAAAAAGAATTTTTTTTGGTACAAAATGTCAAAAACACTATTTTTGCTTGGTCCTCCCCCTGTGGTTTGGGCCTTGTCCATCCAGGGTACATCCAGAAACCAGGGGCCTATCCGACTAAACGCAATTTTGAAATATTGCATAAAATTTTGCAATTTTGCATTTGAAATTTGAAATGTGAAATTTTGCTATCCAACCAAATGAAATTGCAATTGAAATATGAAATGTGAAATCTTGCAACGATTTCAAAATTGCAAATTTCAATTGCGAAATCATTTCGCATTTTTCACCAAGAATGTTGAGAAGTACATCTGCTTGTCGAGAAGTGAGGCCAAATCTTTCTCGAAATTGAGTTGGATCACTGACAACAATTCTCGGTCTGAACACACGCTTTCTCATTTGACGCACATTAAACTCTTCATCTGAGATTTCGCAGCTTGAAGACATGGCTAAAAGTCAAAAATTAGACCACAAATTTATACCACAGACCCCCCAAAATCGTTTTCACGGTCAAAAGTTGACCCTAGAGCACTTTTACAAAGATTACACCATAGCAAAAAAAAATATTCAAAAACTGTTGCCCACTCACAGTTGGTACAAAATTTCATGCAATTTTGAAATTATTTTCAATTGCAAAATTGCAGATTTCATTTAGTCGGATAGGAAAAAAAATTTGAGGTAAAATATTTCAAAATTTCAATTTCAAATTTCAATTGCAAATTTCAATTTCAAATTGCATTTAGTCGGATAGACCCCAGGACCCAAACTACAGGGGGACCAAGCAGAAATGATGTTTTAGCAAAAAATTGCTTTTTGATTCTAAGTCGATTTGTGTTTACAGAATTTCAGAATTTGGCTAAATAAAAGACTTATGGTCAAAAAAAGCCGGCAGACTTCTTGAATCACCCTGTAGACAAAGATTCAATATAACTATTTTTGTAACACGCTGATAGGCACAGTGTTGTTTGAAAACTTTTAATAATTTTTTTCGCATTCTTAGACTTAAAAATGAACCAGTGGAAACCCTGAAATATTTGGTTACTTTGCTGCTCTTAAATTATTAATTTTTATTATTGTGTCCACCCAGCTACGTCTATCCTAAACAGTCTTTTTAGGAATTTCAGCATACTTTATTTATTCAGAAACCATGTCAACTTTTGATGATGAAACTTACTTTTCTTATTTTTGGGCTTCAAAGTTAGTCTGATGGACTTTGCATTCGTGTGCCCGAACATAGATTTGGGTGTAAAAAGACAAAATAACTGCCATGAGAAACACCCAAAGACTGTCGGCAAAATATCCTTATTTTGGTATTAGTTTTGGTAGTGAAGTTTTTTTAAGTTTTTTAGCCACTGTGATTTTGAGCAGATGGTAATGGAATTATTTCAAAGTCGTCTGATATGTAAAAACAACTTCGGGTTTTTTGATTGATCAAAAACTCCAAGGCACACCCTTTTCCCATTTCCTCACCCTTAAAATCTGGCGTGTATATTATCTATACCTTTTTTGTTGAAGCGCGAAAAATTTCAAAACCTTAACAGCCAAACAAATAATGCTTATTTAGGTCAGTGTTTCCCAGGCACAGAGTCATTTATGGATATTATCTTTGCCAAGTTCGGAGGCGGAGGTGGCGGTGGTGGTCGTGGAGGGGATGGAGGTGGATTTCGTGGCTCAGGCCCACCCCGAGGCGGTGGAGGTGGCTATCGCGGAGGTGGTGGAGACCGTGGAGGTGGCGGTGGTGGCTATGGAGGTGGACGAGGAGGCGGCGGAGGTCGGTTCCCTTTACAACTATTTGCAAATTTTCTTCAATGCTCGATTATTTTCTAGGCTATGGTGGCGGCGGTGGAGGCAGAGGAGGATATGATGGTGGCAGCGGTGGCTATGGAGGTGGTGGACGTGGAGGTGGCGGCTATGGGGGTGGAGGAGACCGAGGTGAGCTTTTTTGCCTTAATTTATCTGTATTTCACTAGCGTATGTACGGTATGATCGAATATGATCACATGGAACACTCATATTCTTGTTTTATTCTCCAGCACGGAGTTGAAAAGCCATAATCGAAAAATATATTCTTTCAACTAAAATAATCTGCATTTATAGGAGGTGGACGTGGAGGTGGCTATGGTGGTGACAGAGGCCCTCCAGGCGGTGGCTACGGAGGAGGTGGCTATGGTGGTGGTGGCGGAGGTGGAAGAGGAGGTGGAGGTGGATTCCGAGGGGGCGACAGAGGAGGTCGGGGTGGTTTCGATCAAGGTAATTTTTTTCACATATATTATTTTTTTCACAATTATTTTACAAAACTTTACTTTACAGGTGGTTCAAGAGGAGGTGGACGAGGTGGTGGTGGCTTCAGAGGTAAATTTGTCAATTTTCCGCAAAATTTCAGTCAATTTTTCCGAATTTTCTCCTTTTTTCACACTATTAGTGACGAATATCCGATTGCCATAACAAATTTTTTCTTTAGGCGATCGAGGAGGTGGCGGCCGAGGCGGAGGCCGAGGTGGCAGCGATGCCGGAGGCAACATGGAAATCCGTCCAAATGATTGGATCTGCGAATGCGGTAAATGAATTTTTTTACAGACAGCATCTTGAGCTTGAAGCGCTTGAAAATATATACCTTAGACCAAAGCATCCATTTAAGGCAACGCCAACTTCGCCTTCCGCAAAGAATGCAACTCGTGCCACGCTCCCAAGTCAGTTGGTAATGGTGGAGTGGGAGGAGGTCCTACTCCCACTCCTCTTGGAGCTTATACTGGCGGCCCGCCCAGCGGATATCCAGGCAACGGTGGGGGCAACGGCGGTGGAGCAATGCGTGGCCCACCGGGTGAGGAGACCGTCATCGTCCGTATTGAACTCAGAATCTGAAGATAACGGACTTCCTGGACTTTTCGCACTACTTTTTTTTAACATTTCCACTTTGTCTGCATATTTAGCCGTTTGTTTTCATTTGTACGTTGATTCAATAAATTGCTTTTGTAACGGCTTTTTACCACCCACTTTTAGAGGGGCAGACCTTTTTCTTGTCGTAAAAACTCTTTTTTTTCCGCAAATTTTTTCTTTCTGTTAAATGAATTGTTACGGCAAAAGAAAAATATGCGTTGCGGCAGAAAAAAGTATTTCTGCGGCAAAAATTTTTGCAGCAAAAAAGTATTTTAACAGCAAGAAAAAGGTTTGCCCCTTTCAGAATCCTGGAGTCTGAGTTGTCTTTGTTTGATTATTTTTATTCTTTTAGTGTATGACTTCTGTGGATTTAGCCTGGGGCCTATGTCACTAATTGAAGATTGGGAAAGTTTCCACGGAAAATTGGAAAATGGAAAGTGGAAAGTTTCTGTGTCACTAAAGGAAAATCTACAATGGAAAGTGGAAAATGGAAAGTGGAAAATTTCCTCTTTTCTGTGTCACTAAGAAATTTTCCACTTTCCATTTTCCACTTTCCACTTTCCAATTTTCCATGGAAAGTGGTAAATTATCCACTTTCCGAAAAACTGGAAAATAACGCTGACGCACACTCAAAAACATCCTTTATTCAATCAAAACATCAATAACGGTGTGCGCACGACATTAACAACTCTCGGTCGCATAACATCAACAGCATACATCTACCACTGTCCGTCAAAGGAATATTCTTGCTCCTTAAGGCCTCCAGCCAGCATTGAACCGAATCGCCATGGAGCTATTCCTCAAAACCCGAGCATCGTTCAGCGATCCTGGCCATTTTGCTGACAAGAACTAAAAGCGGTAGTCAGGCCCTGCCACAGCCATTGCATTGATCGAGTGCTGTTGATGGCGGTCGACGAACTGAGACTAAACAAAACAATAAAATATACAACCACTAAATGATGATTAATCCTACCTCATGTTCACTAGGACAATATGCTAGCTTGATGAGCGTCCCATCCACAGCTATTTGCTATTTGCCCAAGTCGAACATATAGTCAATTGCCGACCTATTACCCATGTTTCAGACAACTTGGGCGAGGTCCGACCACTCCGTCCCATCGATCTTCTGGGTCAGGGACCCGGATCGTCCCCGATAACTGAGGGGAATCCAGAGGATCCCGAATATTTCCCTGAAAAAAGTACCCGCAACACTCTGACCAGAATGTTGGAGGAAAGATCAGAAAGGTTAGAACGGTTCTGGGCTACCTTCTCACAGGACTACCTAACTTCCCTAAGGGAACGGGCCCAAAAATTATTCCCTTATCGGGTTGACCGTTGCCCAGTGGTAGGTGAAGTGGTCCTCATAATGGAAGATTTGACCCCCCGTAACTGTTGGAAAATGGCGCGGGTGGTCGAACTACACCCCGGAAGGGATGGTCATGTCCGAACTGTAAGCCTAAGGTTACCAAACGGTCATATTTGGAGAAGGCCCCCGGTACTTCTCATCCCGCTATAGACGGCCGGAGAAGATATGGACGAGCCATCGGAAAACGGTCAGCCGAAAAGATCGGAGAACCCCCCTCCCTCAACCTCGTTTCCGGCTAATGCAGAACCGGAAAAACGGTATAATTTTAGAATACCCACAAAAAGAATTAACTATTTTGAAAGTTAATTTCGAAAATATTCTAGAAAACCTGCCCAATCTAGGGACAAATAAATACCAAAAAGTCATCGCCAATAATGGGACAATGACTTTTTATTAAAAATATGTAAAACAGTTTTCTAGAAACTTTTTGATGAATCATAACTCATCAAAAAGATCCTAACAAAGGGTACACGAATATGTTAATAAACAAAAAATTATTCAAAAAAAAACTTCTAACAAAGTAAATAGATCAAATGTTGTGCTTATCTGCACAACTTCCATATGACCAACAAGCCCAGATGGGGCCTTTGTTTATATGGCTTATAAAAAGTTGAGATAGGGCGGTGTGGAGTCACTCCCCTTCTATTACAGGCACTTGCAACAGAGTGTCTTCCTATCCTAATCTTCTTAGTTTAAAAAAAAAAGACGCCCTAGACAAGGCATCTATGACCCATATTGTGGCCAACCCAATGGGCAAGTGTTGGTCCACCCCACTATTTGGGATGGATTGGAAAGACTTTGGTCTCCCAAGTAATTTCTGTGAAGAAATTGCCTGGGTGAGCAAGAATCTTTTGCTGAATTGGTTATTTCTTTTTGAAGTAGCTTTACCCCTTATGGGATTCTTGTGCTTGTCCCTTTTCGGGGTCATTTTAATCTGTTTTATCCGAAAAACTCGGCAGCCACGATCGATTTTCCCGTTTTATGGGAGTCTGGTCATTTTGGTGATTTTGGAGACCCATTTTGGGATAGCTATGAGTTTTGACGGGCCTCCGGATCGAATCCGATTCGGCGCTCGGCCAGTCCGGGGGTTGAGCCCAATGTCGGGGAAAAGGACTGCAGGGTTCTTTTCCAAGCTAAAAGTCGTAACCCGACCGCTGGGTAACCTTTTAAAGGGGTTACGGGGCCCTGTAGCGTCAGTGGCCTCTTTCTTTGGGCTTTCTTGGTTGTCAGACCTCCTTTTCGAGGAGGAGGGCGGCTTTGAGTGGGAAATCCTCTTAGGATCCGGGATAGTGGCGGTAGCGCTACTGCTCCTTGCGTTTGCTTACTGGAAACGCAAGGATCGGGCTCCTGGGATTCCGCGTCCTAACCCAATTCGGGACTCCGCGCCCGTTCAGCGCTCTTAGAGTATGAGGAGATACCCTTGGGCGAGACCCCCCGTAGACCACGGCTGGAGGTACCCGCCGTGAGGGGTATTCGAGCCCAGATTCCCCAACCGGGAGCGCCACGCTCGAGCAACAGGCTCAACACGACCCAGCAGGCCGATCGGGTCTCATAACCGACCGACGGGTGACGTGACTTTATGCCCCTGAGAGGGTAATTTCAATCAGTGCTTAATCACCTTTTGTACAGTTTTAGGTATATTTAACCTATTCTAGAGCTATTCCTATGACAGAAACAGAAGCAGCAATGGAGAAACTGAGCTTGAATGGTGCGGAGCCCATGGAGGGGATCATGGAGCTGATGGGACCTGTGGTTCAGATAAGTGAAGTTGATTCTGAACCCGTAGAGGGCCTAATC